>CM073768.1:85534601-85881497 GCA_037158775.1 Hetaerina titia | reverse complement strand
TTATCTTGCCGACAAGTTTTCGGTGATCCTCTTGCCAAAGAGTTTTCTAAAATCCTCTTTTATTTTTTCTTTTGTTATAAACTTACACTGAAGTTGTTGTATGTACAAGGGTCGTCTGAAAAGTTTCCTACCTAACAAAGATAATAGACATTTTTCCTGAGATTTTCTGAGTCGGAAACTTTTCAGACCACCCACGTACTTCAAATAATGAAAATTAACTTGGAAGTGGAAGGCATCACTTTGGAAAATTCATAGCAATAATTTTGAAGTGATTAAGGCCAGGTTTTATATTGTCTTGTTATTCTCGTTTACCTCAGCCTCCAGTAAAGGCCAAAACTCATCTATTATGACCGCTAGTTAAGTTAGAAACCGACCTTTTAACAGCTCAATAACTGACAGACGTTATTACTAATAATTTCAAGAAACTGCGAGAGATGCCGCTACAGTAACTTGTAACGGAGTCATCCGTTGACATGCATTTCAATGCAACAATTTCAGAGTGTGAATCCCAGTCAAGGCGAATGATTTTTACACTCTGAAATTGTTGCATTTTAATTGCTGCAATTACAATGTTTAGATTATCTAATGAATGATTGTATTTGTTTATAAAATGGGATTTGTTCGTAATCTCCTCGGTTACATTAAATGACGACTGAATTTAACGATTTCATTATAAAATCGGGGCTAAACGAAACACTCTACAGGTCATTTACACATAGTTTTTCTATACTGACTGTATGGGATCGTCACGTAATATGATTTTTCTAGTTGTCAGTGCTCCGCTCGTGCCAAGTCTTAAAAGGGCATACCCATCTATTATTAACAAATAAGTCCTCTTACGTTTTTATATTTGGCAATTGATTTTTATTCTTGTCATATTTTTTCATAACCTTTTTCACATTTCTCACTAAGTATCCATTTCCATGTTTTATTTGATTTTGTTTACCTGAAATTGTATTTTTGTAGCCGATATACATTTTCCCCTAAAATATGATCTGTAAGTTCTTCACGGCGAGTGTGGCAAAAGAAATTTCGAAATACTGCTGGATGTTCTTTCGTGACATCCCGATATCAAAAGAGTTTTTCAGAAAATTACGTGGAAAAATTTTCCCTGAAAACTCAATTTATCCAATATTGTTTCTCATATCCTGAATCCTTTGTTGTAGTTTTGTTGCATGTATTTTCTCATAGAACATCTTCAATTTACGTCACCTTCTTGCATCGATCGTTTTCATTCCAGGTTGAAACATTTGCTAAAACTAATATTTACTTGTGCTAACATATTGACTTGCTGCTTACTTTCCCTTTCCATTTGTCTTTCAAATGAATTTTCATCATTTCGTTTTGACCCTTGTCTATTTGCTAATACTTGTCACAGTAATTGTTTATTTCGGATCTTCAGTTGCTTTATTTCTTGTTTTCTTCACTGGCATCGGTTATTTTCATCTCATCGTTTGCTCGTTCTCTTAATAATTTCAATCTCATTAATGTGGCCAATTTCTCGGTAATAATTGTGTAAAATTAACCCGGCCTTCGATCATTGCTGAGGTTCACTTGCAAATATTTGTTATGTATATCTTAAAAAAGGATCACAGATAGATTAGTCGGTAGATTATGAAAATTTAACGATAAGGCGTCATCTACCCAGGTGGGTATCAGTCATACCTAATTGTTCGTCGGGTAGCATTTTGAGTAATTTTAATTTTCTTGTTCCCTAAAGACGCGCTGCGTTGATTTGAAAATGATATTTCCCGAAGTTAACCTACCTTAAAGATCTTTGACGAGTAGATTTGAAGATAAACGTTTTCCACTGATGACCAGAGCCTTTTACCTTCAGCCTAATAGTATTTCCTCTTCAGCCAAACTTTGGGAATGCTTGTCTTTTATATTATATTGTGAGCTTAAACGGTTTGTGTTCTTGGGCGAATAAAAAATATTCGCGATTACTTAGCCATTAGATATATTCGGCGGTTCAATGACAATTTCAAAATCTAGATAGGCGGGATATCAGGTTGGAGTGAAGGATACAGGGGAAAAATGGGGAAAGCATGCATAACCGTTCGGACGATTTTGGGGAAAGATTTTTTCTTTTTTTTTGGAAACTTACTTCCTAAAATTTCTTGAGGATGAAATTCAGTTGACGGTTGTTGTAAATTGAATATTTAGGTTTTATAATTTTTAAGTGGAGCGCGGAAGGGGGATTTTTTAAGGCGACTTAAAAGTTGAATGTGTGATTGATTGCCCACATGGGTCTCATCAGTGGATTTTCATCCGACGGAGAAAACAACAAAAGAAAAGAACATCCACGTATGATAGAGAGGACGATGAGGAGGGTCGGGTTCGGAATGATTTTGATATTTTGATTATATTTGTGGAAGCAGTAAGATTCTACGTTTGGAACGCACTGTTTTGTTTCGCTTACATTTGAAGACACTGGAGTATCATTTCTGGTAGAATTGATTCACTATTTGATCTGTGAGACGTGATTCTTTGGCAACCATTAGATTCTTAGAAAAATTTTGTTAGTTCAAGTTGATGAATTGGAAGGAAACGGCGACCGTGGCCTAATGATAGACTATGGCGATTGCAAACTGCATTGGATTGATTGGCGAATGAGTTAAAAATTCGTTCGTCGCTAATCACGTCTGAATATATTACTGCTGGAAATTTGAATTTCAGTTTTTTTTGTTGATACACGCTCCCCCTTTTTGATTTTTACTCTTTGTGAGAAAGAACAATTTTGTAAAATTCATATTTTTCCTAAAATTTAATTCTGGACAATTTTACATATGATATTGTGAGTGAAGAACTATCACGTTTGTGTTTGTATAATCCCAAATGCAAAATAATTGGTAGATATGAAATGCCTTTAGTGGGCATATAAAAGTCTCCCATTAAGACTGGGGGAAGAATGCTGATTTCTTTGTCGACAGTAGGGTCTTATTTTGTCGGACCTAGCACTCGAGTTAATAATGGCTTTCAGAAATACTCGAACACTGTGCTATTTTTTCTAATTTAAACGATCGTCATTGTCACTCTAACGATCAATAAAGACAATTTGGGAATATTTAGCATCAACCCTGTGACAGCTGGGGTAGAAGTCGATTTTTTTCTGGAGATTTCTTATTATAGGTAACAGCCATCGATAAGCATCTCTCTGACTCGAGCTCTTTATCTCTCATAATAGTATTTATCCTATTTTCCAGCATAGTTCCCACATATCCTATCGCCTACAATGGAGGAAAGACTATTGCAAGTGGGCTTAGAATAGAGAGGTTATGGTATCCTGGAGCATCGCGGCTGAGATTGGCAATTGGGATTGGGACCAACCTATAGAAAGAGATATTTGCTGCTCGTAATCAGTGGTTAAAATAAGCGGCTCTGTTCACATGGTGTGTGGGTTTATTCTGAGGTGGGATGGCCTAAAAATATTCTGAAATCACATGAGGGCGCCGCAACTGCGAGTGTGGCTGCCACCAATAAGTAAGGGATAGCAGCCGTCCTTCACATAAATGAAGGTGGCGATTGCATGGGACGGTAAAGCAACAGTCATCTAACTGCGGGTATGTTAACAGTTACATTAACTGCCCCAGTGCGGCTATAGGGGAGGCACGTGGAAATTGCTACATTATTATACCAATGGTCAGCACCTCACCGTTTTTCTACCGTGTTGATTTAATAACGGGGGTGATGGAACTCCATCTAGTACAATATTCCGGAGGTCACTTGCATCTCCGAGAGTTAAAATCAATCGAGCACGCCAAATTAGAAAGAGGACTTGTTGAAGATCAGACGGTCTGCAAATATTAATTAATTAATATTAATATAGCGTTGAAAGCAGAGTAATGGGTTTGGAGTCGGTCATTACCTGTTTATTTGCGGATTCGTAATTAGTTTCAAAGCCCCCTACTTCAATTTTATCGCTCTCTCTCTCTCTCTCTCTCTCTCTCTCTCTCTCTCTCTCTCTCTCTCTCTCTCTTTCTCCGCGATTTTCACTGCGTTTACTTATCCCGAGTAATTTAATATAAAATTATTTCACCAAAAAATATTTAACTATGCAGGGAACCAACATTATACACGAAGAATCGATAAAATGTTTTAATGTAACGATAACTATGGATATGTCCTGGGGAAAACACGTTCGTGAAATTTGCGGAATAGCAAATAAAAAGTTAGGATTCATTAAAAGAATACTTGGGAATTGTAATGAAAGGGTCAAGGAGCTTTGTTATTTCACGTTAGTTAGGTTCTATCTCGAGTATGCTGCAAGTTTATCGGATCCTCGTGAATTTGGCTTAATTTAGGAACTAGATGGAGTACAACGTAGAGCAGCTAGGTTTGTGAAAATTTGTTATGAACAAGGTGGCATATGAAAGTTACTCTCCTATTCATATATTTTATAGATGTTTATTATGTAAAGCTAACAGTTTCAGGCCTAACTTTGTGGAATTCCTTCATGGTGAGGGTGAAAGAAAGAGAAAAGAAAACTTTGCACTCCCACACACTTAACACACGCACAAGTGTGTGGAAGTGCAAAGTTTTTTTCTCTTTCTTTTACCCTCACCTGTTTATTATGTGTTAAATTTGCAAAGGTGCATTTTTGCTATGGTATATATCGTGTATCAATACGTAGAAAATATGATCGAATTCCATTAAATTAAGAATTTGAATTTACGTGCACTTAAATACAAACGTTTAAAGATTCGCTTTTTATCTTCCATCTCGATTACTGAGAGCTGCTTTCAAAGTTGATTCCAATCAAATATCGGCAACCGCAATTTATTCAATGGAACTCAATTAAAGGAAATTGTCGTTGGGCTTATCTCGAGCTCAATACATTTCCATTACAAGATTTAAAAAAAATAAATGGGTAATTAGGTTACTTGCAGTTTACTTAAAACCCGTATTACTCACACGCGGTGAAATTCTTCAAGTCTAAAAACTTATTCTCTTAACCGCGAAAACTTTTTGTTTTTAACTTTTAGATTTGATATGTCCCGAATTCATTTTCTTATGATACGTCGTCTTTATAGATGAGTTTCTACTCCCTTAGGTGAATCTAATTATATGGAACTGAATCTTATATGAATATTTACCTCTCTTTTTTGTGATGATGAAATGTGACGGAATAACACGGAAAGGCATACATGAGGGGAGGGAGGAGCAAAAAATCTCTTGAGGAGGAAATGTGTGTGGAAATAAAATATGGGAAGCGGAAAGCAAAATAATAACACAAAAACTCTCTGACGATGACGCCATACTGGCGATATCGATAAGTTAAGCATACGTGTCTATGGAACTTGAACTTTGTTCATTCAATTTGTCCGACGCGATATAATTACAGCGATCACAATGATAATAGTAGAGACTCAACCAATTATGATTGGGAAGTATTCATTCACGAAATATTGAATTTTGTGTATAATTTTTTATATGCTAAGGTTGTCAAACTAATATCAATTGAGCATTTGAAGTATTGTGCTTTATACAAAGCGTTTAAAAATCTCTTTGATAGTTTGCTTCATTACTGCATCTCACTCGATAGAAATGATCTTTTGGATACTACCCCCCCACACCATCAGTTTCATCCATTATATACCGAGTGCATCCAGTTGAATATATTAGCGAAAAATGATAAAACTATGGCTAATATCAACGCCGGATTTCCCTCCACCCTACCCCCCATTCCCTGTAAATCCAACGGACATCAAATTACCCACCTAATTGAAAAAACCCAAATAACGTCAGCTGTCGGTCGCTTACCCTAATGGCTACTATTACTAACTAATACCCATAAGGGATAGATGTATTTTGATTGGGATACTCAATATTAATATACGCCGTGTCTAATCGACACGACGACATTGGGGATGATGAGGAGTTTTGCAGACCACTAGGTGGGAGTGAGAGGAGATGGAGACTCGGGAGTGAGGATCTTGAAAAGAGCACACCTTGAAGTTTAGATTTTAAAATTGTCACGTTTCACCGACTACTTCTAAGCATTCTCTAGTATTCAGAGATCCCGTTTGAGCCTCTCGGATCGCCTCTTTCGCTTCCCTTATCGGGCGACTATGGGAGGAAGAGTCGGCCTATGCTTCAGCTGTGAATGGAACATGCAGGAACACGTCAATTGCCTGTTAGATGAACTTCGTTGGAAAGGGTTTGGCTAGATCATGGAATATATTATACCGCACGACTTCTTCCGTCGCCTGTCAATGTATTTCTTCGTTCGAAGTATTTTCCTGAATCCCGCACGTTTTTTCCTCCTTCTTCCACAAAGGTCACCACTGCATGTTACTGATTATTGAAGTTGTACAGGTTAAATAGGTAACGTTTTACCATCAGATTGTCAATCCTACTTCATCTATCTTTATTACCAATGAGAATTTTATCATTTCAAATCTGGTTAACAGGTTGATGTAACTATATTGGTGAATACAAACAATATTTTCGAGGTTAATTCTGTTTTCGTTTTTTCAAAGAATTGTTTTAATGATGGTAAAGAATCTTCCGTCGCGTTTAACACATAAAATAAGCTTACGAGCTTAAAATAAGCTCATATAACCCAAAAAAATATAAGCAAACTGTTGGTGAATGATAAAGTGTTACGCAATTTTTCTTTCTTTTTCCGATTATTGAAATGACTTTTCCTTTTAAGATGATCCTTTTGGCACTTCCTTAAATTTTCAGCTTAGGAGATAATTACACGAGTGTATTAATTTAGTTGTAACGAGGAGTTACAATCTTTTGAGGTATTAATACTATTGGCAATATACGTAGCTCCACTTAAATGAGGCGATTGCCGTCTAATATAATTACGCGTTTTTAATTTAGCAGTACATTATTGTAAAATATTTTTGAATAATACTTATTTAAAAATTTCAGTTGATTGTAATTGGATAGAATATATTTGAAAGTCGTTTACCGACGTGTAAGTTTAAGTTGGCATATGGTCCCTTAGAGGAATAAATAAGTAGTTGTAATGCATAAGACTTTATTTGCTTCTGGGCCATATTGTTCACATATTGTCGTTACCAGGTTAAAAATAAAGAAAGCCACGATTTTGGAAATTACATCCATTTTCTCCGCGGTAAGCGCCATCTTTTGTACCGTCGGTTTTGGTAGTTAAAGGATGCGATGTTTATAATTATAAGGGACTCATATAAACATAACAGAAATTCTTTAACCCTGACATTATTAGGTACATTAAAGAAAATTTGATCGTTGCGACACTTTACGCTGTCATTTCTAGAGAACGTCAAGGAATGATCGCAGTGTAATAATTGGCCGTTTTGTGGAAAAACCTCACGGCTGAAAAAAACATGTTTAGCTCATTAATCTCCGAGTCCATCATTACCCCACCTTCATGGTGAATAACTAACTGCCACCGTGAGTGTGCCATTCTGCTACCTTAATTATAAAACTTAATTCTCTCATGGCTTTTTGATCGAAACGTAAAAGATATAGCTTTGCTCACAAGTGGACTGCAATTAATCGCTCTAACTCGTTAGGGTAGGCCGGCGCGATGCAAATTTTCTGAAAACGATCCAGCTACTCATTCTTGCGCTATTTATTTTGCCTTGTATATTCATACTTTTTTAGCCTGGATTTTACCCCGTGTTCCTATCGGTTGGTGCTCGAATCACGCATCTAGCTGAGAGGGAGAGAGAGAAAGAGCCAGGTAAACTCGCAGGGCTCATTCCGGTATGTATTTGCGGCGGTCTAATGCCCCGTTGGGGAAAATGAAGCGGAGTAAAAAAGAAGACGCCCGAAGGGCAATCGCTTTTGATTGCAGCCCGCATACACACACGCCTGTTTCTTCGGGCCCCTTCATCCCGCGTCTGTATGTATGCTTGCAAGTCTTTCCTCGCGTGATTGCTTTTCCGCGAATCTTAATAAAACGGCTTTCCTCCGTTTTCGCGCACTTTGCAAGCCGGCGCTAGTGAGACTCGTCCCCGCCGCGGGAGGAGGTTCTTCGGGATGGCGGTCACGCATAGCGGCGCGGCTGCACATGACGTGCCTTTGATTGTCCGCTCAGATTCTCGTTGGACCGAATCCATTCACGCAAGAAGTGCCTCGGAGAGACGATGGCCGTGCCGATGAGACCGTGGCGCCATCTATTGGGGGGGGGAGGGGGAAAACGATCCCCAGGACGAAGGATGGAAACTGCTAGAAGGCAACGGGCCGAATGTGTTCTTATGCCATTCATCTCCCCGACTCCTGATTCCAACCGTTCGCCTGCACTAATTTTAATCTGAGTGCCTTGACCCGTTCAGAGCTGCAAAGAAGTACGTGTGGCGAAGGGGAGTCCTGTCGTCACGCAGCTCACAAAAGTTGATTGTGCATGTGAAGCGAAAAATGCCTCCTTTGTGGGTGTACATGTATATAAGCAACCCGAGCAGGGGTAAGTTTAGTTAACGGGGGTGGTTAGAAAATTGGAACTTCACTGTAATAATTAAATATGATCGTTTGTTCCCAGCGCTCCGTCAAGTCGAAAATAATGGCTCGCGTTGATTTGGTTCGAACCAAATTTTACTTGTTTGATACGAACGCGGAAAAAGGCCTGGTAGAATTTTCAATCAGCAAACTGTTTTGATTTTTCTAATTAATTCATTGCCTACCTAAAGGAAACCATTCGTCTGTTATGTTATTACTGTGTTTTAACTCGTGAATTTTACAATTCCGAAAATTTATTTGTGGTAATTTTTGGAATGGTTATTATGTGAATTAAGTCGGTGAGCTGTAATTACTTCCTTTCGGACTACTCGTTGAAGTGCATATTCCATGCAACCAAGAGGCATGGGCTCTTCATAAAGATAACAATCACCCGAGCATTTTTATAGGTTGTGCTGATAAAAAATAATTGGGAGTTGGAGTAAAAGGAGCACATCGGAGAAATGCGAGGATTACTGATAGCTTTTGATGAAGATGATAGCTCCCAAAAAAAAATTATTTCTAGAGATATAGGCCATTCTCTCCTGGCAAGTATTGAATTGCTAATTTTTTACTCATTAAACCGAAGTGTATGACACCAACCGAGAAGATTAAAGTCTCAGAAGCCCGTTGTATCACGGAAACGAAAATAAGTTCTCTTATAGTCCAACGGACGCCGCGTGGTACGGAATAGGCGCCGAAATCTTAATTAGCCATTACAATACGCATAGGCACGAGTAATACGGAGGGGATATTGGAGGCTGTGGTCAAGGATTATCATACAGAGAGAGTGAAATCACGAAATCATAAAGATGAACAAACAAGATAACTTGAATCATTGCCGCCCACGGAGTCACTCCATAGTTTGGAGAAAAGATTAAAGGGGAGTTTTTGGACATATTGTGGTGTTTACAAAAAGTATTTGTGCCAGAAGGTTTCGTTAGAATGCATTTAATTCACACCCATGAACGAGTACGAAAGCCGTGGAAGCGAGATAATAAGTAAACTTTCCCGCACCTTGAAGGTACCGACAATCATTAACAGTAAATTTCAAACCAGAGTGAGAAGTGCGGCATTACATTCATGAGAATATAAATATTGCAATTTCCTTGCTTTGGTTTGAATAATTGATTGAGCGAAGAAAATCATTAGTTAGAGAAGTTAAGTTCAGTAGAGAGAACTGTAAGTTGTGATTATTTATGTTTAATGCATGCTATTTACTATACAGATGGGGTAATTCATAGAAGAAAGTGAAAATGGAAGCAGTCGGTTGATATTGAGAGGCAGTATTGAATTTTTTTTTCAACGGTGCGACCCTCAGCAGCAGCAGTTGGATGTTGAGGGCAGTGTTTGAAGGTAGAGTTTCAATCAATCCGAGAAGAAGCTGGAACATTATAGACGTTTTGGATCGCAAGGTAGGGGTAGAGGCTATACGAAGATAAACAGTGAAAATGCAGACATAAATATAATGCGTAATATTTGTTTATACGTTTTTTTCATGATCCCACGACGTTGTATATAGTTGTGCGTAATAGTCTAGAAACCGTTTGACTTAAGAGACTACCTATAATAAAAATAATGCCTGATATTTGTACGGTAATTTCACAGTTAACGACGTAGCATGGTAGTCCGATGTTATTGCTCTAAACAATTAGTTGAATCAAAGTGCTCTTCGTCGATGAATAATTTAAGTAGTTTGATAGTAAGAAGGACCTTTAAAACGACGTGTTGAGCGAACTAACCGAAAACGGTGGAATAAAACATTTATTCTTTTCAATTACATATGCTTTGATATAACGCAAAAACGGTCTAATATTCGAAGTATGGCGTTTCCGTGAAACAATGATCTGTTCCAAAGTAAATTCACGACCATTGTCATCGTAATAAGACACAGAGGCGTCAATGAGTTCGGAGATATGGTATTAATTCATCCTATATCGAAATAAATTAAAAATACCCTGATCACCAAGAAAAATTGCCTGACCATGTTACTGTTTCAAAAATCGCAATTGCAGGATATAGTTAGCAGCGCAAATGAAGTGCGGTAGAAAGAATCAAGAGACGTAATGCGTCGTTTATGTGCGACCCTCTGCTTCACGAACTATATCCTCCACTATATGCAGTTCATGGGGTAGTGCCAGCGAGGAAAATTGCTCCTCTCTCTTCTTAGGGAATATCAATAGACTAAGTGCTAGTGGAGAAAGCGGCGTTTTACGCTTTTCTGTGTGTTGCAAAAACTACATCGGCGGCTCTCGCAAAGCGACTACGTTTCTAGTTTTTCGGTGGACTCATATTTCAGTTCACAGTTCACATTCTGAGATAACGGGTACTCGTTGACCTTTCTTTCAAAGTGATATTAACTCCAACTATCATTGAACTACTGCAGGCAACTGGTTATTACTTTCACAGGGATTGCACCAGAATAAGTTGTGGGACAGGTAAACACTGTTAGATTTTGATTACACTTATCAATATGCAAATACGTCAGGATAGTCAGTATTTTAGTCAGTATTAGTTTTAGTTAGTATTTAGTCAGTATAATAGTCAGTATTTTAGATTTTCAATATTTTCTGATGGTCTATGCATGAAAAAGTGTTACTGAATCACATTAACTGCGAATATTTAATAATTGATTATATTATTACGTTGCTCTTTGGCAAAAGAGGTGGTAAACAACGCTGGTTGGTTTTTTTTTAGAAAGAGAGGAGGAAGATTAATGGGCCAGTACATTTTATCCATTAGCTTCTATATTTAATAATTATTACTGTTAAAATGAAAGGAAAGCAAATGAGGAAGTACTAAGGACGGTGGGTGAAGAGAGGGGTTTGTTGAGAGATATCCTATGAAGGCAGGAAAAATGCATGAAAGGCGTATTGAGCGGCAGTGGGATGTTGAAGAAGGTAATAGAGGGGAGAATGTTAGGCAAACGAGGAAAGGGCAGGAACAGGATAGGGATGTTGGACGGGGTGAAGGGAGGGAAGAAGGACACAGAGATGAAGAGAGACCTGATGTAGAGTAGGTTTCTGGATTGGGTTTTGTTTGCAGTTACAAAATATTTATTTATTTGATAGTTGTATCCATCCAAAAACCTACCTTAACCGGTAGATTACCTAATAATAATAGATATTAAAATATACATGTGTGAGTAGACTGTGTCAGGTGGTACACAAATCTTTAACATCAAAATCGAACTTGCCTATATGAAAAAAAAGCATGAAAATTCTCAGCACCATTGATTCCGTTTAATTACAAAGTTATCTCGTCTCGTTCTTAGTGACTAAGAAGTGGTCTCTCTTCCTAAACTCATATAGGCATAATATATTGGCAATAATACATTTTCGGTGCAAGAATTGAGAAAAGTTACTGGTTGTCTTTAATCTGTATAAAAATGACACACATTCACGTTCATTAACAATACATTCTTATATAATTTAAATTCTAATCTAAGTTGATATATATGCAAAAGACAAAATAAATAAAAGAAGTAGTTTAGAAACAGGAAACATCTTACGTACCAATAATTTAAAATATAATGCGTAAACATTCCATCTCATTAAAAACAGATTCTCAATCAGCGCTTAATCAGAACAAATCGGCAATACTTTCATGAGTTGTTGGATAATATAAAGGGAGTGGTTCGCCATCCTTAGGATTTATCAATACATACAGGGTTCGTCCGGAAAATAAGTGTACTGAGCTCAGGAAAAAAAAATTATTACACTTTTACATATCTTAAGCTAATATTCCTCAAAATAGGACCCTAGTGAGTCGATACACTTGTTCCAGCGGCGTTCCCATTCCTGGAACGCTCCCGCGAAGGCATCATCGGGAACCTCTCGAAGACACGTCGTCACGGCCTCTTTGACGGCGTCCAAAGTCCCGTATCGCGTTCCTTTCAAACTCCTCTTTATCTTCGGGAACAGAAAGAAGTCCGGTGGTGCCAAGTCCGGGCTGTAGGGCGGGTGCGGCAGCGTTGCCACGCCGTGCTTGGCCAAGAAGTCCGACACGACAAGCGCGGTGTGAGACGGCCGGACGCGGGCGACTCGTTTTCGAAGCCTGTCGAGCACTTGGACGTAAAATGCAGCATTTACAGTTTGTCGTTCAGGTACAAATTCGTAGTGGACGACTCCCCTTTTGTCAAAAAAGACTTATTTGTCAAGACACGTATTTTCCGGACGAACCCTATATTTCTTCTCTCGAAACCATTAGATACCGCGTTTGTGTCATTGAAAGATCTCATTTTATGCAAATAGTACTTGCAATCGTGAGGAATACCAAGTGATATTATTATTATTATTATTGTGAGGTTATTATAAAATTATTCAGTTGAAATTTTTTCTGTTCCACCAGTAACTTTTCAGAACTCTTGTATCCGAAAACATATTATTGTCAAAATACTATACCTATAAGAGTTTAGGAAGAAACCGTCTTAGTCGCTAAGAACGAGACGAGATTACTTTACAATAAAAAAAAATCAATTACGCAATACTGGAGATCAAGCTTTCCAAATAATGTCATTTTCTGTAATGGTGAGGGTAAAAAATAAGGAAAACTTTACACTTCCACGTACTTTTAATACAATACGACCACGGTTTTGAAGCTGCGCATCATCATCAGGTGGTGATTTCATTATTTTTTAACCTCACCATGAAGGAATTCCACAAAGTTAAGCCTGAAACTGTCAGCTTCAATTTCTGTACTTTCGTAATTGCTATTTTTCAAATCGACTGCTAAATTTTCGAATCGTAATGGATTTTAAAACTTATTTCACAAGATGGTGTGGATTTTAAATGATATTCAAACCAAAATCTTGAGGCTTTGAAACTCGCAAGGCCGCTAGACTAGAAATCATCCTTGATAAATAACCAAGTACATACTACAATGGAAATTAATGGTGGTAAGAACTTAATTTGGTATACGCATTTTATGAAACTACTCTCATGTAATATTTTCTTCGATTAAATAGAAACAGGATATTTAGAAGGACTGGAATGAAAATAAAATTCACAGCTTAGTACTTTTAAACTTTCAACTCGCTCTTTCCTTGTGAAATTGACTAGGGTATATCGACATTTTGTTGTAATCTAGTATTTTACTTTCGTATTAATCCTACCTTTCGTAATTTCTTTCCCTTGGCTGACCGCAGCCTTAAAAAATATATATAACTGGACCAGTTGTCAAGACTCATTCTCCCTTTATTAGAAAGTCATTGCATCTCTTTGAGTCTTAAGGAATACTCGAACTTCCTCCAAAGTCGAATCGAGTCCAAAGTAACACTTACATTTGAATTTGATTAACAAGAAAAAATGAGCTGCATGTCAACCCATTTTTCACCGGTATACCATCATTATGCTCGCATTTACAACCCTTCGGCAGCACTCGGGTAGTCATTTATAAATGCAGAAATAATCCTTCATTATGAAGTGGCGAGTAGAATTAGCTATTGAGTACAAAGCCCATACTTTTTATAATTACAAGGGATTTAGAGCTTAAACATCGGCGTCCACCTAATTAGACTCTACATAGAAATGTGTACCTGCAGGCGTGGTGAAATTTAAATGGTCCCTTCGCAATCGTTTTTTTTTTTCTCCAGTCCCCGGACCATTTCCATGGGAAACTTTCTTTCTCTCAATTCGCCCCTGGCGTATCTGATCTCTTGCGACGAGAACGCGACAAAAAAAAAGGAAACAGATCAAAAAAAGAGACTGGCCACATATACATTTTCCTGTCCGGGGCGCCTGGGGATTCATCGAAGACACAGAGGTTCGTATTCACACGCACTCGCCCGCCTGCACGCATATTGGTACCTGGTGGGAGGCACGCACGTGATCGATCACGTCAATCTCCCGGGGGTTTCAACCATTTCGCCCGATTGTCACCCTTGTGCCTACATCCCCTCCACCCTTCCTTCCTCTATATTCCCATGCCAACCCCTCCCTACTCCATCTCGCGCACACGCCTCTTGCCCTCCATGCTCACCCCCAATTCCCTAAACGATCCACTCGCGTGATGTCTTTGTTTACCATTTTCAACCCCCGGACCCCACCCATAAAGCCAATGTCCGCATGCTCCCCACTCTTTTACCGCTTGTGTCATTCCCTCTCATTCCCCCGTTCTTCTCTAGCTGTAAGGCGGTACAACTCCTCTTCCATTGAGTTTTCTCGCCCCTTCAGATCAACTCCGTCGCAAGCATTACCTCTATTTACCTCGATCACACTCTCTCTCCTCCTCCGGCGTTTGATCTCGCGGTCGACGAAAGTCTATGTATGACTCCATCATCAGGGGAAAGTAAATGTACAAGCAGCGTGAAAATAGTTTGGAATCACCATTTAGATGAAAAATAATTAAATTATATGACCATTTCTCCTTCGTTAGTTATTCTGTTTATTCGTGTTCCCTGAACTCATGCGTGGTCATTTTCTGAAGTGTGGAGATGTTGGAGATTTCAACTATTTTACGTGAACACAAATTACGAAGAGACATTAAAGGTAGATCACTCCATTAATTACAATGAATTGTAGGTTCCAGGTTTAAAGACTAGATTAACTCACGTAACAAGTAATGATAACCGTGGTGCCTATTACGCAACAGTTCAATGTAGTATAAGTGGTAGTTTACCAATTTATCAGTAGGTTTTGGCACAATGACTCCCACTTTGGACACTGGCTTTGGATGGAAACGCTGACTAGGTACAGCTGATTGTTCAAGACTCCAGAAACAACGTCAAAAGGTGGCACCCCGCAATACTATATTACCCGCTTCAATTCCTCTGTATTACTCTGCACCTCCTTAAAATATCGTCCAACATGAGCATTTTCCTCCCACTGTCTCGCCTCTCTAATATTCTCCCCTCTATCACTTCCTTCAAGTGTCCATCCCCAATCAAAATGCTCTGTATCCACTTTCCTTGCATCCTTCGAGTTTCTCTCAACAGCCTCCTCACCTCCCCTACCTAATGTTTACTCTTTTATTTTTCTTTCGTCCACGTGCATTTTTGCATTATCCTTCACACCTACATCCCAAAAACTTAAATTGTGTGCCTATTATCTTACCTAAACCGTAAATAAATGGCGACAAACAAAACTTCGTTCCTTGTAAAATGATTCACTAATATTGTTTATACATTCGATCAGTCGAAAAGCTTGTCATCACTCCTCTTTTCTTTTTAGGCGAAACTATTCTCGTGACAAGTAAAAAGTGAAATATCGTCCATTTTTGCCAAAATTATACCATCAAAACATCCCGCTATCGAGCCAAAGACTGTAATGTGCAAAATGCGACGGCGTGATTTCCCTGGAAATAGTATTGACAGCAAGACTTGTAATGGACGACCTGTTTTATTTTTGAAATTCCTCGATGGTAAAGTTAAATGAAATGAACCCACAGCTTCCGAAGCCACATGTCTCGACTCAATGACGACATTTCGTTCGTAGCGATAATTTCTACTGTTAACATTCAGATACAGTCGGTTTGTTTACCATTGGCCTCTCACTTTCAATGAAAACACTGGTCGGTAAAAGAGTGCATTGAAAAATACATTTTTGTGGTGTGGACCATCCTGATATTAAGGGGGGAGGAAGTCGTATATAAAATGGTTGCATATCATCAGATTTTTAAGCAAGGCATTTTTTGCGATTAACAATGGAATCTCTACCATCCCCCTTCCGTTTTTCGGTCCCGTTATGAAAAAGTGATGTCTCTCAAATTATTACTCTTGTACGTACGGGTTATCTGTTGGTGGTGGGTTTAGATTTTTCGATTACATTATATCCTATCGCCAATGGGTGTACGTCCGGTTATTTTGGGATATCAGCCATTGATTTGTAGGAACATTGTTTTTTTTTGAACGACCTAGATGGTATCATGTTGCTAACCCAAAAGGAAAATTTACTTTGTGACACAACTATACACTTTCCCAAGAAGTGAGGTCATTAAAAGAAATATTGTTAAAGGACTGTAAAAGGGTAAAAAGAATTGTAAAATATAAAACAAGGAGAAAGTCTATTTTTGCTATTTCGATTCAACTCAATGCTTTTAACGTATGTTACCGGTACACTGTCCTATTCCACATTATTTATTTAACTCTCACGAATTTTAGGAGGGAAAGACAGGCATCAAAAAGCTATCCTTCACCATTACGATAAAGCTCAGAGTTTTAATTAAATTACTTGAGCGCCCTGTAGCTTTCTGTATCTTTCCTATCTTCTGTTTAAGAATGGCATTACTTCGTCTCCAATTTATTATTAGGCTGACAAATACTAATACCCAATCGTAAAAATATTTCGTTCCTATAAAAAAAATTATTATTTTTCCGATGTGTTCGAAATGTTATTTCAATTTCAATGTGATATTAATTTAATTAATATCATATTTTATATGTGTTTTTTTCTGAAGAGAAAATATTATGATTTTCTGGTGTTAAAGTGGCAGAACGAATGCTAATATTCAAATATTTGTGATGTTTTATGCAAAAGTCTTCTACATCTGACCAGGGGAAAGAAAAATAATTACTAATCCAAAAATCGCTGGTTCAATTCCGTCTTTATAGATATACATTATATCTACACTTGTTGAACGGAATATCTCCTTAAGGCACAGATGCATCCATTGTATCTTAATGGCATATCTGTTGGAGAAACTTAAAGATTCCAATAATATCTGGTAGCTAAATAATGAATGACTTAGAATGATTTCTGTTAGATAGGTTTTGAGACAGTTGACTCAGTATTTTCTTTGTACTGAGTGGGCTAACGTAAATATTGCAAATCAAATGAACTTTTCTGCAAAGTCTGATCTGAATTGAAATATTGTATTTTCTATTAGTTTGTATTTGTGAAAATATCCTTGAAAAGGCTGAAATTCTTCCAATTTTTAAGATTTAATATTTTGCCAAACTAAAGAGAAACGCTGTATGGCAATCTAGAATATAATAATGAGAAGGTTAAGCTTTTGCAATTTTCCGTTTGTAGAAATTACATAAAAATCAAGACTTAACATTATCATTGGTTGTGGTAAACCGTGATAACCCATGATTACTGATTTGAATCATCCACTAGGTATGAATGCAATATTTTGCAAAGGTACCAACTATTAGATGCTGCTGTGTAATCTTATCGTTGAATGACCCAAAATCATATATAGTGGACTTGGGATTGTTTCTTACGATATATTAGCTTCCAAAAAGTGTGAAATATTTTAGGAGGATTGATAATTTTCATCAATATCAGTTAAAAATATTCGTGAAAACGGTAATGCTGTTGGTGGTGGTGTAGCGATCGATGTTACGATGCATGAATAGTTTGAGCAATTAAATTAACGGCCAAATTCTATACCAATATTGTCCATCGTCATGAAATGTTATAACAGCTTTTCCACCAGTAGTATTAACAAAACACCTAAATTATCTCCACGTACAGAAAGTATTATTCATTAATTTGCATTGATATATTTTTTCAAATACTTCAGAACATAAACAGTGCATTCTTTATGCGGAAATAGAAAAACTGCTCCTGTAATATGTTCAAAATAATTATTTAATAAAAGAATTCACTGCATAAAATATCGAAATGAGAAATATTCCTTATTCGGGTAGAATTGTTTTTAAAATTAAAACAATAACAAAATGGTGAGACTTCACAGAGTATTTGAGGAGCTCTTGGGCGTAGTGTCCTGAAGACAATGATAGCGTGATATGGAAAAACTAACGGACATAACCCCTCAGAATACCAACGCTTAGTATGAGTAACTTTCGATTCCTTGTTTGGTATCTTCTCTTCGACAGCTATTATTCTTAACATATCTAATTCGCTCAGGTGTAGTCTCTAACCTTCTCCTGGAAGCAAAATTTCGTCAAAGGTGGTCATTTAATCAGGCGAAATAAAACTCTAACGCTAATCTTTTCTGTATATTTTTATTTCCTAAGCTTAAATCGTATGAAGATGTATAACAACTGTTAGCACTTGGCTTATAAACTCTCATACACGTTTGAGTAAGACGCTCTTCTTTAATCTCAATGCTCCAAAGCCAAACATGGCTCAATGGCATTAATCTTAATCGTTTAATAGAACGTGCACATTTAATGGGAGAAACTGGATTGTATCGCTCTCGATTGCTCTGATCATGATTATCATTACATATCGGTACTGAAGTATCGATACATATCTATACATCGATACATATCGATACATATTTCCACATCTACATAATACCCCACAAAAGCGTGTGGTTTAACTTTTTAATGGTCTATTTGTGACCTGGTTTTGCACTGCTTGGCAATTTGATGGAATAAAATTTGGTAAGATATTCGTAAGGTTTTCGTTTCATTGTAGTCAGAAAAGGTGCCTGCTAAATAGTATCAGCACATTATCAATATACTAAGTATGAGTTACGCAATATTTTAAGTATAATATGATATTTTTATTGATATTTACTTGTAGTATTTAGTAGTATGCAGATAATATCGCCGCTATTTTAGGTTGTTCAGTGCAGTTATGCCCAATAGCACAGAGCATGAACTTACTTTAGTAAGTTGCTCTATGCTATTTAATATTAACTTAATCAGTGGTAGCCAGTCAATACATAACGCTGATGCCGTCCCAGATATTGTCTCATGCCAATTTGCCTTTCCAAAGACGAAAATTCATTGTTATACCAATCAGAGAGAAAAAATAAGATTGATAAAACAAGTATTTTGACCAATTACTAGTTATATGTATGAATGAGTGTATACAAAATTGAATATAACGAACGGGATGGGGATAACTAAAGGAATTCTTGTCCATATACAACTGTCGAAACCGGTTGTACTACAATTAAAAATGTGTAGAAAATTCTCAAGGAGTGTTTTCTTTCTATCATTACAAAATTGAGATTTAAGATGGATGCACAATATATGTATGATTTGAATATAGAAATAATGAATTAGCCTCCGCACATCACTCTCTTTTAAATTTACGCATGGAAAATTGCGAATGTGACTTTAACGTCGTTTATTTCTTGGGAATTATTATTAGGTAATCTACTGGTTAAAGTAGGTTTTTGGATGGACACAACTATCAAATAAACATCTTGTAACTCCAAACAAAACCCAATCCAGCAACCTACTCTACATCAGGTCCCTCCTCATCTCTGTGTACTTCTTTCCTCCCTTCATCCCGTCCAATATCCCTATCTTGTTCCTGCCCTTTCCTCGCTTGCCCAACATTCTCCCCTCTATTACCTTCTTCAACATTCCACTACCACTCAATACGCCTTTCATCCATTTTCCCTGCCTCCATAGGATTTCTCTCAACAAACCCCTTTCCTCACCCACCATCTCCAGTACTTCCTCATTTGTTTTCCTTTCGGCCCATTTCGCCTTCTCCATTCTTCTCCACACCCACATTTCAAAAGCCTCCAGTCTACGTCTATCCTCCTGCTTCAGTGACCACGTTTCCGCGCCGTACATAGCTACGCTCCATATCAGAGTATATCAGATATGTAAACTGTTCTACCTGCGCTATTTTTTCCCCACCTATTGTGATATTTAGCTTAGTCATTTTCTTTCTGGAAAATCGCATAACTTTTGTTTTATTAATATTGATCCTCATCCCATATTTATCGCACTGAACCTCCAATTCACCCAGCAATGCTTGCAACCCCTTGGATGTCTGAGCAACTAATGCTTAAAAACCATAAACATAGTAATCAACCCAAAGGTCGGTTTAGTAGGTAATGGTAGACCTCACCCATGTACCAAGCCCGACGGCGTGTGAATATTCACACATCAGGGTATGGGAGCCAGTTCCTTTCCCTGTGCCGGTTATGGTTTCCCAGGAAGATCTGGTATCCGAAAAATCAACTAGCTTGGGTGGAGCTGCAGGTGCCCACAGTGCCTTGCTCGGGAATCGAACCCGGGACCCTTCGGTCAGTAGTCCAATGCTCTACCCACTGGACCACCCGACACATTTTGGGAATAGGTACACCTAATTTTTATTTGTAGACTTTTCTTAACTATGCTTGACAATAAGGTAATATGAAAAAGTTCTGCAAATAGATTTCATTGGAAACGGAAGCATTTTTGCGTTACTACCATCGTAACGGTCTCGCGTCAAAACCTTTAGTAGTAGTGTGACAGACGTTTGACAATTCTGGGTCATTGAGGACGGATAAAAAACCCAAAAAAAACGTACTTTTCCTTGAGCCTAGTTGCCATTTCCTTATTCCTCCGTATTTTTTACAGGAAAAAAACTCACTCAGGCCTCTCCTATTCTTTGGGGGAAAAAATGCGTTGTATACATGCACTACAATCGCGGTATTGTTTGATGTATATATGCTCGACACACATAAAATAAAGGAAAGAGATAGTAGACTATTTCATATTGTAGGATGATAATTTCTAAGTGATAGAGGTGCTGGAAGCAGAAGCAACGGCAGATCATAATGCAAGATTCGTGATAAACTTCTTATATATTTTTTATAATTTGCGCAGATATTCCGACGCATTATCTTTCGCGGATGCAGCGATAAATGCCAACATGGGTAGGAGTGTTTCTCTCCATTCCCATAGAAGAATTTTCGGGGAACCGTATCTCCCGAAATCATTCTGTTTTGTACTTCAAGGTTTTTTATCTCTACCAGTGTGCCATCTCGGAAATTTACTTCTACATGCAAATGGCGCTGGTCCGAGCCTCCACGGAAAGAGAAGGAAAAGATACGATCGCCAAGATTTCCTTTTTTTTATTTTCTCTAAAAAAACGTTTCCATGCCGTGCAAACGAGATATAGTTAGGAAATGAGTAAAAAAAGACTGTTATTAAAAGCAGTCGCGGAAAAGTTGCATCGGAAAACGTTTTCTGTCGTGGAATAACGCAGTTTAGATGTTGGGAGACTTGGGAGAGATCTTAGAAAGAAAATGCTTTTCATCATGTTCCAATCACGATGAATGAGAGTAAACGACGCAATTTCTTTTTTATTTACGATGGAATGTGGATTGAATCGTAAATCGGCCGCTTCCTAGAGTTTAAGAATATTACACTGCCGATTTACTTTCCGTGTACCCATTAGCTCCCCAACTATACTTCACGTGGGACGACTATTATTAATCTAACAATAGTTTGTTGTGAAAAAATAATTTATTTATTTTAACACTCTACCCATCTGCGTAACCTCACGTAGAAAATTAATAAATCCGACATTTATAACGTGTAGTAGTTTTTATTGAGACTGGCGAGCTTGATTTTTTCTTAATAATGAGAATATAATTAACAGGATGTTGAACAATAATGGACCTCCTGAATCCGTACATACTCCGTTTTCAATGAGTATTCTGTGGTCATTAGAATCAAATGTTCTGTGTATTGATCTGGTGAACACAGTAGGGTCTCCATTCAACTGCCTGAAATTTATCAAGAATGTACTATATAATAAATCCGAACCATAGTGAGAATCGCCTACCATCATAGGGTTTATGCAATTCTGCTGAACTACTTTCACCCGAAACGCCATTAATTCCAGGGACGGAAGCTCCATTTTAATATCACGGAATGGACTTCCATTTTGAAAAGCCTGGAGTACTCTGCTTAACGAAGAAATGCACGGGTCTCGCCGTCACTGACGTGGAAAAAATGTGTTTGAGAGTATTGGATATCGGCTTTACCTTGATTTATATTTGAAAGGCCTAATAAATTATGATAAAAATTCACATTCATTAAAACGAAAGAAATGAATATTAACCCCTGGCTTATATCGTCTATTACTAAGTGTAGAGGATGACTTTGTACGGCACAGAAACTGGAGCATGTTGATTGGTGTAGATCAAAGGTTTGTGAGATGTGGGTGTGGAGAAGGATGGAATAGTAAAATGGATGGAAAGGAAAATAAACGAAAAGTTACGAGGGATGATGGGAGAAGGATTGTTGGGAGGAATCCAAAGGAGGCGGTAGAGTTGGATGCAGAGCATTTTCATAGGTGATGGAAGGCTATTGTAGAGAGAAGAATGTTGGTCAAACGAAGAAAATGGAGGAAAAGAATGGGTATGTTGGAAGAAATGAAGGGAGATAGAATATATGCAGAATGGAAGAAGGGTTTCATTTGCTCGTAGAGTAGGTTCCGGTCGTCTTTTGGACGACGATACTAATTGTAATGCCATGAAAAGTAGGCCTTAATGTAACCAAAAAGCAACGCAACTATTTTAACCTTCTTCAGTATATTTCACAGAAATGTATTATGTAATACCTATATATATCAAACTCATCAGTCCCCAATACTAATACACTAGTTAGTCAAAGATTTAGGAAAAATAATCTGTGAATTTGAGATGAATGGGACTATTCAAGATTTTGCAGTCACAAGCTAGTGTGTTCCTAATGTTCTAGCGATATAGGCGCGTCTTTCAATATTATCTTGTCCGCGGTATATATTGATAACTTACCTGTATATCTAATGCAATTCTAGTATCACGATTTTTCATTATACACTAATGGTTGGAACATAATATTTTTATTCCCTGAATTGTAATACTTACTGAGGTAAGCGTGGACAAGATATAATGGAATTTAATCAATAAAATAATAGCTGAATCTAGGAACAAAAGCACTGTTTACGTGGTTGCAGTAAATTTAATTTTTCACGTCAGCATTTAACCAAACAAGCTGAAAAAAAGAGCGTGGACACATCCACTCTTGAAGGAATATTGGTGAGGAAATGACAAAACTTAAGTGTGTACGATATTTCGGTACTTTATATAATGGTATGTATTATTCCGTGTTCCAATGTAGTGACCGCAAATATTTTGTGGAAATAAATACTTCATGTATCTTTTAGGGTTATACTCCATGTTTTTAATTTATCGCGGTTTTCTCAGTGTTTTGCTAATAATTCTTCAATTATTGGGGCAAGTAAAATGGCAATTAAAAGTTTTTCCAACAGATTTTAGGTATCGTTTCGGTCAAATGAGCTCCATGATTAGAAATGAAACTAAATGTGAATAAAAATGAACTGTTAAGGAACTTTAGAAATGGGAAAGGTAATTCTTTAACACAGAAAAATATGGGGGACATAAGTATCACAGAAGAAGTTGAATAGTTTCCACTAATTAATTTCTAAGAAATGTGCACCCGGTGCTACGGTCAACGCTCTTGTACAAGTTAACATTAACACCGCTTCTTCTAATGAAAACTGAGAAGAACAACGAGTGACGTTAAAAGCACTATCAAAAATGTTAACAGTTTCATTGGATGCCACCCACATGTTGGTAGCAAAAACATGCACATAAGTCCTAAATATGAAGAAATACTATGGCGAACATGCAGGCATGGAATTGAACTGAGCACGTTTCAACTTATAACGGCGGCCGCTGACGCAGTACGTCATTCAAATCAATAACATTTTGAACATCATTACAAACTTACATATTAAGCTAATAATATAGCGCAAAATTAAAATGTTGAACTCTGAATTACGTGGATTAAGTATAATGATAACCCTTTATTGAAAGATAATCATATTCAATAATCATAGTAGACTTAAGTAAAGGCTTAATGCGCTACAAACTTCTGCAGATAAAGCAAAACTACTAAAACCAAATATCGTAGACAATTCTATTTGGAGGCACGAAAATACTATCTTTTGGATTAAATTAAATAGTTTACTGTAGAAACTACTGTACTGTTTACTGGCAATGAAATGGAATGAGAAAAAAAAATTGAGACTTAAAGTTGCGAAATCAAGAGTAGCATTGGGTCCAAACTTAGCTTTATAACTGTTTCATATATTATATTTCGATAATACATTTTCGATCATACAATTTCGCTCTTTTATGGAAATTTCAAATATTTCAACTAAAGTAAGGATATCTAGTGATGAAACCTATGACAAGTAATAAACGATTTAATATGAGCTTGATTCCCCCCACTTCGCGGGTATATTATTTAAGGAATAGAGAGAGATGAATTAATTTGCAGTTTTTTATATTTTAGCAGAGAATTTATGATAATTATTTTCCTAGCACTTGACTGCAAGGGCTCCTTGCACTGCGCCTTTGCGTAGCCCTTTCACCGCGCTTTTCCAGCCTCTAAGGCTACTAAGGCGAGAAGAATTCTTCTGCGTCGTCAGGCGTTCGTTTTCTTCCCGCTCAGAGCATAATTATTTTGCTGTGAATGATGAGCTATGCATGATATCATTAATAGTTTGCATTCTGCGTTATTTTCGTGTAAACAATGTTATAATACCTCGAGAGTTGTAATTTCATTTATTTGCTGGGTTCGGTTATAAAGGGTATATCTAAAATTTATGTAATTATTGAAGGTTACCTATGACAAATTTAGAGGATTAATCGTCGAATAATATTGTTCTTAAAAGGAGATAATCTTAAGTCAAATGTGTATTGCAGACTAAATTGTTTATTGGATATAAATCCAATGCTCATTTGCTACAATATATCATGAGTACCTTGCATGTAAGCATATTGAAAATGAGTTCAGTAGGTTGTGTAGAAGAGCATTCGAAGACGCTCCCTTTTAAGATAAGATATAATGAACCATATCTCTTGAGCATTAGGTATCTTAGAATGTCCATGGACTCTCCTGGCATCTCCTTTACCAGCCAATTTCATTCTATGTTCAAAACAAGAAAAAAAATCTCCCTATTCAGCCGCGAGAGGCATCAGCTGCAACCAGGTTTGTAATAATACGTTTCGTCCATTGCGTGATGCTAAACATTAAAGGATTTCCACTGAAACGTACGTCATTGAAGCATCATTAGTGGCATAAAAGGAAGAGTGCCGTTAGAAACGGCCGCTAGCAATAATTAACGCATGCAAATTTGTACATTAAAAAACAAAAACATTTCATCCCTTTCTTATTTTTCAACCTTTGTAACCAATAATTATTTTTTGGAAATGGAAGCTCAATTTCTTCGTCCGGAGAAATGATATATTTGGGGACGTGAGTCACGAGCGGTGTACACATAAATATATTCCAACCCTTTCAGTTTTGAGGGGTTCCTCCTGCCATCGACGTATAACATTAGAACATGCCCCTAGGGGTAACGTTTCTGGGTCATCCCAGACCTTCATTTATGAGTGATAACTTTTTCCAACAGTTTTTGGGTTGGAGGATTCATGAAAGTGGTTCCCCGCCAAAGATACAAGCAAAAAAACGTTATGTGCTGGGGGAGTAGTATTAATATTGATAAATTAGAAAATAACTCAATTAAATCTTATTTAAAATGTCATCGTTAGGCAGAAATTAACTAAATTATAAATTATATAAATGCGAACTGTAACGGCAAACACATAGATTGTGACCTCTCATTTCATCAGCGTTTAAAACTCTTGGAATAAATGGATTGAAGTGTTGAAGTGTGACCGTACATTCCCGGGATATCTGTATATAAACGGTATGGAGGTC
This sequence comes from Hetaerina titia, assembly GCA_037158775.1. Taxonomy (NCBI): domain Eukaryota; kingdom Metazoa; phylum Arthropoda; class Insecta; order Odonata; family Calopterygidae; genus Hetaerina; species Hetaerina titia. The sequence continues at coordinate 85,855,678 of CM073768.1, read as the reverse complement.
AGCTATTTTATCGGAATTCATTTTTACGCGTTGTTATGTTGTAAAATTACCTATTTATTTTTGTTTTTTGTGAAGTATTTAAAACTGAATCATATGGCATTGCATTTCATTGCCATTGCACATTGCAAGCATATCATTGCGCCTTTATTGTCAGCAAAAGGAAACAGATCGAGTGATAGATAATACTAAAGCGCTATCCAAAAAATATATGGCAATTCCGTGAAAATGCTGTAATTATTCAAATTATATTTTTAATAACTATTGTAAAAATTTTAAATTAATAATTCGAATTTTATCAATAACGTAAAGCTGCTTATGTTTACTACAGTCATTAGTATCAAGGATAAGTTAGATAAACAATTATATAATTATGTAAAGAATTATTTTTTAACATTTATCATGCTTATTTTCCTCATTTTCATCGGTGAAATTTCGGATTAGATTGAAAGTTGCAAATACGTGGTTTAGAAAGTATTATTTATAATGGCCACGAAAACTACTATACATTGAAGATACATTAGCATGTCTCCATGGGACCATGATAGTCGCCACTAGGATGGGTGAGAGGTGACTCAACAACAGGCATGCAACATCAAAAATTAGTTTTTCTTCTTATTCTACATAATCTGTTGCCCCGTTTTTAGGAATTAAAAAAACAAAAGATTTTTTTTTTGGTTGCAGTTGGCATTTTGACTTATTGCGTGATTTTATTGGAACATGTTGTGGGTATAACCTACAAAATAACTACTGATAATTTCTGATTATCTATTTCGCTCAGCGGTACTTTGATAGTTGTGTTAATACTGGGCACCGGAAAACTCTATTGAATACCATGCGCCATGATTTTATTAGGCTTTCATTTAAATATTTGTTTGATATCACGGTTGGCAACCTGCATGGGATTTAAAAACTCCTTAGGATAGAACAGCAATCAGGAAATGTGCAAAATAAGGAATTGAAGGTGCGAGTTTGCCTTAATAGCATAATGAGCACCCATCTGCTGTTATTAAAATTGTTTAGGTAAATTCACACCCGCACTCTATGAATTAATAACAAATTAGGGGGCCATCACGTTTGGGTTTTCTCCAACTCTTTTGGAAAAATGCACCCACAATTTACTCTTTCGTGATGCGGTCTAATTCTCGGGCTCCTGGCTACCTTTGGTTTAATTGGGTTAACTGTCTGAATTTTTTTATTACTAGGATCTACAACCAACCCATATTAGATAGCTTTTCCGTGGCGATTTCTGCAGTTTCTATGCTGCAAACTAATATTATGTACAACCTTCAAAATAATGTCCCTAAGAAATGTATGAAAATCAACATAAAATGTTAATTAAGCATAAAAATGAGCATTAAAAAAATTCTATTTATTACCTAGAGTTTTATGCAATTATAAAACTTTATTCTATAGCTTTTCTGCATCTAATTTCCTAATCAGTGGAAAAGATAAGACTCAGAAGATTAAGATTACTCATTTCGTCATTGTCTGCTAGCCGCTACAAGAGGTTTAGGCTGAGGCTGCTGGGAAATCATCAGAATTTGATTATTCAATTGGAGGTTAACGTAGAGTTTAAAGAGAAAGCGTATGCAAAGAAGGGTTGTCGCTTGGGGAAAGGCAAACATTTGGGGAATTTATTGTATTTTGTCATTATCTGCTAAATTATCTCGTTTTGCAGCTAGGTTTCCAGGAGCGAAGTATTCCCAATCTTAAGGACATAAGTTTAAAATACCCAAAATGTGAGCAATACAGTTGGCTCTTTTACTTAGTTTGCCTGATTTCGTGTGTTCAAACTCATTAGGTGTTTTATGTAATTTTTCCTTTGTGTTACGGAAACCCGAGAGCCCTATTGCTCGCTTAAAACTCTGTTCTTTCTTCCGTAGTGGCTAGAGAGGCTACCATCGTGAGTTTCTCCAATAAACTTGTTGCTCGCACATTCTTCTCGTGACACATTTTGACAAATCTAGCTGCTAGTATTCTTTGAACTTTTTATTCTTTTCCTTATTTTATTTTCCTATTTAATGATTTCTCCATTGATTGGCATTTACTTAAAGATCCTATTTGCCGTCAGATCATTTCCATGTGAACATTTCTATGGCTTTCTCATTACTTGTTCCCCCATCCCTAGTAATATAGCCAAGATTCCTTAAAAACTGCCAGCAAATGCTTTTGAAATGAAGAGGAAAAGCGGTTTCTAAGTACTTAAAATGGCCAATAATCCATGTAGCCTTTTTGCATTCATCATCAGTCGACCATTTGCTGGCAATCAAAAATGAGAACTGCAATTTATGTCTTCAATAAATCCTAATCAATCTTGTCTGGAAAGATTAAATTCCTTTAATTTTACTTATTGAGCACCATTCTCGTCAATCTACGATTGACAAGAATGACGAAACGAAAAAGATTGTCCATTTATGCAGGCAGCCCTAGGCTATGGAAGGTATACATTAACTCTTAGAGGCCAAAACTTTGCTCATTTACCTAGGAGTAATCGAGGATTATTTATTTTATTTTGTTAGGTTGTTAAACTTGCTGTCCATGTTTTCCTTTAGTCCAGAATGGAGATATCCCTGGCAGTTATCGTCCTTTAGAAGGAAAATAGTTTTGAAAAATTTTGCATTTGAAAATAATTCACTGAAATTTAATTTTGTAGCATGAAAGTAGGTACTTTAATTCGAAGGGCTGTAATAATGGATTCTTTTTCAGGTCGGATATTTTTTCCTCGTATCATCCATATGTTATTCCCATTTTTAGGGTAAATTTATCAAATCATTCCAAGTAAAAAACACTAATAAACTGTCAACGCAATATGATTTAATAATATTTTTCATTACCTCCTACGATTCATAATAACGGCAAAAACAAAACTGGACAACGGAAAAACTACAGCTGATGAGAATTAATTAATGCAGCCATTAATCTGGAACACTTACCTATTTAGTTACTAAAGGTCTGACATACTAGGTGACTTGCAGGTAACAGCGTAGATATACGAGGGCTGTCAAGAAAGTAACTTAGGTTTCGACCTAGCTTTGTGGTGGGTAAAGCTAGAGCCATCATATTGGTGTCTAAATGTCCCTACATTCCGTACGCATCCTGCTGTGGTAGGGTGGAGACTGGGGTTCTTCTCTTTGCTCACAGCGAACTATTAAAATGTGCTCTATAATAGAAGATCCCGCGAGTTGTCAGTGAGAAATATCCAGAAAGTAACTTACGTTTTGAAATAATACTATATATCGACCTAGTGACAAGACAAAGTTTTATTACATACATTTAAAAGGCACATTCTTACATTATTTTTTTATTTTGTTGACATTTGGATTGAGGCATTTGTCAAAACGATACGCAAACTTTTCGATTCAATCTCTGAAAAAACCTGTCGCCTTACATTTTAATCACTTGTTTACGCCAGCATGCAATTCTGCGTCACTTTCAAAGCGCTGTGTTGCAATCCACGTCTAGTGAGAGATCGTTAATCGACGATTTTCGCGAATTTTTTCATTGACTTTCATCGTCCGTCACAAGACTAGGACGACCTCTGCGGTCCTCGTGGTGAACATTGGTGAGGCCATTTTTAAACTGAATGCACCACTGCCTCACTTCGCCTTCACAAATTATTCCGTTTCCGTACACTTCATAGAGTTGCCTATGAATTTCAATTGGCTTGTGGTGCTTTGTTAGTACAACCTAATCACAGATTGCACTTCACAACTCGCGGAGTTTTCTATTTTTGTCACAATTTAACAATTCGCAGTGAGCAAAGTAGAAGAATCACATTCGTCCAAAACGTTACTTTCTGGTAATTGCTCATGTGTAACATATAATCCGTTAGGGACATTATTGTTAGTTGAAATAGCCTACGGTGGAAGGGTAAGTTTTTCATTGTGTCTGACTCCACAGAATTTTCTATTCGCAAACCTAACCTAACATGATAAAAAAAGCCTGAAGTCCAATTGCTCTGTTTTTATCTTAATATACTATCTACCCCTTTTAATTCCCTCCAAAAAATCTATTCTTTTCCTCCGTGTACCTCATTTTTCCAGCATTCTCTCCCATACCATGGCCTTCAGAATCAGGTTGCCCCTCAGAATATCCTGCATCCACATGTTTTGCCTCTTTCGAATGTTCCCTAACTGCAGGTTCTCTTTCATTACTACTGTGACTAGAAATTTATCTTTGGTTTTCCTTTTGACAATTATTCTCCACAATAATCTCTCGAAAGCGTACATTTTACGCAACGCTTGTCATATTTACTCTTCGAAAAAGTTTACCAGTTATACAAAACCACGCTCCATACAACATATTTGAATATATATTAGCTCACAAAAACGCTTGTATACGTATGCATACTCATAGTCGTCGTAGTTTTAGGGGTGGCGACCGATATCTGAGGTCATTTGCGCCATTGAGGATGGACAGGATAGGATGAAGGGTGGAGAGAGACCCGGTGTCGGCATTAACCTGCTCTTGACGAAAGGCGTCAAGGGGTTTAACGTCACATCCGACGGACGGCGTACTCACTCAAAGTGCTCTCCACAAAGCACCTCAAGTAGGGATCGGGATTCCACTGAAAAATATCTGCCGACTCTGGGATTCGAACCCGTACCTTCTAGGTGGGAAATAAGTACCTATGCATAATCTACTCATATATATGAGTTTACGCGCATGCATTTCTCTTACATGAAAGTCTCTTCGGTCAGCACTGGCGTGATAGTGGGTGGGCATTTCATGACCTATGACCCATTGGGTTTTGCGGGCAAGATCGGCGGTGATTGATCCTAATAGTGTCATCCATGTCAGATGCGTTTAAAAGTAGGAGTCAGATCATCGTCGTTAGTCGGTAGTCCGCGCAGTAGCGGGCAATGGATGAGGATTGCGGATGCAAGGCATTTAACTCCAGTGGGGCGACCTTTACATTGATGGTTTCATATTAAAAACACTTTTGAAGAAGGCAAAGAGATGACACTTAATTAATTCCAAGAAAATATGATGGAATCAATAAGAAAACGAAATAACAACGACTTGACCCCAGTCATGTCCAGCAGCGGGCAGGAAACTCACGCAGTTTTCCGGGAGCATAAGTGAATTCGAATTAAAATTCAGTGTTCATAAAATGTGATGTAAAATTTTAAATTAATATGAAAGTGAAGGAGAATAAGAAAATGGAGTGTAGAAGAGTAACTAGGGTAAAAAGGAAGAGTATCAGGAAGCAAGTAAAAATTATTTTCACTGTTGATTTGTTTAAATAATATAAGTGTAAGGAAGCAATGGGTTACAAATGATATGATTAGGAAGATAGATGAAAGAAGAGAAGGACATTAAGTAAAGAATGGACTGAGGATTGACACAAATTAAGTAAAGGAAATGTGATGAATAGAGCAGTGCAAGGATATGGTATTTACAGAGACAACGAAGAGGGCGCACTCTACAGAAAAGATAAGAGTCAAGAAATAAGAAACGAAATTTCGTTTTCACTAATAGAGATACTGCAGGTAAAATATCAGTCTAAGAAGATAGATACTACATACAGTTGTCTTTATTTTGGGGCGATATTGAGACTATGGAGTCTCTTCTACCACCTAACCCCTCGTCACGTATTTACTATATTAAAGAAAGAGGAGGTTCTCGCATGATGGAAAGAATAAATGTAGGGATTATATGATGAAAATAATAAGCCAATGCGTTTGGATAAAAAAAGGGAATTTGATGTCAATGAGGATAGTTTAACAGTAGGAGTGCCTAAATGCGAGATAGAAAAATAATTAAGGATATCTAATTGAAAAAACCCTGTGAGAATATATAACATCCCCGCAGAACTTCTGAAGAATTGTAGGAGGCGAAAAAGAAATTTTTTATGAAGTCATGCGTAGAATTTTTGGGGAGGAATTTGGTCGAGAGATTTGAGATCAATGTTGATATTCAGCCAAAAAAAAGATAGCAGTACTTGAGAACTAAAAGTTTGATTTCACTCGAAGAAAAGCCATTACATTCGATCATGGAGATAAAAAGGGGGAGGGAAAAAATGAGTGCTTAAGCCAACATCAGTTTGGGTTATGGAAAATTATGAGTAAGCTTGATGCCAGCCCAATGATTCGGTCACTAGTAAAGCAACACCAGGAGTGCAACCAGGAAGTATTTTTATGTTTACAGATTTGGAGAAGGAATCTTAAAGAGTGAGTTGTGTAAAATTAATGAGCCTATTGTACGATAGAAGTGAACTGGAGGGAGACATAACTTACTTACCTGTATTTGGAGCCTGTACGTCTCAGACTTTACCGATGCAGATAGCAAATATAGACTCGGAATGAAAATGAGAGGTTGGGGAGTAATTCATCGTTCGAGACTGTGTGGTATTGTTCCATGATGAATAACGTTAAAATAAAACTTTATAAATCCACATGAAAAATAAACTTTAATGCTTAAATGACGTTCAAGTTTAGTTTTCATGTGGATTTACAAAGTTTTATTTTGACATAATTCTTCATAGGGGAGTAAGACCATTGACACCACATATATTCAACGATGTGTTGAGGAAATAGCATGGAAAGAACTAGAGGTTGAAGTGCAGGTAAAATCGAACTCTTTAATCAGATTTGCGACATCAGAGCTCGGCTCGGATAAAGATTCACTTAGCCAAACAGCCAACGTTACATTATTAGCATTATGTTTTGCAGAATCGGTGTGATCGTACCTATGGAATGAGAAATAATCATAAAAAGCGAAGATGATGAGATTTTCCTGAATTAGAAAAGTTAAGGTAAACATTAAAATTAAGAAACATAGATTATTACAAACTTGGACATAATTAAAGATATTAGCGACATACTTATGCAACAACTAAATATGCATGAACGGCTTAAATCCCCAAGTTAACAGTATCCGTATTATCTGCTATCATGCATGCATCATGTTTCAAAGGCTTCTATTCTTCGCTAGTCCGCTTTTTCAATGTTGCAAGTCTCGGAACCAAGAAGCGCCATGCTCCACATGAAAGTCTTGACAAAATGCTTCCTTGTTTCCAGCTTTAGGTTCTTTGAACATATTAATTGCCTCTTCTTCATGAATGCGTTGTTAGCTTGGCCCATTCTTTGCTTGATGTCGGTTGAACTTCTTCCATCCCAATTCTGTTGCTGCCCAGGTAGATGAAGGTTTACACTTGCTCTAGTTTCCCCCCCTCGAATTGTGACCACTGCATTCAGCTGCTCTCTTCCACGTACAAGGATTTTAGTTTTCTTCTTGTTGATGTTCAAAATATATTCCCCTAGTACTTGATCCATAGCACTTAGATTTGCTTGCAGGTCCTCTCGCGTTTCCGTCACTTCTGCGATGTCATCTGTAAACCGGAACATGTTGATTTCTTCTCCAATTACCTTAATCTTTATTTTATTCGTATCGAAATATTCTATGCTAAGCTGTCCAGGTTTTGACCAAATTTTTGAGCTATCCTGGTATAAATGCGTAATGATATATGTATTAGTTATAGCAATGCAGAGTAAGTGCAATTATTTTACTGAATAATGAACACATTGTACATGTACTCATTGTACATTGTACTCATTGTACTAAGTCAGTTCAAAGTAACTCATTGTACTAATTCTGGACCTACTGGATTTACCAATGAAAGTTTTGTCACTAATCTCAACTGTGAAAATGGATGACACCTATTCTTCGGCAGTTTTCTCAAAAATTCAATTGGCTTGGATGTACCATGTTGTTTATATCGAAATTTTACGTCCTGTAGCTTTTGTCAATTATCAAGAGGGGATGGGAAAGGTGGATGTACAGCAATTTGAGTTGTGGTGGGAAATTGGAAATGGTGATAGCAGGAAGAATGTCGGGCAAATGATAAAGTGGAAGGAACAGGATAGGCATATTGGACGGATTGAAGGGTTAAAGTATGTTGAGCTGAAGAATGGTTCACTGCAATTTAATGCGTCAGGTTGTGTTTCCTTGGAAGAGGCTGTGAAATGTATTGCTGTTCAGTATCTGTTCATCGAAAACCTACCTTAAACATCAGACTGCGTCATAATAGTTATATATTATTAAATATTGAATAAAGGGTAAGAATATTAAAATTATTAGTTGCAAGATTTAAATAAAAAATTGATGTTTTAAAATGTTTCTTTTCGGTTTTGATTAACTTCTCATAGAATCATAGATTTGTCTCATATTTTCAAGCTAGATTAATTTCATACAATATCGCATGAAGTTAAATCTATTTACTAGTGGAATGAGCAATATAAAGGAAAATACCTGTCTGGATAGAAATGGGTGCTTGCCCTCATGGATTTGCTTTCATCACGCAACTTAAATCGAAATCTTGTGAAAAACACATTTTACTTCAGTTTGAAAGTGTCTGATGGATCGCAAGCAGAAGGAAGCCATCAATCCATATTCTACTAAAATGAAAATGCCACAGCCCTTTGGATGCACGAGCCTAGTGAAGTCCGAATTGCTTTTACCGTCGCAATGGCGTCGACGCGTGTTTATCTCGGAATTCGCCGAAGGAAGGAAGGGGGCGGCGAAGTTGCTGGTGAGCCCAAGCTGACCCCCCCACTCCCTCCCCACTATCGCCCGACAAGGAACCTCAAAAAAAAAGGAAAATAATACCGCAACCACCCCATTCTATCCTCCCACCACCATACGCGGATCCCCCTTCCCTGATCCCCAATCCACGACACTGCGCTCACCCACGCACTAAACAGTACCTCTCCTCTCTCTTTCCCCCTTATCCCCTTCCCCCCACCATCCTTATCTCGGCTTCGAAAACAAAAACCTTCCCTCCCACCGCCCGACACTTCCAACCTTTCAACCCTTCTCCTCCTCTCTCCCGCTTGCAACCACGGGTTGAAGTCGTGATCGCCCGGGCGTGACGCCACGCATACCGCCGGCCAATCGCCGAGGAGAGGGCCCCGTGGCTTCCCCCCCCCGCCCTCCTCCCTCTTTATCTCTCCCTACTTTAAGTGGATGCTGGCCATAACGCGAAGCATGGGAGAGGGAGGCGGGGAGCGAGGTGGGGCGATCGTGGAAGGGTTTTTTGAAGGCGCGATAAGGATGGGGGCGTGTCAGGAAGGAGAGAAAGAGGATTGAGAGGGCGAAGGGCCCTGGAGTTACAACGCCGGATAGGGAGGAGGCGGGGCGAAAGTCGCGGGGAGACGTGGGTGAGTGGGTGGGCCGGGTGGGGTGGGGTCATAGGTCAAAAGGGGTGGGCATTCTCGCGAAGGAGATTTTTAAGGGGCGCCTATGGAGGAGAGAGAGGGACCTGGAAGAGAAAGGGACTTTCCTTATTTTACCCACTTTCCACCCCTCCGCCACCCTCCCTCCCCTCCCATCTCTTACTGAAACTCGGAAGATCTTCCCGTCTCCCACCCACATTCCTCCCCCGCCCCACTCCCGTATTCTCCTCGTTCGTCTCACACCACGCCTATCCCCTGGAGGAACCGCGGAAGGAGGGAGATGTGGGATACTATCGTATAGGAAGGGAATGGAGGCTCCTTAATGGCTCATCTTTGGTGTGTGCATGCGTGTTTCTCCGCCACCCGCCCACTCCGGCCCACTCGTACCTCTCTGATTTCCCCCTTCTTACCCGTCCTCTCGCCCCCCCGGGCCTCTCACCACCTTTTTTTTTACAAACGGCTTGCCATCCCTAAATGGCCGTCTTTCTCATAACTCTCTCCTTGTAGTTCTTCTATTCCTCTCCGCCCCCCGTCTTTTTCCATCCCTCTTGAATTTTACTGACCCTTTCTCTCCTCCTCTCATTCACCTCTTTATGTGCAACGTTTCGCTTACGAGACAATTTTTCCATCGTTCTCTTCATTCCCAACTCTATTCTCTCTTCGTGTAATGTTTATTATTCGTAGTTTTCGAACCATCGTGAATGTAAGAGAAACATTTGGAATTCAATGGGTTGTAATATTGAGACTTTTGATTTTCATTCTTGGGCTGGCATTCAAGAATGGCGAATTTCGAAACATTCTATTTGAAGTCTTTTGCCATTAATTTTACTCTTATAACGTCAACTGACAGCAGTTTTGTTTATTCGTTAATTTAGCCGCATATTGGTGCGAGTGAAAGAAGAAGGCTAAGCTAAACATTAAAATAGGAGGGCAAAAACTAGAACAGGTAGGGCAGTTTACGCATCTTGGAAGTGTTTTGGACCAATACGGTCAAAGTAGTAGGGGCGTAAGGAGAAGAATTGCGCTAGGCAAGGAGGCTTTCTCAAGGAGGAGGGAGTTGATGACAGGGACTTGAGTAAGGATGTTAAGAAAAGAGTCTTAAAATCTTTGATATGGAGCTTAGCTACAGAGTACAGCACAGAAACGTGGGCATTGAAGCAGGAGGATAGATGTAGATTGGTGGCTATCAAAATGTGGCTGTAGAGAAGAATGGAGAAGGTAAAGTAGACCGAAAGGAAAACAAATGAGGAAGTACTTGATACGGTGGGCGAGGAGAGGGGTTTGTTGGGAGAAATCCTATGGAGGCAGGAAAAATGGATGAAAGGCGTATTGAGCGGTAGTGGAATGTTGAAGAAGGTAATAGAGGGGAGAATGTTGGGCAAGCGAGGAAAGGGTGGGAACAGGATAGGGATGTTGGATGGGATGAAGGGAGGAAAGAAATATACAGAGATGAAGAGGGACCTGATATAGATTAGTTTGCTAGGTGGAGAGTCAGAAAATGTTTATTTGATAGTTGTGTCCATCCAAAAACCTACCTTAACCGGTAGATTACCTAATAATAATAATTGGTGCGAGTAATTGAAGAACCGTATAGTTTTAGGCTTGACTTTGTGGAAAATTTCCATATTAAGGAGAACTTAGCTTTTAGTGTACCTAAGACTAAGGTCATACCGCACTGCAAACTACAATGAACGTAGTATATCGTTAGAATGGAGTGCAGCATCTCTCTATTAAGCCATTTAACAGCGTTAGCTGTGAATACACTCAGTTTCCTTCACCTGGGACATTTGAGTGACCAGCCATTTTTCTTCCTACGGCGGCAGGGTGACAGCCAATCACCAACTAATCAACTAGAGCTCCGAAATTGTCATGATGATTTGTTCGAATCATTTCTTCCGGATCTTATCTTCATTCTCTTGGTCTTATTAAGTGAAGGTTTTCTCTAATAATTTTAATATGAAAATTATAGTACTTTAGGTCTTCTATTTTCATTAGGAAGGTGTCTTAATGTTGATATTAATCGGCTTTTCATTGTCTTTACAATATTTTGGGCCATGCTAATCCGCTCCATCACTCTGCCATTATACACTCTGTCCTGCTAATACGAAGGATCCCTCTGTAGATTCACATTTTAAATCCTTCCTGTTTTGTTGTCAGTGTATACGAAAATGAGGGACCACGCTTTTGTTGCGCATAATACAGAAAAAAGTACTTTACATACACTGTATAAGATTTAATGCTAGATTATGCCCATAAAGCGGTAAAATAAAAATTGCATTATCGATTTAGTATCTTGTATTAATTGCGTTATTCCACGTGGCATCCAGATATTCCGTTACTTAAGTTTTCATCGAAGTCCCTTTGCTCACTTTCTAGTCTGGATTCACCTCTTGTTGATTATTTGGTCCCCTAAATCTCCATTTTGTCGATATTCAGGTCGTGTTGATTGATAAATTGATTGTATAAATTGCGAATGTCTAATTAAAACAATGTCGCGAAGGATCGTAGTAATGAAGATATTTAAACTATTCCCTAACTGTTTACTGTAACTTAAGGAAGAATTGTAATGTTTAACTTGCGAAAATCACTGATTACGCAACCGTGGACAAGTACATTTAAGTAGTAGATGACTGTTTTTTCCAGCATACTGAGAAATAATTGAACTTTGCACCTCGGTAATTGATTATATTGGTATCAGTGTAATCCTTGCTTGTGTGATTGAAAAAAGGCTGATTTTCACAAATTTTAAGAAACAATTCTTCACTTCTCGTATATCTGTTTCTTCACAATGTATGAAAATCTTCCTTTAATTGTCAATTTTCATAGTTCATTTTAGCGCCCTTCTGTTCTTCCATTGAGGTTGTGTTCAACAAAAGTTCGATGACGAGGAACCTCTTTCGGCGACTTTCGGGGCATTATGTTGATGTATTATTCACCTAGTACCCTCTGTCACTACCTTTTCCTTATTCAACCTAGCTATAATCTTTAATGATAATTGTTATTATATTCTTTTAAATATTGCATGTTCTGTAAGAATCCACGATAATAATTGAATTAGAAAATACATGATATCAGCAGGATATAGAAAAATGGTCGAGGCTAAGTCGTTCCACTGTGTTTCTGTTTCAAGTATCAATGGTTGAAATCAAAGACAATCTTCCATGAAGAATATGTTAACTCCTCGTTTTATACTTTGTATTTACTTAGTTTTACCTTAGTTATACCTAGCATCTTCTTATATTAATCGTCCCCCAAATCCTCCTCTCTTCTCTCTTTGTCTCTCGCCCTTTTGCTTTCACTCAGATTGTAAAAAAATATGGCTGACGTTGCCAGGCGTTGATCTCACCACACGTGTTCTTCTCCGATATCACGTACCGATAGCTTTCGCGAGAGGGAGAAATTGCCCGGAAAAGATGGCTTGGGGAAGAAGTAGGCTTTGCAATCGGTCGGGAAGTTTTTTTTAACTAGCCTTTTAACGGTATGGAGGGCAGGTGAGACGTGATAGCAGAACGCAAGGTCCTCTTTGAGTAGTTTAGACGCTTCTGAAGTAGGACTACATGGGGTCGTTTTATAGTTGATAGCCGCAGCCAAGGGGTTGCAAGCATTGCTGAGTGAATTGGAGGTTCAGTGCGATAAATATGGGATGAGAATCAATATTAATAAAACAAAGGTTATGCGATTTTCCAGAAAGAAAAAGGCTAAGCTAAATATTAAAATAGGCGGGGAAAAAATAGAGCAGGTAGAACAGTTTACATATCTCGGAATTGTTTTGGACCAATACGGTCAAAGTGGTAGGGACGTAAGGAGAAGAATTGCGCTAGGCAAGGAGGCTTTCTCAAGCAGGAAGGAGTTGATGACGGGGACGTTGAGTAGGGAGGTTAAGAAAAGACTCGTAAAAACTTGGATATGGAACTTGGCTATGTACGACGCGGAAACGTGGTCGCTGAAGCAGGAGGATAGACGTAGACTGGAGGCTTTTGAAATGTGGGTGTGGAGAAGAATGGAGAAGGTGAAATGGGCCGAAAGGAAAACAAATGAGGAAGTACTGGAGATGGTGGGTGAGGAGAGGGGTTTGTTGGGAGAAATGCTATGGAGGCAGGGAAAATGGATGAAAGGCGTATTGAGCGGTAGTCGAATGTTGAATAAGGTAATAGAGGGGAGAATGTTGGGCAAGCGAGGAAAGGGCAGGAACAAGATAGGGATATTGGACGGGATGAAGGGAGGAAAGAAGTACACAGAGATGAAGAGGGACCTGATGTAGATTAGGTTGCCTGGATTGGGTTTTGTGTGGAGTTACAAAATGTTTATTTGATAGTTGTGTCCATCCAAAAACCTACCTTAACCGGTAGATTACCTAATTATTATATATTAGCCGGCATTGCGTTTATCTAGGAATTTCGTTGAGATAGTCTTTCACTACCATTTCTGCTTGGAGAGATACCATGACGCTTCTCAGTTACCACATTTTTTTCGTAACTAATATCATTAATGCTCCTTTCAGTTATAGGTCATGGTTTCGTCAATCAATATTCGGGTAGATGTTGCCAGAATGAATTGAAAAAGATATGTTTTCAACTTTAGATCAAAAGCTGTCAGCATAGAATGAAATCGCAAGGAACTATAACATATTTCGGAGATAAATATTCCAATACGATAAACTCGTAAAAGTCTTATCTAGCCCGCAAAGCCAAGAAGCTAACGGTCTCAGGCTTGACTATGTGTAATTTATACGTCAAGGAAATGATAACAGCAGTTGTGAATACAACTCCAATTTTTATTTTCTGCATTATTTACTAGTATTTATTGTATGTCCGTTCCTTTATTACGTAAAATTCAATCGTTAATGGTAGATATTGAGTAGACAGAAATAGAACAGGAATATATTTCGTTGTCTCTCTTATCAAAACACAACCTGACGACCCAAACTGCATTAAAATGCACTTAAATTCAGTAAACATTCTACTTTTCTTCAATTAGTCTAACATACGTATCCTATTCCTGCCCCTTCCTCGCTTTTTTAACATTCTTTCCACTATCACACTCTTGAACATCCTACCGCCAAACAAAACGCTCAGTAGCCACCCATCTTTTCTTTGTCCTATGGAGTTTTGCTATGAATGAATCACCTCTCCTCCTATTATGTCTTGCCCTTATTTGTTTTCGCTTTTGTCAACTTCACCTTTTACATCCTTCTCCACCCCTCTCTACACCCACATTTTAGAAGCCTCTTATATACGCTTACCATTTTTCTTCAACAACTATGTTTCCACACCATTCAATACCACTCTCTGTATCAAAGATTCTTCGTCAGCGTTCTTGTCATGAATTCTCTTTCTTTAGTTCCTACTACTTCAACCCTGATGTGTTCACCTCACATGCCGCTGGGCTTAGTATTATAGATGACCTCTACCCTTACCTATCAAACCAGCCTTCTGTTTGATTACGGTGGATGGTTGTCACTACTTTAACCATGTTCGCCCCGTACACTTCCATGTTAGATGAACTCTTCCAGCAGCTCTACAATTTTTACCTTCCAAATGTTACGTTCAAATTAGCCTTTCTTTTTCTCTAATACCGTCATTACATTTATTAGTTTATATTTATCGTCATCCTATACCTCTCAGACTGGTTTTCTGATACTTTCAGCAATGATTGTGATCTCTGGACTCACTATAACTTGATCATTCTCAAACCTAATAGGTTTGATGAATTCCACCCTTTCATTACCATCCCCAGTTCTTTCCATGCCTGTTTTACTGTTTCCTTCACGTATGCGTTGAAAAGAGCGGGTAATAATAGACACCCGTCTTACCCTTGTTGCTGCTATTCCCATCTCAATACTTCATTCGCCATGCTCACCTGCGCTGTTTGAGAAATGTAAACGTAGCGGATAAGTCGCCTATTCTTCCAATATGTCCTTACTTTCTGCAAACCATTCATTAATTCTATCCAAACAATCTATCGACCGCCTTATAAAAAATTTCGTAACAATCAAACACATACTAATCGTACTTTTTATCCTCCCTCTGGATTATCTCATTACTGATGTGTTATCACGCGTGTCTCTGCCATTTATCAACTCTATATGATCATCTCTAATATGACTTGTTCATTATGCATTATATTATCTGTTGATGAACAACTTTTAGAGGAATTTCCTCCTTCTGCGTACATGTTGAGTTAGTGAATTATCAGAGAAAACTTGTTTCTTTTTCAAAAATACACAATATTATTTATTAAAACTAGAAAAAATTCTGCTATAGAGATCAGGATCTTTTGCGATTCGAGCTAATTTTTAAACAAAAGTAATTTTTTGTATCAAAGGTGAAATTATTTAACTACGCTAGGGTAAGCATCGCCCGGAAATTACAACCTGAATCATTAAATGAATCTACATCTACATAAATACCCTGCGAGCCACCAAAAAAGGTGTGTGGCAGGGGGTGTAGCACCAAAATAAATGAATAAATTCTGCGAAAGGATAATATTTACATTTCCATGATATATGATACAAGATTTTATTGAGTTTTCATATGGTGAGGTGGTACTTTGAATTGAATTGAATTATCTGAAGAAAAAATTAAGAAGGTCTCCATAAAAATTCAAAGGGCGAATTGCCTAAGTTGCAGTGAAGTTATATCCAGAAAGCTTTTAAAAATTTTCATGTATAGATTAGACGCCCTAACACAATGCTAATAAATTTAATTCTCATTTGAGCTAATTATGACCGTAAAAACTGGTTTGAAAAGGACTGCATAAAGCCGTTCGGCAGGTGTAGTTCCTGGAAATCCTATTCGACATGGTTTCGTAGAAAACAAACTCATGCCATATTTATCACTGCTCTTCGGATTTGAAAATTTAGCCAGGGATTGGCAGTAGTTATTGAACCGAAATCCGAAAAATGTAGTTATTTATATCACTGAGCAAGCATTTTTCATAGAGAAAGAAAATCAGCGTGGTTTAAGTTTTAATGCGTTAAGCATCTTCCTACAACTTCACTTGTAATGGCTGTTTTTCGTGGCGATATTTTTACTTATTTTATTTTATCAGGATTTTCTGTGAAAATTCATACTTTCATTCACAAATATCAATAAATTAGGGATATTTATTATAATGTGGGAATAAGATGTATTTAGACTAATTAATCGTGCCCATGCACAGGGTATACTATATACTTTTACACACTTTTGTGAAAATCTCACGGACATGAACAATAATGGAATTAACACTAGAGGACACAAACACAGAAACACATAAAAGAGGAATTCACCGGGCCTCTTAATGAAATCTGCCAAGGTTTTCCGAAATCGCCAAATATTTCTAAATGTTACTCGAAAGCAATTTCTATTGATTGAAATATTTAAAAAAGTAATGCCTAAGAAAATACTCGTAATTTTAACTGGCATTATTATTGTAATGAAACTATTTTACAAATGATTGAAATCAGAAGATATAAATTTTAGTTCAAACTAAAGATTGAAATCAGAGAATTAATTGGACTTATTAAGTCATTATATCAACTGAGCATGATATTTCCCAACCTACTCCAGCAAAATGAAATAGAAAACTCTATGGGCAGCTTAAGTTATGCTTATTGTTATGCTTAAAACAAGTACTAAGTTTTATGATTAACAAATACACACACACACATATAAATATATATATATATATATATATATATATATATATATATATATATATATATATAATGTAAATGGACTCTTCGGCGCAAACACACTGAGTGAGTCCCTCTTTTATGTGTTTCTGTGGTTGTGTTGACTAGTCCATTTACATTATTGTGCACGTCCGTGGGATTTTCGCAAAAGTGTTATATATATATATATATGTATATTACAAAACTCAGTGGTATCTTTGTTGATTTGGTGCGTTGAAACAATTGTTATTAGGTACTTACAGGAACTTCTCATGAGAGAGTTATAGTAAAATACGTGGCGTGTTCATAAAGTAAGGCCCGTTTGGTCACAGGAAAAAATATACTCATATGAAACACATTTTATTGGCACTTTTACTTAGCTACAAACCTACTTCACTTATCTACATAATCGCCGTTCACTTCTAAGCATTTTTCGTACCACTGCACCAGCTTCTTTAACCCCTCTGCATAGAAACTCGCCGCCTGAGGGTTGAACCAATTGACAACGCCATTCTTGAGTTCCTCTTCGGTTTCGAAACGTTGTCCACCGAACCACTGTTTCAAGTGCAAGAAGAGGTGTAAGGTCGCAAGTGCAAGAGTCGCTGGGTGTAAGGTCAGGACTGTACGGTGGGTGGTTTAAAGAGTTCCCGACGACCCAAAAACTCTCGCCCACTGGACATTCTTTGCTCTTTGTGGTGGTCGGTGAGCATTTTAGGTACCCACATTGCACGCAATATGTGGTATTCGAGGTTTTCCGTAACAATATTGTAGACAGTAGTGTGTCGAAGTTGAGGAAATTGTTCAGCCAGGCCATTAATTGTCAGTCGACGATCACATCACAGTTTTTGTTCCACTTGCGAAACAATTTCATCGGTCAGAATACTGGGCCTACCACTTCGCTCTTCGTCATGGACATTTGTTCGTCCATTTTTAAAATCACAGCACCATTGTCTAACCTTTCCTTCACTCATAACTGTAGGTTTATAAACTAGGCATAATTCCCGATGAATTTCAGCAGCCGACAATCCTTTAGCATACAAGAATCGTATGACAGAACGCACTTCACAGCTGGCGGGATCAACGATTGTCGCGGACATTGTTGTTTGCATGCACGGACAAGCAAACGAATTCTGAAACAAAACAAATGCGGCTATAGGTTTTCAATGAATCAGTAGATGGCGCTGCAGGAGCAAAACTGTGTTCTGAAGCGCCAATATTTAAATATAAGCAAACGGTACTTACAGAACACACAAGTTAGAATACACCTCATGTATCTTTGGAATGAAAGCTTTTCCGAAAACTTCAATATGACCATTTTGTTTTTACAATGAGCTAGGGTATATTTCTTCTTAATATTCAAATAATACACTATTTATTTTATAAAAAATAAGCAATTTGATAAAATGTTGTGCCAAAATATTCCGAAAATGATTTATTTAGATGAAAAAAATAAAATCTAAATATTCAAGGAAACATTACATTAACATTTTTCAAATTCATTCAAATTCATTGTAAAATTGAAGTTTTTAAAGAGAAAAGCTGGTAATGGTCGTTCGTAGTAATGTGTCGTTTTCAGTGAATATAGTAGATCTTGCCCAAAACGTCATAATTTATAAGGTTTTCATTGAAATCGGATTAGATTAAAAATGATAGTTAGTGCAATAGTCATTAATATTCTCACAACATTCCAGTCACACAGGTGCAAGCGAAAGGATTGATATAATCGCGAAAATATGAAAGCTTCCAGAGAAAATGGAAACGTAGATTTCTGCTGAGGTGTCTATGGAGACCTTTCCATCATTATAATAGTATACCGGGTATCTCATACGAAGAATTTCATAAATTAATTTGCCGCTTCCAGGTTTTCGATAAATAACTAGGGTTTCTGTGATTAATGAATGAAGCATCAGAATAGCGCTCCCTGTATAGATCGTATTCATCATAATTGGATTTGATTAACGAAGTTTCGGCGTAAAAATAAACTCATAAACCTACCCATTTCAAACATTTCGGCTCGGTCCTGTCCTCGAAAATGTAATTCATCACAAATTTCAAGAAACTGCAGGAGATGCCGCTACAGTAACATTTAACGGAGTCATCCGCTAATATGCATTTCAATGCAACAATTTCAGAGCGTAAAAATCATTCCAGGTTAAGGCGAATGATTTTTGCGCTCTGAATTTGTTGCATTGTAATTCATCACAATGAAAAAAAGGACGAAATAAATGCGATGAGGTAGGTTTTCACGAGACGGAAGTAAGCTCTTAGTATAAATGACAGTGTTTTGTCCCCACCACGACGAGCAAATGACACACTATAGGTTCAGTCAAATTTCTGCTGAAATATTAGGCGTTGGTATTTGCATTTTACTTAGTTTCCTCCTGAAAATTTCAATATTCAGTTTTGCCAGATTGCTATACAAAATATCCGTGTGTTATATGTTAAACCTAAGTCCTTGAGAAACCATAAACACAGTAATCAAGCCGAAGGTCGGGTTTGGTTATTGATGGTAGATTAATAATCTACCAGGTAATTAATACATCAGGGTAGGGGGTAGGGGTAGTAGTAGGGGGTAGTGATCCTTTCCCTGTAAGCGTTCGATATGGTGTCATGGTGTCCAAAATGAAATTGGTTCCCCATTTGTCCAGTTCAAACTTAGAATTAAATAAAATATATTTTTGTTCATTTTAAATTATAGTATTCCATGAAATTTTGCAATGTTTGTGTTCTGCTACCAATAGAAACAAAAATGTGCTTCCTATAATATCTTTTATTTTCAACTACTTAAAGTATCGGTTTAATATCAAACAATAAAAACCCTAAAAACTTACTATAATAGTCTTCACTTATAGAAGTACGTGAATTAACATACGACTCGTATGTTTGGTAGATACTTCGTTTTCGCGCTGTCAGAGAAATTATTCTTCAACTTGATTGACGAAGAGGGATCTTAGAAATAAAATTTTCCTACCACCTAAATGCGAAATACTAAACTAGGGTAGTGTCAAATCTATGTTCATATCCAAACGGTCGAAGGGATACCCGTACGTCCCTGCGTCCATGTCGTAAGGCGGAGGCAAACGCCATTACGCACCTAAGGAGTCATTTACAATTTCGACAAAGCGTGGGGTGCAAGTTAAGAGGGATCGGAAGAAACACTTTTTCCAATGGCAACCGTGAGAAATGGCTTTTGATAACCCTTTTGGTGCGATTAGTGGCCGAGACGAGATTGCGGCTCATGAACCACTTTTGAGCGTCTGCATGCGGCGTGGAAGAATAATGGAAACGTGTTATTCGGAGCCCACAAAAACAGGCATTCTTTTCATGTTCTTTTTCTCTTCTTCCGTTCCTTGGCAAGGCATCAATCTCAGCCTTCCTCTAATCCTTCCCCATAGTTAATTCCTCCGCCTTCCCACCCCACACGCTCCTCCTCTTTATCTCCTCACAGAATTCTGTAACACTTGGTGCCCTAGAAGAGAGGTTCATGCAAGAGTACCTATAACTTTAACAATGCCGTACTCACATATTAGTGTCGATTCTTCACAAGGCAGATGCATCTTTCATATGAAAATAATTGATCTACGTCTTGACTGCGGTTGCCTGCGCTTCCATATCCATCGCGTCGGTCATGGAAGGATATTCGTGGCCGAATCCGTTCTGTCCGCGAGTGGACCAAATCACAGAGGAAATCGTGATACAAGGCATTCCGCTTGTTCACGTCATATGCAAACATTGAAAAGTCACCGCTAAATTTGAGTCGTACATGCAGTATGAGGTTTCAAATTCGTAACCTATCAATCTTCGTGTGAAAAATGTACCGCTCACGGTAATCACGTGTGAATTTTAAGAAAACGGGGACATTCCTTCTAGAATTGGTTCGTGGAGCGGCAATAAATGACATACGCTGTTGAGGCAGTGTTAATATTAATAATATTTGCTACGTTTCGTAGTTATACGAAATTTAGAAAAGTACCCTTCAATAGAAACGTGAATCTACTTCCAGTCGCCTAAAACCTGGGATTCGTTCCAAGTTCTTTCAGAGGAACGTAGCTGAGAAATTACCGCTCCTTTCTGTAATGGCACGTGTATGTATGAATGACCCTTGAATACAGAGGGAAGAACGCATGGATTTTGAAAAAAATGTCGATACAGTCATTTTCAACTAAATAATGAGAAATAAAATAATTTATTTGCTTTCAAGCAACTAATAAAACGTTCACGACTGGTACGCTATATCATACATAGAAGCAAACTGTGCGATTAAACATAAAATAAAAAGAGACCAGTGAAACATAACTACTGCTATACACTCGTTGTCGTTGAAATGACCGTCGATGACCACGCCGAGCGTTAGCGGTGCCGCCTTGAACAAGCTTTGTTTAATAAAACTATTACCGGAGAAAAAGGGAAATGAAGGAGACTTATTTAACTGGGGAAAAGTGAGAAAAAAAGTTACTGTTTAATCAGTTACACCTTACATCTAGTATTAAGTGTGCGTTTAGAATCCATCCATAATTTTGTGCATTTGAATGTACGATAAAAATAAACTTGGCCCCGGTCAAAAAGACTACCAAAGAATTCAAAGCAACCCAAAAATACTGCATGATATGGAATGAGAGGTCCTGGTAATTTGAAAAGGTTCCAATTTACGAGATTTTACTTGCTGAATCGAGGAAACATATATCAATCTTCCCTTCAGGTCAGAATATATTCGCATTTATTGTAGAATCTGTCCAACTGATAGATTCAGTAATTCGTTTTTGAATCGTAAAATCCTCGACTGCAAAACAAAGATACGGAAACACTATGTTAGCGATGCGTAATCGTACATTGTCATACAGATTTCTTTCTCTTTATTATCGTGGCAGGTGTTCCAATATCTCTGCCACATTCCCTAACGACGGTCTACGAAATGTTCTGCAGGTGTAGATAACTCGCCCCGATTCTTCCCTGGTTCATTTTGAAATAATAGTTTTACTCAATACGTCTTAGTGACTTCATCTACCATTCACGTACTCGATCCTTTAGTGAAATAGTTTTAAATATCTTAAATTTCATTATCGTATATCATAGAGAGTTCATTTCAGTTCATATAGAGCAAATTATAATGATCTCCATTCGTCGAAGCTAAGTTTATTTATCATTTTCCTTGTCAGTTAGTTCCGTACATCTCAAATAGTTACGGAGATTGTGGCTACAAAACAAAAGACTTGATTGGTTATTTTACTCTATACTTCTTCAACTGTATCCGTAATGAAATCATATTTCTTAGCGTCGATTCAAAAAGCCCATAGAGCAGGTTCTAACGCCATGGGCAGCAATATTGCAGTCCCAAAGTACTGTTTTCACGATAAGGGCTGGTTTTCGTACGAGTTTCTTACATTTCACACTGTGTAAGTTCACGCGTCCCGCTGGTTGAGTACCTGACAAAGGAATTAGTGGGTTCCATGATACAGTAACAATCAGTACATTAACGCCGTTAGTACCTGCATCCTTTGTGTTAGAAGTATACCAACTAGAAGCCCTTCCGCACAATCCGATCCTAGTTGGTTCATACGTTATACCCGTTTTGGAATAGCCAAACAATACTCAGCTAAACAACTCGCAACGGGAAGAATGTTCATTTGAACAAGCATTCTTTTGCCCTGGTGATGAATTGCTGAAACTTCAAAGTGATGATATGGAACGAGCATGTGCAGATTAAATGATATATCTTTTTTAATAAACTATTGAAAAGTTACACATTTATAATACATGGAAAAATATTTGAGTTTTCCGAAAGTTTTCTTCGGTTCTCAGCGGGGTATTTGTGTACCTTAGTTCAGGTGTATTTGAAATACCTTCGTTCTGCAATTTGAAAAAAAAAACGATACGCACACAGGAAGATTTCATTCACATCAAAAATAGGACTGTTACGGAAAAACAAGGTATATTCTCAAGACCTTGGGCCATGAAATCCTATTTCGGCGTTTGGTGCGGAAACTCGCTATGAAACGTTTCGAGTGACAAACTGGCTGAGAATTTCGCACCTCATAGCCTCGGATATATCAGGATTTATGGTAAAACGCGACAAAGGTATACCTCATATTGTTCAATACATGTCTATCGAAAAGTTCTTTTAATGTCTCCACCGCCTCATCTTAATCATCTACCATTTGCTTGGACATCTGAAGATGTCTATTTCTGCTAGTAGATTCAAGACCGGTGAAGGGTATTGATGAAAGGTTATCCACATGTAAATAGAACCCCGTAAACCACTGCAAAAGTGTGTGGCAGTGGGTGTTAGGTCACCATCCGTAAAAGATAATAAAACCTCATACAAAACCAATACATTCATGCCAATCCACACCACAAAGGCGTATATATTCATGCATAGACCTTTATAACTTGCACGCAAGCAAATAAATATACTATTAACTAACATTCACATGCACCTACGAATATATCTTATGTCTATGCAACGGCTAATCTTGTCTTGATTTGTAAATTGAATGTATTTAATATTTCTAAAGTGACTTCGGTTTCTTACCATTATGATTTCTGATTTTCCGGAGAAAGAACGAGTATTTGTATCTACTTGTACTGGAATCAGTTTCCATTTTCTTTTCTTAGTAGTTTTATCTTCCTACTACTTTATCTAAGTAGTGTGGGGCCGTAATAATTCCTTTAGTGTCATTGCAAAACTCGTTAGTTCTGAACCTTTCTGGAAGTCTCAATCTCGCTTGTTCTCTTCGCATCTCAAGTGGCTCCCAGTCTAATTCCCCTAAATGACCTGTCACAGTTGCCTTCTAATGATAACAGTTTTTCGCGAAAAGTTTAGTTTTTCTCCGGACTTGATCAAATTCTTTTTGCCATATTTTCTCCCAAGTATCCCAAACACTTGCGGCACATTCTAAATGAGGCATAACTGGAGTAAAATAACACCTCTCTTTTACTTTCTCATTACATCTCCCCATCACCCGTTTCATGAAACCGAGTTTCTTTAAAGATGATCCACATACAGTATTGTCATGTTGTGTGCTCCCCAGGGGAAACATTGCTATTCATATCTGTTACTACGAAATCAGCCATTACAGTATTATACTGTATCGGGCATGAGTCACGGGCGTAGACAGTTTGCTCTCAAACAATAGACACCCCAGGCTTATAATTGGGTGGGATGCAGAAGAAGGAAGGAAAAACGTGGTTACTCCCGGCCCTAGGGCGTATGACTTTCACCGACGATATGTGAATTCTTGAAATGGATAGGCATCAAGAACTATTCAGTTTAACTCACCATCAGACAGGAATAGTAATTTACCTGAGGTGGCCTCCAAAGGTCAACCAAATAGGGGACGTAATGCAGCTGGAAAATCCACTTTCTTCGGGAATTGAATAGCATACCTTGTGTAGTAGGGAGGCAGAACAGTAGTCACCACTACATATCCACTGATTATAGTAAGCTGAAATAAATGTCTCAAAGCGTAAGTTATATTCAGGAGTAGTCAGATAAACAGATCAACAGAGTATGTTTTCAAGTAAATACATGTGATTTTCTTTCAGTTTTCCGGAAATGTTTTAGACGTTTAGTCGTAGCTACCATATTCAACTGGTTGCATTTATCTTAGTCAAAAAAATGTATTTATTTTACAATATTCCATCACCATCCATTGGAGAAATCGACGTAGGTGTGGTGTGTAAATTAAGTTCAATGAAGTTACCTATTTCAGGACCATGGTTGAACAATTCCATGCAATCAATAATTTAATTCTTTAAATTAATTTAATTTCTGAAGTCAATCAATTTAAGTTTTGATTGAAGAAATGAATGCGTGACTTTCCTTAGAATGTTTGCAACGTTTTTCCTTGATGATATTAATGTCTTCCGTTAAATTGTTTTAGAACCATATCATCCTGCAGTTAAAATAGCGCAGTGTAAATATTTTCAGGAATTTTGTTAATAATTTTAAGAATCATAAAAAGTCAATAGATAGATGAGTTGTCAGAAGTGAACTTGATGGCTATCTTTGAAACCATTCCTTATGTTTTTAAATGTGATTGTTTAACCAGCGGTTAGTTGACCAAAAATATGTTTATTTTCCTTATAACGATGTATGTTTCATTACTATGATTTTAGTGTATCATTGAAATGCGGTTCAATTAACGTCATTGCTTACAATCAGTAAAATTGTAAGATCGTATAATACGTAAGCTGCTCTCTGCCCAATTTTTGTATTGAATTTTAATGTCTTTGTATCTACGTTCTTATTCTAAATAGACTTTATCCGTAGCTAATATTTTTATTCAATATCAAGCTAAAGTCTACCGGAAAATTGACGCATATAATCGTAATTACGGCGTATAGTGTACATGTATACATTGTATGTATTGCAATATAATGACGTAATTATTGACTACACTGATTCGTTGTCCCCTAAATAAGCACAAACCTTCATTGTTCTGTAATCAAACCTACGCCATTACCGGATTCATGTATTTCATCTGGAAACTTCGTTTTCAAAATGGCACTTCCATATTTCTGTCTCGTGCCGTCTTTCGCGAACTCTTGTCGATCAAATTGTCCGTTTGAGTACGGTCCTTGCCATTTTTAGTTTATTTCATTAGAAAGCTGTGGACTTCTTTATCGTTCCAACTTTATACAATTTTTTTATCGGTATGTTGAGCTCTATTTTATCTGATCGTTCTCCTCGATTACCACTTCTCTTGTTTCCAATTACCATTTCTCCATTACTACCATTGCACATGTATGTCTGTGGGTATCTGTGTAGAAATAAAGCTTTGAAATTATATAGCTCATATTGGATATCGATGGCGTACCTAGTTATTAATATTTTGGACAGTATATTCATTATTCTTTTTGAGGATGTAAACATTTGAAAACGTCGATAGCTGTCGCAGAAAATAATGCCAAGAATGACTTGGGTGGGCACTCCGGAAATTAATGTGCTCCAAGTATCCGGTCTGCTGATCGTACCTGCGCCTCCTTTCCTAATCCTGCCTATTTATCCATTTCCGGTTGTATGTCTCAATTTTTAGTGCATATTATGCGCTGTCACGCTTTGGCAAGCCTTACTCAGGGAAGTGGGAATGGCTTCCTTGAGAGCTCTTAAGTCGGCCATCGGTAAAGGCGGAGTAGATATTTTTCTTGTGTTTAGAGATAATTTTTCCTAACGTGAATGCGTTTATTCATTCCACAGCTCGTGATTATTGTTATCTGTATAGCTTATTATTATATAAGAAATGAGGAGATAAGGTACACATTTAATTGGAATAATATCATACTTATTAAAATCTGGAATTCCCTGTTGCACTGTTATTAATTATTAAACTGCATTTAGTAATAATATCTGGTTTCCCTTTCGGAATGCGCAACCTTCCTGTCACTTATGACCGAAATGAGATATTTCCCTTTTAGGTTGAATACCGTAATAGCCTAATTACTCAATGCGTTATCACTCTGTTGTTAAATTATTTTTTTTTGGTTCATTTACAGTTGACTCCTGAAGGTAACCAAATGTATCTCTATTTATTACTTGATTTAAAGTGTTTTCCTTATATTTTATTAATTTCTATGAGGAAAATATTTCACTGAGGCTAGTGTTTTTGGAAAATGGTGAACGAGGTGACATGAACAACGTCGTACTTTCTTTATGAAATGAAGTTATAGCACCTGCAATATGGAGTCCTTTGAGATATGATGGTACTAGGGAAATTAAATATTTGAAGACTTATTTATTTATTTTTAATATCACCAATGTCAATCTGTACTGACAGGTCGCTAAACTGCTCAAAGAGGAAGAGAAAGTAAATAGCGACATTCGCTCCATGAGTCGGTAATCTTTTATGATTTTCTTATGTTTCTTATCAAAATAATCATCACTCCGTATTTTTATAACTTAGGTAACCAATCAAAGTGATACGTATAATAATAATGATATAACGAAGCATAGATGGGTGAAGCTCACGGAGTCCATTTGCTTGGCCGGGGGAGTCGACCGCCACTGCATTGGTTCCGCCCCTGAACAAGGGAAGCACAGTGTCTGGGTCTGCCTCACAGCAATTTAAAACTCTTGGTCTCAGAGATCCCCTTGGCACGCTGCAGGAAATTACCCGCATCGAGAACATTAGTGCGTAATCATCCAGTGTATTATGTGAATGTTTCTCGCAATCCACGAGGATGGGAAAAGGTCCATTTCGTTGAGGTCAAAGAGTTTGGATCCTACATTTTGCGTTTTATCACCTTTTTCATGTGCCTTTGGTGTAAACTTTGGACTTTTTTCTTTTATTTGCACAAGTTTTCCATGTTTTTTTTTCGGAAACACCCTTTTCTGTTAGTTTATAATGCCTACAAAAAGTTGAAAAGAACAAAACTCATCAAATATTGTTATATGTACAGTGTTTTATTTGTGATGTTTAGGCTAAACTTAGGGGGGGACGGAAAAATCGGGAAATGCCTCTCAACCAATCCTCTTTCACGCTTTCTGAAATGTACCATCTCAGATTATTCATCACTTTTATCCAGGCAGTCATGTCCAGAATGTTCACCGAAATTTCATTCTCATTGAGGGAATTTATCACATTGAAATAGGAATTGGAATGAGGAGAATGATATTATTAATGTTGCCCGTTAAGAAGAATCACAAATCTAATGAATTGATATTTTTTAGTTAGGCAAATAATTAGACGCAGTAAGATTTTGAAAACGTCTAAATTGGAAATATTTGTCCAAAATATAATGCGATGGAAATCATCCACTAATACTGATGAAGTCACTGGAATATAAATGAGTTTATTAAGTGTTATTGGAACAAGATAACGCCTCAACACGTTTTGCAAGAAAAGGTATCCAGTATGGAGTAATACTTACGATAAACGCATGATGACGGGTGTCTCATAAAAATTGTAGAGTGATGGTTAATTGTTGGCGGAGATTGAACCCGGTAGTTGACTAGTATAGGATCCCACGTGAAAAGTCAACTTTTTAGCTGATCACTCCTCGAGGAGTTTACTGTTTATCACGAGCTCGATGAATGGAAGCAGTTGTCATCCAAAGGAGTTAGTTCTATTACTTCGACGAAATCATTGGAATCGGTTCAGTAACAATCGTAGGCAGTATTGAAATTTATTTCAACTGGTGGAGAGCGTTGATACCACTGAATGTATCCAGTTGACAATACGTTCAGTGGTATCAACACACGTGTAGGACAAATTGTTCTTCCATGTTTAGCCAATTTGTTATTCGATCTTGAATGAAAATCGAAGTCTTTGGCCATTCACTATGAACATCAGGGAATCAAGAATTAGGGATTAGAGGAAGGATTGATAATAAAATGTCATATTGTAATTTTTCTTTCAATAAGAACAGTCTGAGGAGTAAAAGACCTACGTGTCTACTTTTCTGATATAAAACTGCTCTTGAATCGGTATTTCGCAAAACTTCATTCATAGAAACTTGAATTTCTCTGAAAAGTATTTTCTCTTCCAGAAATCCAACTTTCTCCTGGAATTGGATAGCAGTGTAATAGCCACTTCAGTTCACCGGTCTTCTCCTCTTATAGCGAATTCAATCGGCTCTCTTATTAGAGTGAACATTATAACGTGAAGAAATCTATTGTGTCGCATTTTGTGAGCCGTCATACACCCAAGAATGTTTCTTACTGCGAGTAAAACAGGAGTTACGCAGAACCGTTTTTGACTTCAAAAGGAAAGTTCATCGGAATATATCGACAGAAATGTTAGTGTGTAACATCCTTCATGAGGGGGGGATTAGTGTACTTTCGTTATAAATAATATTTAATTTTTAATTCTCAGAAATGATAGTTTAAGAATCATATGAAATTCTCGATGGATACTTAGTAGGCGGTAGGCTGTGTTCGTCAGTGGAGGAATAATCCCTCAGACTTGGCGCAATCGTCTTCCTTCAAGTTAATTTCAGGTTATGGCACTACACTGCCTCCCCGTTCCCTCACGAACCCCTTCCTGTTCTCTTTCATTTTTCTCTCTCTTCCTCCGATATCCTTTACCTTTGTCTATATTCCCATCCCCTTTCCATTCCTCCCCACATACCCATCCACAAGTCGGATGCCCTCGCATGCCTACCCGTGTGTCCCTACCCAACAATCCCTCCCCTCACCCCTTCCTCCCTCCTTCGCCGAAATGGATAAGGCATCCAATTAAGCCTCCATCCTAGTCCTTCTTCCCCCCTTCCTCTCCATCTTCCTCTCCCACACAAGCCATCTCCCTCCTTTTCACATCATCCTTGGGAGAAGGGAACCACCCACTCACGTACCGCGCCAGAGTCTGCTCTCATCCATCCTCCCCGCCCACTCCGTCTCCCGCCCCCCCCCTCATCTCGTCCCTTCCATCTTTCCAACCCTCACACCCGAGTTCTCCCCATCCGTCCCTACTCCCCCACCACAGCCGAACCCTGTCTACCCGTCCATGCTTTATCCTTCCACGCCCATCTCTCTTTCAATGTTTCTCTCCCTTCCTTCTCGGCTCTTTCTCTCTCTCTCATTCTCCCGACCACCATTCCCATCGTTCCACGGGACTCGAATCACTCCCCTCTCCCTCCATCATCCACCCTCTTCTCGCTGCTAGTCCTCCTACACGTTTTCCATCTCCGCCTCCCGTTCCTCGTTTTTTTCCCTTTTCTCCACTCCCTTACCTCGTGGCTTCTCCGCGTTCAACTCCTGTCTCCTCCTCCTCTCCCCACAAGCGAGTTGGGGCATGGTTTGGATACGGTCGGAGCAGGATCCACTCCCCACACACATGTACTCATCGTTCTTCGACCTTCTTCCACGTCTACGTATGGCCAGGAAAGCACCCATTGGACCATCCGATTGGTATCCCTCCCCTCATCTTCCTCCTCACACTGACTCCTTTTCTGATGGTTTATTTTTTTTTCGTTTCTTTCGTGCTTTTTTTTAAATGGGGGATGCAATGATAGCAGGGAACACATGGCCTCCGATACTCGTTATTCGATGTAAATTTTTGCCGGCTATAATCTTTGATGATGATATGTTTGAGGGCTCGAGCGATATAAGCCTAACAGTGCATTCACTCTTTCGCTCTATGATTCCACGTCACTTGCTGTCCGATGCCCTTTTTGTCGAGTTAAAAACGCGTATACGGCATAGTAGAGAGCGTGCGTAATCATAAAATCTTCAATTATATCTCCAATACAAAATGGAATAAATTTATGCGAAGGATTGCGGTGTAACACAATCACCGATTTGCGAAAGACGCAGGGCGGATTATTTTTTTAGTTTCTCGAACCGAAGTTCAAGGCGTAATCCGGTAAAAAGAAATGTATTAGTGAAAGTTTTTCATCAAACTAATTTCATTTTCACTAAGAGTTGTTTATTGTTGCGTCATCAGTCTACGGAGTTGCTTTCAATAGTTAGTCGTACACTTACCGAAAGTTTAACTGAACTAACCTATTACCTTATGTTCGTATTTTGCATAAATTATCGTGTTGCTAGAGGACACTGATCGCGCATTCCAACTGATTTAGAACCCTACAGGAGGGTATATTTGTCTACGTCTGCCTAGTCTGATTTGAATTTCTATTGAAGATGTTTGCATGAACTAAAATAAGTAAGATCATGTGTTAATGGCACTTTTACGAGAGGTATAATGTTCGTATAACTTCCTCCTTTTCTGAGAAAATACTCGAAAAAAAATACAGAAGGGTAACAATGAGAATGTCATGCTTTTCTTCTTCGGTGGTGCTTATCGTCTTACTAACAAGCAGCCGGAAAGAATGCAGCTGGTGAGCGTTCGCAGAACATCATGAGTATGGTTTGCCGATGGTAGGAAGAAGAACCGGGGCAAATAAGGGAAAGGACGAAGAGTCACTAACTAATTTGAGAGACAATTTTGAGCAAGTGGGGAAAATAAGTCGTTTTACAATCGTTTATCTCACAATTACCGTGTTAGCAGACCCTTTTCCTGCTATTCTCTCCGCCGACATCTCTCTCTCTCTCCTCTCTCTCTCTCCTTCTCCACGCCCAACCACACACTCACATAGACACTGCTAAACAGGAGCATTGTTAAAAAAAAAGTGGACACATTTTTTAGAAGTTCCCAATTTTTTTTTTGGTTCACATATATAAATATAAACCCTTTTAGAAAATTGGTGAGGGGCTCTGATTATGTAAATTGTCAGAAAAGAGATGGGATTAGGCCTCTATTTACCTTATTTAGCCTCCGCTGATTTTGCTAAGAGCGCGAGCGCGCTTTATGACAACTTGGGCGTAATGGTGGAGCCCGATTTGATGGGAGGGAGAGAGAGAGAGACGGAGAAGATGAGGGGGCACCGCGGTGGTTGGTGATATGGGGTGAAAATGATCATCCGGACGGAAATTCCATGGTATTTGGCGGATTTAAAGAGCGCCCACTCCCCGGGTTAATTCGACTCCGTGATTCAAGGGATTGCCGCAGTACTTACCCCCACCCTCTTTCCGCAGCCATTCCTACCAATCTCATGCCGTCACATATTATCGGGTTATGGGTTTTTGATAGCGACGGAGCAATTGGTTAAAAGAGGGGAAAAACGGGCAGTTATGTCTCCGAGATCCATATTTAACCGTCTCTCCATTGCTGTGCGGTATTTTGTTCGCGTTAGCAGTGTTTACGACGCATCAAGATATGATCGAGGTGTGAAAAACAGTGCCGCAATGAAATTGATACTTTTACATTTTTTTAGAGTGCGAAATCATACATATTTTCGGTTGAGCATAATTCTTTCGCCCTTGCAGGAATACCGTTACCAGAAAATGGGAGGTTTGCTTTTGTTTGTTTTTTCAAAGGGGTTTTTCAGAATACTATTTTATGTTTGGCATTTATATCGAGGGGATAAAATTTAAGTACCGACGATCATTTTTATCTTTGAGTTTACCTGTATATTGTGGCATTAATTTAATTCATTACGAATAAATATTATTAATGCGATTTCATATTAGACGCTCAACATGTTGCAAAGAATTCCATACTGAATAGTTGTGGAAAGTCGTTGGTTGAGTGGAGAGTATCTCTTAATGAATAGTTATCTTTTTACCAAAAATCGTTGATTTAATACTCTATCTGCTAATCTGCTAATGATAACGGTGTAATAATGGTGGCCTACAAGTATCAGTCTTTAGTGGAGTATGTTTTCGACATGTTATTTGCAATTTAGTGAGAACCAGGAGGGATGAAAGTTTCTCTATGTCTCCAGGCAAAATTTGTCACTTCTAGAGGACCACCAAGTGATGTGTATAAAGCAAAATACAAAAGTAATTTTGGAATGCTTAATCTACTCACTCTACTAGAACCGTACTAAGAATAAAGGAAACGTTTTTAAATTCACCAGCACCAATGCACTTAACATTCAAGACTGATGGTCACTGCTGCCGAATACGTGCCTCGATCAATAAGTCATCAGGAGAAAACAGACAGAAATTCGAGAGTTTTATTTTAATTTTCCTCATAAAGTCCTTTTATTTCGATACACTTTTCCCAGCGTTTCTCCAACTTTTTCAAGCCGTTCAAAAAGTAGGATTTCGGAAGGTCCTCATGATAGGCATGCGTGTGCACGATGGCCTCAGCCTTTGAAGCGAGTTCTTTCCCGCCGAGCCATTTCTTCCTGTATGGAAATAAAAAAGTCACCAAAGCCCAAATCTGGTGAATACGGTGGATTTTGTAATAATGAAACTTCTACAATTCCATAATTATCGCCATCGAAACTAGGCAGGTGTGCACCCGTACATTGTCTTGATGAAAGATAATTTTTTTCTTTGCCAAAGGAGAATGTTTTTCTTGAATTATTCGCTAAACCGGTGCAATAGCGACGGTAATACTCTCCACTAATCATTTGACCATTTTGCAAGTAATCGGTGTGCATGATTCCGCGCACATACCAAAAAATCCGTGGCAATGATCTTGTCGCCAATTTCACCGTCTTAGCCTTCTTAGAAGGCGGATTGCCTTTCGAAACTCACTTTTTCGACTATTCTTCGGTTTATGGAGTGCAGTAGTGTATCCATGTTTCGTCCAATAAGGAGACACTCGTCAGAATTGCGACGGAAAATGGCAAACAAACCATCGAATCGACCAAACGATTGCCTTTATTCTCCACCGAGGGCAAACTTGATACTTACCTTGCCGATATTTTTTTCACTCTTTTTTTCGTGCAAAATTGTACCTTATGTTATGCCTATGAGCTCAACTATTTCGCGAACTTTGATTCGTCAATCACCCGAAATCATATGGTGAATTGTTTCGATCGTTTTGGAGGAAGTCACTTCCATTAGACGTATCGAACGATGTTTATCCTTTGTGTATGTACGACCACGTTAAAACTAATTTAGCCAATGTAAAAAGCGCAAACACGGAAGAAGATGTGCCACGAACTTAATCCAAATCGGCTTTTTCGGCGTTAAACCTTTTAAATAGAAGTGTTCAATCACCGCACGAAACTCTTTTTTTTCAGTTTTCTCAGTAAACAAAAGTTTCAATCTTCCATCGTCCATGAAAATGAAACCATGTGATGGATATAGCTTAAACTTTAACGGTAGTCTAGTGAGCGACTTGGCTTACGAAAATCAATCCTTTCCTGATTCTATGAGCGCCGTCTCTTGAATTTTTCAAGGAGTTATTGAACGACCCATGTTCATTTAGTTTTCCCATAAGTTGAACGCATTAAAGGGAAGGATGAATTTAATAAAATCATTGCAAAAATAAGGCTTGTGGCTGATATTTCGAAGAATACGATAGTTCAAATTAACTGAAAATTGAAGCAGTGCCAACATTTATTCCTGTGTTTGTTAATAAAGTATGTGAGTGACCAAATGTTCGACGAATAACAAAATACTTCTGAGAAATAAACTTTCTCATTCTGTAGACGATTTGAGTCCAATATGGAAGTAATTAATACTCTAGATGCAACCTTAACATCTCTCAGCCGCAGAATCACAAGAGTACTGTGGCTATTAGGATGACTTTAGTTTTCATAATTGATTGGATTAACTTTTATATCCTGACCCTTAATAAACCTCAATCCATGCGAGGAGTACTCAATTCAATGACTCTTGTTAGTTGACATGATGGTAGGTTAACGCCAGAGTCATCGGAGTACCAGATACCCAATTACCACAATATATTAATTCAAATAGAGAGTTCTTCTCATTGTTCAAACTTGTGCACACACACATAGAAAGGTGAATGAGCTGCGCACCGTTAGAAGTACGGTAAGAAAATTATTTATTCATCTACATCTACTCGATACCCCGCAAGCCGCCGCAAGGATGTGTGGCGGGAGGTGTTAGGGCACCACCCGTAATTTAGAAAGAAAAAAAACCGCAAGCAGAAGTCACAAATTTATAGTCCACAAACCAAACATGGTATAAATTCATGCAAGAACCCTTTCACCCCACAAACATGCAAACACACAAACTACCAACAAAAATTCACATGCACCTTCATTTATAACTAATACCTTTGTGATTTTTAAGTTTTTAATTTAAATTAATTTAGGTATATTTTACGCTTTTCTTTGTTAATTTTCGCTAACTTAGTTTTTAACTCTACAAAAATAGCCTTATGACCGATTCCGTCACTGATTCCGTCCATTATTTCAATGTACTATATGTTACGATTTCTGGCCTGGAAATCGCAAAGTTGTCAAGTATGCTGTGGCCTCGGGCGGGCGATTTAGCAATTTGTTCTAAAGAATGTTTTGTGAACATATGAAGGAGTTCCTGGGATGAATCTCTGTTTTTGGCGGATATCCCTGCGCAGTACTTGTCCCAGTCAATTGACGGTAGATTTGTGTCACCATCTTATATAATAATACTGTTGCTGTGTTTGTTACTAAGAGAGGATATTTAATCGTCGAGCTTGTGTAGAATATCTGTACTAGAGTTTGGGGGTCTATAAAATGAGCATACGAATAGGCTTCTTTAGTTGTAGTCCTTTATGTTACACCAAACGTTTTCAATGCTACATTCGTATCTTTGGCTACTAAGATGTGACTTTACAGCTATGAATACTCTCCCACCCAATCTATTAGGTCTGTCCCTTCTGTAAATTGTGAAACCGCTCGGAAAAACTTCATTGTTTGCCCTATCTCCCGTGAGCCAACTCTCCGTTCTAACCTCTATGTCTACGATTGTATTTACAAAGGTATGTTCAATATCCGATATATTTTTTCTAACCCGTTTCTATCCGATATTTTGTTTCAACCAAGAAAGATGGATAGAATGCATTGAGGGTGTATATGGCAGGATTCTAGACCAGAAATTGTAGATAAAGGGATATAATATCGTGCAGGTGGGGATACCTTACGTCGGGGTTTACCTGATTGCGTGATAAGGGAATTGAAACCAAAGAAGACGGTGGATGGACCGTAGATATAGTACCTGCGAGACTGCGTAAGGGTATAGAAAAAGCGGACTACGACTGAGGAAAATCGGAAGTACTCATTCGATACATTTATGAGGGAGAAATTTTACCGGAAGATTTCGTTAGATCAGCGTTAGTTCCATTTCAAAAAAGGGAAAGGCAACCGTATAGGAGCACTAAAGAACAATAATTTTTATTTGAAGGTGGTATAAAGAGCCATCATTGCGGGGATGGCAAGGAGGGCAAATAATTACTTTTGGGATGATCAGATTAGGCTCAAAAAGTAGAGGAGCACGATTAATGTCATAAGTAGTAGTAATAAGGTCTCCAATGGAGAGAAACAAAGAATGCAATCAGTGTGTGCTTGTTTGTTATGTAAATTTTCGTGTCGTGTTTAACCATAGCATTCATTCCTTGTTTAGTGGTGACTGTTTTGGAACCAAGAATTTCTTCTATATTCTAGAATAGCATTCGATCTCCCTTATTTGAACTGTATTGAATATAAAAAAAATATTTCCATTGACGGTATTCTGATGTCCCGCCGGGAAGTCGATGGTTTATTTGGTTAAGGTGTGTTTTTGTTTAGAGTTCGAACTGATATTTGTGACATGACATATTGTAAATGGTTTAATGGACATCATACGAATATCAGTACGAAAATTGACATACACCAATATGCTGAAAATCTCTGTTCCAACACACTTTTTTGATGTGTTTAACAAGTACTCCCACGGTTAAAACGTTTAACGAATTGTCAAAAATGGATATCCTTCTGGTTGATGTGAGCTTCAGAAATAAGGGACAAAACCGTCAATGTTGTGGCACGAAGGAATTATTTTGCGCTGACAGCGATGCACAGTATTCAAATGTTCAACCTATAAAATAGCGTATTCGATGTAACATTACCCTGAAATCACGAGACTCATTAGACATTGCGTATGTCTAATATCTTTTGAAGGTTTTTGCTGGTAAAATTATGAGTCATTTCCTCTACAACTTACCTTCATAAACCGTAGCTGGATAATGAATCCATATGTATCCCATAGGTATCGCGC
Source organism: Hetaerina titia (assembly GCA_037158775.1). Lineage (NCBI taxonomy): Eukaryota > Metazoa > Arthropoda > Insecta > Odonata > Calopterygidae > Hetaerina > Hetaerina titia. The sequence goes on along the minus strand of CM073768.1, from coordinate 85,819,410 downwards.
TCTCAGGGTATCTTTCAACACTACCCTACCGAACAATGAGCTCTTCTACGGCCTGTCATGCGCAGAAGGGAACTCCCCCTTCATCAGTAACTCAGATGCCTTTTTAAAATTAAAATAATCATCATCTATTCACCCTAAACATCCTCCGACCCGTTCACCCCAGGTCTAAACTTCACCTCTATTTCCTGGCTTATAAAAAACCACACACGGGCAGTCCTGTCCCGTCCAATTCACCGACCTCCCCTCTCTTTCTCCTGAATCTAATACCTTCGAGAAATTTCATTTCCCCCTTCCTAATTTTTTCCTCTCCCTCGGTTGCTCCCTTGGGCCTTTCCCTCTCATCAATCGTTGCAATAATCATTCCCCTCCCGAGCGTGGATACACCTCGCAATGGCTCTCAACACGCGTCCTCCCCTTTATCACTTTGTTTCCATCGCGACCAACCAATCGCTCCACACCAGGGGGGGCCTTTCCCTCTCCCCCCCCTCTAACGCCACCACGATCCCACCTCGTTTTTTTTCCTTTCCTGCCATCTTCCTCTGCTCGCGGCCCGGCCCCGACCTTCTCTCCTGCCGGCCTCCCCCTCCTCAAGAGAGTGCGCCCCCGATTCCTCCTCCTCCTCCGGACATATCCGCCAATGCATATCTATCTCATGCCCTCCCCCCCTCCCATCCCGAGGGCCTCGTTCCCACCCGTGCCTCTCTCCCTGCCACCCTTCGCCGGCGACTCCCCCACGCCATCGCACCCTCCCCGAAACCCACTCGTCCGACCCCCATCCAACCCGCTTGAGGGGGCACCCTTCTCGTTCATCGAGAGGCTTTCATTAGGTTTTATTCTCGCTTCGATTTGACCTTCGGTTTTATGCGTTCCAAGCCTTTGATTACATGAATTAAGTCTCCGATCATTCCCCATCTATTCGGCTCGGTGCTGTGTACTTATCATCTCGCCTCGGACATCCCCACCCCCCCTCTCGCCGCCACCCGAACCCTTTCTTTCCTCCATCCCCCGCTCTCTCTCTTTCATCTCGCCCATCGATTCCCCGTCCTCTCTCTCTCTCTTTCTCTCTTCCCACCGCTCCGCAGTCTTTCACCACTTCACCTCCTACCTCTTCCCAGTCACCGAACACCATCTCGGCATAACCGCCTCACTCCAAATCCTTAACTCTTCACCTTGCAATGTTCATTTTCTGCTACCCCATCTTTGTTCCCCGGAGTAAGCCGAGAAATGGGTCTCTTATCCGGCTCTTGAACTCATTAATACCTACCAATGGCAAATTAATCTATTCTTCCCCTTCGCCATCCAGAGAATGCGATTTCTCAAGGCGCCATTTTGGTTTCCCCTGCCCACTACCTTGCGGACGGCTTAGTGTGAAGTGTGCGGAAAGAGGAAGATTAGAGTCACATCAATTACTAAGTACCTATCAATGCCTCCGTCACGGTCATTATCGTTTTCTTCGCGTTTCTTCACCTAGTCCGTAATTTCATCTCGGCTGTAGGATTATTTTGTTTACAATTTAATTTCATCTTGAAACCATGGGAAACTTCATTTCCCTGGTTTTCATTGAAAGTTGGGATCTCATATTATCCCCACTCCTTGCGAGGAAATCTTTGCCTTCCGCGTATGTTATTTTTATCATCTTGCATTAACTAAATTTTATTTCGGCCTTTATTACTGAAGAATCATGCATTCTGGTTCCCAAGCGCTGCGGGTGGTTTGGGTTAATTAGAGAATGTTACGTGAAGTGGTAACATCCATCAAACGGGTGCGTCAGTTAATTAAGTTAGCTTAAGTTTGATTGCGTATCCATAATGAAGAAAATCAGTCTCGGAAAAACTCATGGGCGGTATTTCTCTTTTGAATGCTCTGATGTGGTAGTTTGCGCTCGATTGCACTATGTTTCCCGCATTTGTAGGAAAATTAAATTCGAGTGTTTTCATCGACTAGTTATAGAATGATATCAACGTCTAATAAATCTTATATCATGAAACCGTCATTTTAAAGGATAATTGTGTCCGTCGCATTTTCAAAAGTATTCTAATTACGATAAACCTTCACAATATAATATCCATGGAAGCATGTAAAACTATATATATAACTGAAGGGTGGTATTCGCAGCAGTACTATTGCGAATAATTTATGGTACAATGGTCAAATGAGTATATTTTCTTATCGTTGGCAAATGGACCAGGTGTAACGACGGACGTGTTAAAAAATTACGAGGTGTGTTAAAAAATTTACGGGAATTTTAATGTTTCGGACAATAATATTTATTTATTCTAAAACATTGATGTTGTCACCTTCAGAGTAGTCCCCATTGGAGATTATGCACTTGTGCTAGCGCTTCTTCCAATCCCCGAAACACTTCTCAAACTCGATCTTTGAGATAGCATTTAGTTCTTCCAGTGATGCACTTTTAATGTCATCTACGGCTGTAAAACGACGGCCCTTCAAGGTTCTCTCAATTTTTGGAAATAGGAAAAAGTCACACTGAGCCATATCTGGCGAATTTGGAGGCTAGGGCATCGTTATAGTATTGTTTTTGGCCAAAAATTCACAAACAAGCAATGAAGTGTGAGTTGGTGCATTATCCAAAAGCCATTTTGGAACGAATGTCTCGTTGGAACAAATATCTTCAGTCATCTTAGCGGGCTGCAATAAAAATAACCGACCGACCGATCTTGAATTTTAAAATAATGTTTTTTTTTACAAAAAGTTGATGCATATGGACTAAATAGGTGGATAGCACAAAAATTGTTTTCTAATTTTTAAAAACTCCTTCAATACAAGTCAATATCGATTGATGCTTATCATTATTTATCTCCTAAGCGTTTTCAAAATAAATGCATGCCGTTACCGAATAGAATTATTTTCTCCTTTGAGGTAACTGCTGACTTGAAATTTAATTGACGCCCATAAGGGCATAATACCACCACGCATGCTGGGAATCGCTTCAGGAACTAATTATTGAAGATGATTTGAATCAAGATTGAGGAGGTTGACGTCAAACTTAATTTAAATGCTAATGCATTTGGTTTCAAAACGTAAACCTCCCTCGGAGATCTCCTATCGCAATTGATATTTAGATTATGTTTTCGCTATCGCCGGGCTCTTTGGTCGTCAAAGTAAGTTTCATTTTTTTTTCTCAGAGGAAACCTCTAAAAACGTTGTGGGATGGCAATTCTTCCGACGCATAATTAATGGCTGGCCGGCCAACTTGACTGCCACGTAAAACCTGTCATTAATCCCTCTTCACTGCGACGCGTTCGTTACTCACCTTTACGTAGGTTTGGCGAAAATCCCAGTTATATAAATTCAACAATTTGGTGGGTATTTTTATTTATGTCAACTTATGGAACATCTGTCAAGACTTTGGCCTGTGGTTGCACTTGATTCACGTCCATAGTTTATTTTCCATTGGAATTTTAAACTTAAATGTATCAAAGTAAACTCCATCTTGTTTGCATACCTCAAAAAAGTGCGCGGAATAATAGGTATTTTGTTATTTCTATGCCATGTAATTGGCATGTCATTGGTTGTTAATTCAACTGCATATTGCAGCTGCAGCTTCGCTGTGGTAAATTTTAAATGTGATTTGGGAAAATAAATTCGATACATGTATTAGAGGAATTCCATGTGAGGACTCTCGGCGGTTGCAAATGAACTCATTGCTCGCCATATATAGTAATTATGGCAGGTTTTTCCAGTGCACAAGTTTGCCTCAATGTTGGCTAATTTTGTAATGATAAAAAATCTCTTGATAAATTTTTGGAAATATTTTTATTCCTGTTGAATTTTTCTCAGATAATATTCTGTATAATTAAGAGTTACTGTGAAGGCCTGAGAAATAATGGCTGACTATCCCGGTCTGGAACATTGATTAAGACTGAAGACATGACGTATATTAGTTTTCCACTCATGCACTTGGTGATAAAACAGGATGGGTAAATATACGAGTACACTATCATATATTCTAACATGCAATTGGCATAATGATTCCTTCCAATCTGGTCCTTCTCACAATACGAGTGAGTCGGGTATTTTACGCCAGGAAGTTCATAAACCCCGTAAGTCAACGTTGCCTCCCTTCCTATCACACCCGGCTTCTAATCTATTAATACGGATCCATGGACATTGGTCATTCTCTGTCCTTTCTTCACTCCCCTTCAACCTCTCCAACCCTGCGGTGTCTTTTCTATCTCAACCTCCTTCAACCACCACCACCACCAACCACCCTCTCCCTCCCACTCCCTCACTCTCTCCCGCCAGCTCATACACTCCCCATCATCATCATCCTCGTCCCGCCCCCGATTTCCCATCAGCCGCATTCCACCCTACGGCCACCCCTTCTTCCTCCCCTCCCTCCTCCCCGCCAAGCAGCCCTTCCCTCTTCTCGGCACTCACACACACACATACACTTCCACCCACTTCCCCACCCACTAACCGCCCTCTCTCTATTTCTTTCCCTCCTCTCCCTCCCTCTCTCCCTCTCTCTCTCTCTCTCTCTCTCTTCCCCCCTTTTTCCTCTCCGCCCCACCCCTCCTCGCTCCTTCCTTCCCCGCCATCCAAACAGCCGTCTCCGGGGCAACCTCCGTGGCCAATCGGGTTGCCTCGATGGGGCGGGCAGATTGGCTCGGCTGGGTGCTTCGGATCGAATCCAATTAACATGCGGGATGACGGGGCGCGGCGGTTTCGGGGAGTAGAGAGAGAGAGAGGAACGGCGGGAGAGGTGGGAGTTGGGAGGGAAGGAAGGAAGGATTAGGAGGAAGGGAGCGGGAGGTTGTTGTCGAAGGAGGAGGGGTGAGAGGTAGGAGGGCCGCTTCCTCTAAGGTGGGAGCGGGGAGGAAGCGGGGTACGGGGAAGGGGAAGAAACATAAGGCATTGGGGTTAGGAGGGAAAAAAAATGGGAGTGGACGAAGGCAGTAGAAGTAGTTACAGATAAAAGGTGGAAAAACTGGAGATAAAGGCGAGAATGAAAATGGAGTGTAGGTTAGGATAAGGTACGAGTGGAGGGAAGGCATGAGTCGGGTGATATGCGGCGGTATTGGGGGCTGGCTGCCCTGTCGCGGGGGGGGGGGGGGCAGGAGGGGGACTGAGGTCTGTGCCTTATGCTGGGGTGGTGGGAGACTCGCCGGGGTGGGGGAGGAAGCCCACCACAATGGCGTACCTGCTGCACCCTACCCTTTCTGGAGGCTTGCAAGAGGTTTCTCTGTTATCGAGGGGAGGAGCTGAGGTCGAAGATAGAGTGGGTGGTGGTTCACGAGGGAGGGGAGGGGCGGTCGTGGAGTTCGGAATGACGATTGGGGGCGGGGGAGGAGATATGCGTGCTCGTACAGAAAGGGTTGCGTACGGACGTGGCATTGCGCGTGCGTTAACTATTCTCGAAAGGGCGAGGTTGGTGTGGCAGTATAATAACGGTGGGTGTGGCTAGTCCTTGCGGGAACTGTGACCCCGCAACGAAGGAGATGAAAGCGTGACTCGTGGGTGCGGCGTTCACTTGGCTTGAGACTGTCTCATGCGAGTCCGACGTCATGTCTTTCCTCGCACACCTCTCTCACTAAGAATGGTGCTCATGGAATGAAGAATAATTAGCGTTCGCAGCGAAACGACCTCCTCCCATTGAAATTAATGAATTGTTATTTTTCAAACTTCGGAAAATGTTGGTTCTCTTTTCGAGATTTGGTGCAATTCCCTATGGCGAAGTTTAAAGGAAGATATGATGAGAATTTTAATTGAATGCAAGCTAATTTTTTATTAATGTTTACGCCAAATTGGATCTGTAAGTAAAATTAATACAGATCTCCACTGACGAGCTGTGGGTTTTGAGGATTCCTTAAAATTGAACATATTTTCAATTACAAACCTTCAATGCATCACTCGCGTTAGCTGTATTCCAATTTGGTATATATTATAATATTCAGCTAGTTGGTAGCATTATATACCTCCGGTCATGATAAATGTTTTGGATGCGTAATTTAAGGTATTTTAAATTATTAATAACTATTGCGTATTATTATTACCAAATTCAGTTCAAAACCGATTTTTGAGATGTTTTATGATAAACAGCATCATCACCGTCTTATAATATTTTAAAACATATATTTTTACGACATAATAAACACTGGAGTGTTACTGTTTCAACTTAAAATTCACTATCTTTCTCATTCAAATGAAATAATAAATAATTCCCAGATTTTTGTATCCCAGTATATCTTAAAAAGAAGTTCTGGCCTTGAATTTTAGTTCAACTGTGGTAGAATTTACATTTTTTGCAGGCATTTTATATACTTATCGTGTTTTTTTTCCAAAAATTAACTTATTTTATACGTGTTGGCCTTCCCAAAAGGGATAATTCAAATTATTTATTAGGTGATCTACCGGTTAAGGTAGGTTTTTGGATGGACACAACCATCAAATAAACACTTTGTAACTCCAAACAAAACCCAATCCAGCAACCTAATCTACATCAGGTCCCTCTTCATCTCTGTGTACTTCTTCCCTCCCTTCATCCCGTCCAACATTTCTATCCTGATCTTGCCCCTTCCTCGCTTGCCCAACATTCTCCCCTCTATTACCCTCTTCAACATTCCACTACCGCTCAATACGCCTTTATGAGGGTGAAATGGATTTTACGTTTTTTCGGTTCTCAATCACATTACCCACACCAAGATTGGGTTGGGTCCGAAGTGGCCAACATTAGTAGCTGTTCCCCTATTTGTCGTAATCCGCATGTGGAATTCATCGCCGCAAGACAAGAGAAATAAAATTCGGTGGTAATTATTTTCATATTTGTATCCTCTTCGTGTTGATACTATATTTCCTTATTTTCTTAAACGATTTTTTTTTATCGCCAAAAGGGTACACGCGCCCATTACCGGTCGTGAGACCGAAAGTGAGTCATTTGCTCGTTAGTTGAATTAACTCTGGCGCAGGTATTCCCAGCCGAAAGAAAGGAAGAGAGAGAGATAGAAACAAAAAGAGTGAGATACTATGAACGTGCCAACTGTGTTTTGGAAAGGCATGCCCCTAAGCGGGGAATCATTTTGTAAAGAGCCCTCTCAAATCACATGATAATGTCCATAAGTGATTTAAAGCACTTAATGGATCATTATAGCCGGCGATCGAGACGTTTCGAGGGAGTCGATTTGCTTTGATTTCAAAAAAAAGGTTAACTTAGTCAGATTATCGAGATATTTCCATTCAATCCCATGTTCTCAAGTGTATGGACAGTTTTTGTTATTCTATGGGCGGAAAATGGGGGAAAATTGTGAGTGAACGAGACGGCGAGTTTTTAGGCGTTTAGAATATGGTACTAATCCATTTGGATATGGTTTGTTTGCAGACGATATTTATTTTGAGTTTTTGTGAGAAAATTATTCTTATATATATATATATATATATATATATATATATATGACTATGGTTATATATGGCTGTGCAACAGATAAATGGTTTTAAGAAAAGGCGTATTTTAGTAACCCAAAATATGAAATTTAGGTAGACAGGGCAAAAAAAAGTTTTTCGCTTCACGTCAGAGGAATTCTTACCCGCCTTGCTGACGTAATAAAAATAAGAATGAACAATTCTAAGAAAAGAAAGAATAAGTTATTATTGAAAGTAATAGGAATATTATATTTGATTCCTTATTCTAGTTTCTTATTTTGTCGACTTTTCCTTCAGGTTGCACTTTATTCAGTTTCATGCACGCCGTCTTTTTGGTTACCCAGCTGGAAAGAATCTCATTAGTGGTAAAGCTTTTGAAATAAGTAGATGTAAACTCAAGTTTTTTGTCTGAAATTCTGAATTACGAAGGGTATTTATCCTCAAGCGTTCGACGGAACATAAAAAATGGTAATTATACATTTTCCAAAATTATTAGCTATGGAGAATGATGATAGGTGTCAGCTACGGATAGGTTCATTACTCTCTTTTTAATGCAAACTTATTGAAACCTTAGCGCAATAAGTGCCACATTTTTTATTACATTCCTTACCTTAAGTATAACACGTTAAATTTAGTGATTTATTCTTCACCGAGATCTAAGTAACTTCTGCATAACATTAACGCCTATCCTGAACTCTTAACGCTTAAGGCTTCATTTCGTATAAGTCTTTATATACTCGTATATATTTGAAAAGAAGAACAATCTTCCTCGTTCTTAGTCTTCATCAAGTAGTACATTTTACTCTCATTTGTAATGGACCCTTGACCTATTCAACAATTCACATCTGAATTTTCTAAACGTCTTAAACTATAGTAATAACCTGCGACGGAGGTGCCCTTGATGCTGGTTAACGTTTCCTCCAATATGGATGGAAATCATAGTCAATAAGGTGGGCAATGGGAACGATATGTATATTTCATGTACTTATCTTGAAGAAACTAGGGGGGAAAATAAACGATCAATTTGAATATAAGGTAATTAAGGGAATATTTTTAAAAATAAATGCGGACGTTTTCCATTGGCCGCTGACGCCATTTTCTCATTCGACCCCTCCTTCACTTCTTCCTTCTCATCCACATCCCCTCCCTTGCACCCATGCATCTCTTTACCTCTTCCACTCTCGCCAACGGCATTCCCTCCGTCCTCTTTCTCGTCCGATTTTTTTCATCCCATCTCAAACGCTCGCTTTGCCCAGCCAACGCAAACCCACAGAGCGGAGAGATGTGTATCGATCGTGTTGCGGCCGTACCCAACCACTAAACACAACCGCACGATCCGGCTCGTCCTCCTCCCACATACACATTCCACGAAAACTCCCTCTCTCTCCGTTGCCACCCACCCACCCATCATCCATCCGCCCAGCACCCGCCTACCTTCGACCTTCCCATCACTCCCCTTCAACTCCCTTCCCCTCCCGCTCAACCCGTCCATTTCCCCGTTTACGTACGCTCCTCAACCTCGCCTCGGAAAAATATGCTCCTCCTTTGATTCATTTTATCGTACACATATATATATATATTTTCTTTTAAAGCCGAGAAGAGCAGCCTGTCCGCAAAAATCCCATATATTCTCTATCTTTTTTCTCCACCTCCATTCTTTTTTCCTCCTATTCTCGAAGAACAGGCACTCTTATTGCTCGAATCCGTATATAACCATCTCGTTCTTTCTTTCCCACTTTCTTGGTCTACGAAAAAGTTCTAGGCCACACGCGGGTTCACAAAAAGTCCTCGTGCGCATACCTCTATCTACGAGTATCTCTCCTCTGCGGCCCCCAGCACGACTCTTAAACTTCCTTCGTCCCTTTGCCTCCCTCTCCTCTTTGCACGTCCCCTGTGGAATCTCCGACCCATCAGCCCTTGCCACCACAAAAAGATGCATTAAACGGAAACTCGTCACCAGAAAGAAATGAAACCAAAGATATGGTTTCGAAGTGAAAGGGAAATATCAATCTTTCACCTTTTGTCCATTATTCCTTTGTAAGATTGGAGTTATTTGTCTTGCGACCAATTTATTTGTATTAACCTTTTGCTCCAAGCACCTCAGGCTAAGTCTGTGAGATGGAGAAAAATATGTCACTGGGATCAGGGCCTCATTTCCTAACTGTTTTAGTAAAATACGGTTCATAATACACTCTTTATGTTAATTAATAGAAAAAACATTTGTTTAGAGCGGTTGATAGATGTCGTTTCATTCGAATTTTGTTGAGATCCCTCCTAAGGCTTCAGAATTTATTCCATGAGTAGTCCACATGTAATGGAACATGTAAGCCCATGAAAAACTAAATTATTTTGTCTAACTTGAAAAGAAAACATTATTCTACTCAACCTCCAGAGTGAAATCAAGCCCTCTCCTCAAAAGTGAATCTGTTTTGATGCATTTTTAATCAAAATTGGCAATCCGCAAAATAAAATTTTAATACGACCGGTTTCGATGCAACTACAACATCTTCTGGTCTTGTGTAGTTACATCGAAACCGGTCGTATTAATAAAATTTTATTTTGTGGAAAATTGCAAATTTTTATTAATCATGATATTCCACCATATCACGCCTGAAACGTCTCTTTTTATTGCTTAGATACAATTAATAGTATCCGTTAGTTGTGCGGTTATCGTTTTATTGCTAATGCGATGCCTTAGCGATTTCTCATCAGAAGAACTATGTGTTGTTAAAGTGTTCTAAATAACCGTTGTACCTTTCTTTTGGCCATCATATTATCGTCGTGAAAGAGTTGAACCAATCATTCCTTCAGCTTATAGTTCAATTTAACATTTTAGATATCTTTCTTTCATGTTTTTCATGAAGATTTATCTTAAACAGTTCTGATCATCGTCTTTATGCAGTTAATTTTAAGTGTTCCTTTAGGCACCATAGGTTATATAAATTTTGGACCAGAAGCAAAATTTTGCAAGTGGGGAAAATGTAAATAATTTGCTCAATGAATCGCCCTCTGAGAGATCATCCTGCTAGTCTGAGAGACATATCCATGATATATCCAGCATATCTTTTTGGCCACTTCATTTCCCCACATGACCAGCGAGGGAAGTGAAGTAAATTCCGTTAAACGTCTTCGGTGAATTATAATGCAACCATTTCAGAGAGTAAAAATCATTCGCCTTGACCGGGATTCGAACCCGGATCCCTCGATATCCGGCCGAGTGCTTTAACCAATTAAGCTACCGAGACGTCCTCTTACACTCTGAAATTTTGGGGGCTTTAAAGGAACAAGATGTTATGACGAAATACCTGTGACATATATATGCCTGTGACATTGTATGTACGGTATTTCGTCATAACATCTTGTTCCTTTAAAGCCCCCAAAATTTCAGAGTGTAAGAGGACGTCTTGGTAGCTTAATTGGTTAAAGCACTCGGCCGGATACCGAGGGATCCAGGTTCGAATCCCGGTCAAGGCGAATGATTTATACTCTCTGAAATGGTTGCATTATAATGCACACATAGCGGGTGACTCCGTTAAAGTTACTGTTACAGTTTCTTGAAATTTGTCGAAGGTATGAACAGCCTAAGTGTTTGAAATTGGCTTTATTAACATTGTGGACTGTGGCGCGTCGCGCACGACTACGAATGCCTGTGACATTGTATGTACGGTATTTCGTCATAACATCTTGTTCCTTTAAAGTCCCCAAAATTTCAGAGTGTAAGAGGACGTCTCGGTAGCTTAATTGGTTAAAGCACTCGGCCGGATATCGAGGGATCCGGGTTCGAATCCCGGTCAAGGCGAATGATTTTTACTCTCTGAAATGGTTGCATTATAATGCACACATAGCGGGTGACTCCGTTAAAGTTACTGTTACAGTTTCTTGAAATTTGTCTTCGGTGAAAACAAATTTAACGTCATTTGCATTTTTGGAACAACTTTACAGTGGACGTCAGTACTTTTCCACTGTATGTTAACCTACTTATTGTGCACGTGAAGGGAATTTGCTCATGCCGGTCTTTCTCTTCCTAGCACATCTTTTGATTTATTTTATCATGGCTGCATTCTGGGATTTCTGTCTTCATGACTACCCTGGCGGTATATTTTCATAACGTTTTACTATACGATGGGAACTAGAAAACGGATATTGTTTTTCAGAATTCCTTCAGGTATTTCGGTTATTTTTAATAGATGAAATGACATGGTCAATTCGGTGCGTAGTTAATACCTCTTATTTTACTGTCATTCTTGGATTTTAAATGCTTTTCATTACTACTTCTTCTGAGTATGTGTCTAATAGCGAGGATATCAATAATACTCTTTTATTTTGCTCTTTTTATTGTCTTTTTGTTCTAGCATTTCATGCTATCCATAATAGTAACTATAAGTAGGCATATCTTTATCCATTTTAATCGAATGCATCCAATTAATTACGTCTAATCGTCATTCCAAGTACACTTCACGAGATTTTTTTGTGCATTATGGAATAAATTAAATAAAGAATGCCTCATTGAAATTAAATTGGAATTAATGTTGCGGGGAAAACCTTGGTTTCAAAAAACATAGGTATCCCAGCACCCAATGTTTGGCACCCAGTTTTGAATTTCCCTCACCCTCATGGGATTGCGTGATGGCTTAAGCAGACTGGTGGCAGAGATTCGTAAAAATTCCCAAACTGGCTCAGTGTTTTGATCTTAAAGCGTTCAGCATAGCACGTGCAAGTTCCTTCAGTCACAGTTTGAGCAGAAATGCGAGCGTTTGGAAGCACGGGATGTGACGGGTCGAAAATACACGGATTCTACGAAACAATTCCAAACACTTGAGATCCGCTCCCGCTGTTTCTTTCATATCTTTCCGCACACTTTCTCGGCGATTTGACGATTAGATGTTACTGTACTTTTTCGCGCTTCGTGCACGTTTCGCCAATTTATCGCTCTTCCGCAATTTACCCAATATCATAAGACTTATATCTGTAGTATATGTTTATTTATATTTATTTACATACTTCGTTGCAATTAGGCAATTTTCCTGGTGGCAACGGTCCAGTGTGATCACTGGTCAATCTTACAATGCACATACATACACACACAAGAAGAACAGATATGAGACAAAATGCTCGTATATTCAATGACACTTTTAAGATTACCGACCTCTCCTTTACTATCACACAAGGATTAGGTGTACACCACACGAGTACATACCACGCACCGTCCATCGCCACACTTCGTCCGTAATCACGTATCTGTGCTTGGCTTGTTACATGTTGGAGTACATCTACTTGGCTTTATAACTCAATATTCATAACTTTGATTTGGGGTACCTGGTTCAAATCCGGTTGATGACCCCGTTAACTCTTAGCTTCACTAGCTACTCATCTGATTTTTTTTGCACCAGATCTTGCCTTGAAACCAAAGACAGTCAAGGGAAAGGAACTAGCTCCTAAGCCCTGTCCATTTGTGAACTTTGCACTCCGTGTTACTGACTCCCATATCCTGATGTTTGAAAGCTACACGCCATAGCGCTTAGTATTAGGTAAACTATCCTCAGATTCAGAACTGCTATCTGGGAAACTGTAAAATTTTCAGTTGGGTATGTAACATTTTGAAAGGTCCGGGAATGTAGAAAAAAAACTGGAAAAAATACTCTAGGTTCTTAATCATTCTGCTCTTCAGAGACTGATTACGGTTCGAAATGTGTTCTGTTTCCTGCTAAGGAAGATCCAGTTGTTAATTTTTCAAGAAATAGGGAAATGGATCTAGCAATTATTTTCTAAAATACTTATCAAGTAATTGTTACCCAACTATTTCAACAAATTTGATCAAAATTTCGTTTTTATTTTCGACCAATAAGTTGGAAAACTATATATTGCATCGAAGCGTATTCAGATTATTTAAGACGACAATATTTGGATGCGGGGCACTCCTCCTGCTTTCAAATTCTATCTTATTGACATGTATAAAAGTATGATTCTTGGTCTAAAAAATAGTAGAAGAGTCAGGGTCATGCACTGCAATAAAAAATAAGTGGCATCCCTGACCTTTTACTGATAATGAGCCAATTTTACTTTTGATACCTTGGACCTAAGCCTATTGGACTTTTGATACCTTGGACCTAAGATCATTGTTATTTACAGTGGAAAATTAGTACTGAAGTACTCATATACCTTATAAAACGGAAAATTGGTTTGCAAACATAGATTTCTTCTACCGTTCCTTCAAATTCGAATATATATATATATATATATATATATATATATATATATATATATATATATATTCTATATATTCTATATATATATATTCTATATATATATATATATATATATATATATATATATATATATATATATATATATATATATATATATATATATATATAGATTCTGATGACGACGGCCGTGCCGTCGAAACGTAAATATCCAATGTAAGTGTCCTTCTTCTATGTTTCTATGTGTGTAGTGTTTTTTGTGTTAGTGTTTGTGTGTTTATATATATATATATATATATATATATATATATATATATACATATTATTAGGTAATCTACCGGTTACGGTAGGTCTTTGGATGGACACAACTATCAAATAAACATTTTGTCACTCCAAACCAATCCAGCAACCTAATCTACATCAGGTCCCTCTTCATCTCTGTGTATATATATATTTAACGTAACATTTGTACGGCGCAATAGAACACAAACTAAAATAGACAACACGTAAAAGGACACATTGTAGCTAGTTTAAGCTTTCGGCCTACTCTGGGGCCTTTTGCAGGTCAGACAGATTTAATTTTGTGATATATTGTGCCGTCCAAATGTTATATTCCTTTCGTAAGTGCTTGCTTCCACATCATCGATTATATATACATAAAAATATATATATATATATATATTATATATTTATATATAATATGCAGGGAGGAAAGAAGTACACCGAGATGAAGAGGGACCTGATATAGATTAGTTTGCTAGGTGGGGAGTCACAAAATGTTTATTTGATAGTTGTGCCCATCCAAAAACCTACCTTAACCGGTAGATTACCTAATCATCATCATCATATATGTATTATGACTCTGAGCCATATCTTATCTTCCGAAGAAGACGGAGTTCGAGTCCGTCGAAATTATCAAGATATTATTGTGAGTGTTCTTTTTATGTGTTCTCGTGCTGCGTGTTGCTGTCTAAGTTGAATATATATATATATATATATATATATATATACATAAATTTTTTTTATATTCATTAATTATCTGTATATGCGCGTATGTATTTTCCGTATTTCGGAGAAAGTCGTGGAGATGATGCAAGGTAACAGCATGTACGGTTTTGTTTTAAAAGAGAGATATGGGGATGTTTAACCACCCACCCCCCTCGTCCTGTGTGCCATCCCTTCTCCCCCAATCCCGCGAGAGCGCGCACACTGCATACGCTTTGACGACCCTCACAAAGAAAAACCATCTCCCCAATGCGTCACAATCCACGAGTGTACGGATACAATGCACGGATGTGAAGAGTCCTGGACCGAAGTGAACGCAGAGCCAGGAGAGTCTCCCTCACTCTCCCCGCCCTCCGCATCTCTCTGCCCCTTCCCATCTCTTCTCCTCTCTCCATCCCACCCTCTCGCCTCCGTCCTTCAACCCTCCCTTTAATCCATCTTTCCATGCCTCCTGCACTTCCCGGAGCATACGAGACTTTTGATTTGAAAAACTACTGTGCCGGTTGAGTGGGTGCCTTAAATGTCGTCCGTTTGAACACGCTGGTTTCCATTCGTGCTCCCCTTCCCCCTCTCTCTGCTAGGCGCGTGCGCGCGATTTTTTTCCCTTTGGGGGGGGGGGGCGCGATTTTTATTTTCGCCTTTTCCGTCTGCTTCTCTGGCCTCGAGATACATATCAAAATTCGGGTGTTGGATTTGAATGAAACTGAAATCGGATAAACAGGGAAAAAATTAGACACGGCGTCACATTTTGAGACTGTTTCGCGTCGAAACCGCTCTAAATCGCTGGGAAATACATTATTCCAATTAATATGTCGCGGATCGGTGACATCAACGAATTTACATTCGCAGTGGGAGAGCGGTGGTCTATAGTTTCCAGTTGACGTCAAATGGGTCCCAACGATGCGCGACATTAAAACGATTTTTGTATGCTCTTGCCAAAATTACTCATCCGTAAAACTGACCATGATATCAAGTAATTGCTAGCATATGAATAAATGATTATACGCAAGAAAGTTGGAGAGAACCGCAATTTCACTGTAATATTTTTACTGATTTACGTGCTCAGCAATATTATGATTAGCCTATTATGCGTACCACCGCGATACTGTTTCACAAAAGTTATGTTTCTGGTTTAGCTGTGGTGTTTTTATTACATGTAAACAATAAGTAGAGGGCGAGTCAGCAAGCAGCTAAACAATAGCTCCGATACAAAAAAATAATTCACTCATTACCTAGGTCGGTTTTCATGGATGAAAAAATTCTGTTTTAATAGAACCTCGATTGTTTCATTTTAATGCAAAAAAAACCAAATAGAGTAACTGCCTCAAAAGCCGTACGGAGGCATCTGGAAGGTCACGTGCCGATGCCACTTTCTTGAATGCGGTTATGCAGAGAACTACTACATATATCTGTGAGTTTCGGTATCATTGGGTCATAGGTTGATTATTTAAGTATGCTAATTTATTGATATTCCTTTGGATTTGAAACATAGCGATTCAAAATCCTTGTAGCATGCATAATTCTATATGAAATCTGCCGCTCTCGCAGAGAATGTAAAATGGGAACAATTTTCCATTAGGGATGCATCTGCACAATTCACACAAGATTAAATATTTAAAGTGGTATGTATTTTACCCCGTCACTCAGTACGGTTACTGATGTAGAAGGTGACTATTTGGATTCATGTTAAATAGAAATTTTCGAAAATAGAGGGACATCCGGTGTCAAAATACTTATACTCACAGAACACCATTAATCGTCGGTGTCCTGTGCCGAGAGTACTCCTCGCAAAGCTTTCGTCGACAGAGGGAGCACTCGAAAGATTGCAGAAGGATTGAAGGACCGGAAATATCTTCCCGCATTCTATGGTTGAACTTGAACCCCCGGCATAGGAATCGGCATGGACGGCGTACTTAGTCTTCGTTACTTCCATGATTCTTTTCAGAGATTTAAATCCCATATGTACCTATCATCCAATTGTCTATTCACGTAAGCATTAATTTACCCATTAAATTACGTTCTGCTGTACTGTTTCCTAATGTGTGTGATCGATAGTCTCGTTTTCTTACAGATAGGTCAAACACATAATTTTAATGGGATCCATATGTTTAACAAGAATGAATGAAGTGTTTACAGATCGTCGTAAATGTTTTAAACTGATATAGGTTAGGTTTCGGGGTGAAAAAAAGAACAATGGTCCGATTATGCAGAGTGTATAATATTGCCAAATTGTTGGGGTATTGGATTACGGGTTGTCGGGAAGTCATTTTAACTCTTTGTTAATAAAGGTCCTCAGCGCGGTCCAATTTGTCGAATTGCAGTGATTCCCGGAAATTGGTTTCCGAGTTGCTTTCCAATTGACGTAATGCCCTCTTTGCAGCCGTGTAATTTCCTCGTTAGAGAGCGGCTTTCTCTGTCCAAATCTCATTCTTCACAGATAATTTTTGGGAATAACTGGCGCTTATGTCTGCATATTCATCACAATGGACGTTCTTTTTTTTCCCCTGTCGTAGAGAACGGTTACGGTAATAAGGCACCCTTGACAACCTATTGTTATTGTGTAATATGTTGTTCAAGTTTTCACACCGAAAGATAGCGGGTATTAGGGGAAGGGGTGCTCCCAGTATTAGTTCTTTAATGGATACTTATAGCATATTTAGGACGGCCTTTTTGAATTAGAATACAATTTATTTTCAGAGAATGGAAGGAAAGCATGGAACCTATCACAGGGGTGGGGTAAATTATTTAGGTTTAATTCTATCATTGAACTTCCTTTAAGAATGCATAGAGTTTGTTTGACAAAGAATGTGAAAAAGCATATTGGTATAGTTTTACTGGTCTGGTTGAAAATTATTATTTAGTTAACCGCAAGAAGAAGTTTTATCTGTGTTGTTTGTTGAAGTGGTAAATACGTGGTGGCATTGTATGCCTAAAAATATCTTTTGTATTTAGGTCAACGAATAATATCTTATGATCATATAAAAAAAAAGATTTACGAGTAACATCCATATAATTAGAAAAATATCGCCTTATGCACCATCCCTCACATTGCCACTATATTGGTCAATGAATGTTTGAGGTGGCTGGGCATAATCAAAGGGCAAGAAATCCTAAACTACAGACAGCTTGTACATCAAAAATACCATATATAATGTTAACATTGATACTATTTATATCCGGAGCAAACTAGCAACTTTTATATTTATAGCAATAGGACTATGACGCAATGAGATGAATCCTTTCATTTCGTACAAATAAAAATGTTACATTTGTTTTAAACTTTATGCAAATCAACTTAATTGTTCTAATGCGTTTTTCAAATAAAAGAAGTTTTAAGTAACCGCGATGTGAAAGAGTATACTGTAAGACTTTAAGCGGAATATACTGCTAGAGTAATGCAGAATTAGTTCAAGAGAAATAAATAACTTAAAAGCTCATCTGTTTCCTCGCAATAGCCAGAGGGTGTAACTTTGCATAGGGGCGATATCGTAACCCACGAGGGTCTACCGTAGTGCGAATATTGCTATTTGAAAATATATGCTAAAATATCCTATGTATTGTGGATTATGTAATTCATGCAATTATGACCGTTAACACTTTAAAGTACTCAATGAGAGAATTTTGGTAAGCTAAATAAAAAAAATGAAGTTCTGAATTTCGTGAGGTTATAACTTTGTTTGTGAACTGTTCAGTTAAATCAAAGAATACGATGCCAGCTAAAATCAGCTAGGTGGTTTAATAGGTTTGGTACATGTCTTGATGAAATATATGTAATGAAACTATTAATGCAGGTAGGACATAAGGCTCATACGTGCAAGGACGCATACTAAGTGATAAATTAGTTATCTTTGTCCCTTCAAACCAGTCCCGCAGGGGGAACGCAACCGAAAGGATATGGAGAGTTCTAAGAAAGGTAGAACACGAGAGATATGCTTTATAGCAAACCTTCATGGCCTACTTGTGTAAGCACCCTGTCCTTTTTTCACTTTTACGCAACCATTGACTAATGGCTTTCATTGAAAATATAACTATTATACTTTCTCATAGCGTCCTGTAATAAATATTAATAATTTCTAATTCCAGTGTGCTCCTTTCGATGCTCCTAGTGTTACTTCTCTACGCGTTGTTATTAAATATAACATGATAACGTTCGCTTAATGTCGATGTATCAGATTTTCTAGCCAATGGCGAGCATTGGATGGAGATTGACGAATTTTTAATTATATTTTACCATGAATTATTTGTCAGATGAGCGCTAAAAAATGTTGCATTAATGTTTAAAGCAAAATGTACGGTGTCTCATCAGTCGTGACGAAGTGGCCTGTGAAAGAAAATATTCTATCACAACGATGCGGATTAAGAACATATTGTAGCATGAATTTCATATGCTGTACCTGAAGCATTTTCCGCCATCACGTATTTGTCGGGTGGTCCTATGGAGCAGAGCGCTTGGCTACTGACGGGAGGCCTCTTTCTTGATTCCTGGTGAAAACAGTCTGGACGTTAATCATCACGCAAACAGAGTAATCTTTCAGGTGGTAGATCTTGCAGAAAAACCACAGGCTGAACATGGAAAGTAAATGATCTCCGAGACACCGCGATGTTTAACTGTCACGTCTTATGGATATTAGGAGAGCTGTCTTGAGTTGGTCCACCCAGGTCGCTTACTTATATAATGTGCAAATCTGTGCGTAATGCACGTCTTTCTGTCGATATGAATATAGGTGGATGTACATGTACCGTATTCATGTGTGTATATGTACATACTGAAAGTGCAGGTGCGGTGTTTTGGATGTACTTCTAAATCGTATGGAGTTATATAATGTGTATGATGATGGGTTAAATGGAGTAAGGGACCATTCGGTCTCAATTTCACCCTAATGAAGACCTTCATTTTTTTAAAAACTGAATTCATCTTCACGTTTTTTTCCGTTAGTTAAGCCATTAAATTTAAATCATGGCAAATCAATTATGGAATCAAAGTTAATCGTCAATTAGGGTGGCCTAAAAATACGCGCTGGGCCAAATGCTATTTCGAAGGGAATCTTTTGGAGTTTTCGGCGACCGGTGACGCGTCGTCCGCGTTACAGAACACTGCTGGGCTGTCTCCTGCCCTTACGTCGTTTCCCTTATTCGGTGTGGGAGAAATCGATAAAGGGGTTGAATACGTCAAGACCCCATTTTACGTCTTCGTCGACATGTAAAGAAGAGAGTAATTCAAGGATAAACTTTGCCTGGGAGGGATGACGTACGAAAATAAGTCAATCGTAAATGTTGAGGGAACCCTTCCGCTTTTGAAGTGGAACGGAAAGTAAAGAAGAGTTCATGGGAATTTTTGGGGGATGCGCATGGTATGGGCGGGGTGGAAATGGGCCCCGTCTTGCATTCCCTCGCCGTCTGCGGGAAGGACATATTTTATTCGTATTTTTAGTGCACGAAAATATTCTGTCCGTGAATAATGCTTTACGGAATTGCCCCCTTGGAGGGCAGGCGTGTCGGCATAAATATCTTACGTCAACAATACGATTGGCTGGTGAAGAAATTATGCGAATATAAAGTAGTCGCGGATGAAATAGCCGAGTAGATTCGACCTCGGATGTATGATAAATAAGTCACTGCATAATGCATTCAGTTGAAATCGATTGTGTTTCTTTATCTGAAATCAACAGCACTTTTATGTTTTCATATGGTGAATTCCATTTATATAACATCATTTTAAAATTAGTGTTATTTTACGATTGGAAAAATATACTGAAGAATAGTTTTCCATTTGTTCAAATAGGTTTCTATATACTTTTTGGGTGTAGATAATTTTGCAGTGAACATCTGTTTACAGTGGGTCGCGGTGGTCCAGTGGGTAGAGCGTTGGACTACTGACCGGAGGGTCCCGGGTTCGATTCCCGGGTGAGGCACTCTGGGCACCTGCAGCTCCACCTAAGCTAGTTGATTTTTCAGGTACCAGATCTTCCTGGGAAACCATAACCGGCACAGGGAAAGGAACTGGCCCCCCTACCCTGATGTGTGAATATTCACACTCCGTCGGGCTTGGTACACGGGTGAGCTCTATCATCACCTACTAAACCGACCTTCGGGTTGATTACTGTGTTTATGGTTTTTTTTTATCTGTTTACAAATCACTTTACCTTTTCTGTATGTTTGACGATTTGAAGTATGATTTTGACATAATTAAGTTATGGAGGGAGAATGAAGCTCATATTGCTTTTCCTTAATGTAAACTTAAAGGTAGTATTAAGGCAGTAGTGTAAAGGCAGTTTTATACTTATAGGTTACACGTATATCATTGAGTCTACTTGTTGTTAACCACAAGGTTACTTGGTCGTGGATATATTTTTCTATTTTTACGGTATGCCTAGAATCTTATCGAATTCATCCCTCAAATGTTTAATAAAACTCTGAGGTATTGCTCCACAGCTGAAACTAGTGCAATTCCGAGTCGCTCATGATGGAGGAAACAAACATGGGGAAATTAAAGCTAACAATTTCAGGCTTAACTTTGTGGTCCTTCATGGTGAGGGTAAAAGAAAGAGAAAAATAACTTTGCACTGTGTTGTATTAAAAGTGTGTGGAAGTGCAAAGTTTTTTTTCTCTTTCTTTTACCCTCACCATAGGGAAATTAATCAGTAAAGTACTTAAAAGGACCTATGGATCTCTTAGATTCGATTCGCAATTCAGTTGAATGATTCGATTCGAAGTTCAAAAAGTCGATTCATTGAATTCGAATATCTCCTTCCATTAGTATATAGTATATTTCCAATTTCGTCAGCATTTCCCTAGGAATATTTAATATTACGTTTTACGCGTTATGCGTGTTAGGGTATGAATGGATTTCATTCATTACCAATTATGAAATACAGGAGAGAAAATGTGACCATATGCCTTTTCTCATTTGTCGTGGGAAAAAAAATTGACAAGTCGGCGCATTTGATATCACGAAAAACTTTTCCGAACTCTTTAACTGGCAAAATTTCAAGAAACTGCGGGAGATGCCGCTCAAGGCGAATGATTTTTACACTCTGAAATTGTTACATTCTTTTACTGGCATTGAACCTTAACATCGGATAATGTTAAACTCCCTTAAATCGCTATGGAACGGGCAAATTGCTATGCATCGGGGTGCAAATGTTATTGTAAGCAGTTATATAGGGTAAATATTGATTTCTTTCTTGGCAGCTACAATGTTTACCTGGTGATCCATCCAAATAACCGATCTCTCATACTGAAGAACTTGTACTTGATGAGAACATCTTACTGTGCTATTTGATTTGTGTTGATTATGTAGTCAAAGTTAGACTGTAAGTGCTCATTCCCTACTGCAGTGCGCTGAAAATACGGAAAACTATAAAACATTAATGGCATGAAGCTTTGGAAGATGAACTATGTAAAGACAGGAAATGACTCGATTGTGGAGGCAGAAACAGTAATAATGGTATTACCAAATAAATAAATAAATAAATTACAAAGACGAAGATCAAGTAAATACAAGGAATTAACTTCTGTCGGCGGGTCGCGGTAGTCCAGGGGTAGAGGGTTGAGCTACTGACCGGAGGGCCCGGGTTTGATTCCCGGGCACTGCCTCACTGGGCACCTTCAGCTCCACGAAAGCTATATGATTTTTCGGATACCGCCGCAGGGAAAGGAACTGGCCCCCCAACCCTGATGTGCGAATTTCACACGCCGTGTAGGGCATAGTACTGGGTGAACTCTACCATCACCTCCCCAACCGACCCTCGGGTTGAATACTGTGTTTATGGTTTTTTTAAACATCTGTCGCGAGAGCAAGAACAGGATAGAAACAATGACCCGAGAGGAATAGGCATATTTAAATAGAATTGTAGACAATCATTTAAACTATAATATATTTCCAGAATAATTCGGATTTCAGGCACTCTATACATGTATTTTGCAATAGGATTGATTGTGAATGTCTCCCTCACCTCGTTCTTTACACGAGACTATAATGAAAAAAACTGATATTCATGAAAAAGAACAGTTAAAAAAATGCCCGATGACCAACGGACGTGGCCTTGCAAAGAAAAATGTGACCTAGGGCCCTTCAGCAGAAAGGGTAAAGGATAACGAGCAAGAATGAATTCCCATTGAAGTTCACCTTCGGACAAGTGTCTTTCATTCTAGCGAACAGGCGTTGGATGGAACACAATGCCTAAGTTGGGTCACTTACCTTCCCCTGCTGCTTCATATACGTAATGCAATAATTGGCAAAGGAAAACGAACCGGTACCACCTGTTTTGGACAACAAATAATCAGCATTCTTCGAGGAAAATCCTATCTGTACAAATGACACTCGGACTGTCGTGACGGGGATAAACGAGGTAATGAAGTTAAAGTTGACGCATTGGTTCCCAAGTTAAAAAAAAAATTTCTGCGCATCAGTCTACGAATGTTTCCACAAATAGGAATACAAAGTATAATTAATTGTTGTTCCCAGTAAAGCGGTGTATAAAAGCAAAACCTTGGTGGGCGATCACTGCTGTCCACAGCTCCCACAAGCAATCGCTATTGATGCAATGGTTATAGAAAATACGGTTCCCTTTCTTTAAAATTAACGTTACATAACCAAACATTATGCGTTGATAGTGCTGCCAGAAATTATTGGATTGAGTCACAAGATCTCTGAATAGAACTGAATGACTAATGAACATTTATTTATAAGAGAAATGACGAACAAAGAAGGTCCTTGGTAGCCACATATAGTGGTAATGGCGCCTGTGGCATCATCTGTTTTTTTTTTTTTTTGTCCTCCATCATGTCCTGCGACCCAAGTCTTTCTGGCCAGTGATTATTTCAAGGATAGTTTGGTAATGCCACGCTCCTTAAAAGGAATGAGGTTTAGCAGGACATTGGTATAAAACTTGGGCGGCGTGAATGATTAACGTCCTTTAGGATTTATATAATTACGTATGAATATATGCATAGCATTGTGTGTGGTAATTTGTCGAAGCGAGCGACGATTAGTTGTTTACACCAGTTTGAGCCAGAATTGAGCAGTGTTTATTTGTAAAAGAGAAAAGTGTGGAAATTTTTCCGGCGTTGGTTTTGAATAAATAGAATTAAGTCCGAAAAGTACTCGTTTTACATGAAGTTTCTAGTCAGTTTTGCTAAAATAATTGAATTTTCAATCGCGCAATGTAAAATTTGCTTAGCGTGAAAGATAAAAGTAAAGATTAATGGGCAGAAACTAAACTGATGCATCGCCAATAATTTCTTTTCAGTTTCGCTTTTTCTGCAATTAAATCTATGTAATTTTCCTTTTTGAAATTGAATTTTTACTTTAGAATTATTAAAGAAATAAATTCAGATGTTTCGGATATTTTTGTTACTTTTGTGATATTTTCATTCGTTTCAAATTTATATGACCCGAATTAAAAAAATTTAGATAAGAATAAGATAATATTTTATAATATATTTTATTTCTTTTTAGCCAATCGTGAGGACTTTGAGGCTACCAAGAAGAACGCCAGCACCTTCCTTTGGTCGTCCGCTGCCTACACCGTGAGTTAAATAACACCTTTTATTCTATTTGGTGAGAATTCTGAAAAATAAATTATGCGGGGATGGTTATAAAATCTCATGGAAAGGATGTGTAAAACCTATGCATTACTTATTTTGCGGACGAATGTTATCGTATTACTAGCGTAATATCTACATATCTCTCACATATGCTATCAACACTTATTGTAGAAACATTATAAAATGCTACTAGCGGGATTTATATTGCTCCTGTATCGTACTTGTCTCAATTTTGGTTCAAACCTGTGGTTTTTCATTGCTTTCTAAAGTAAAGGATTCCTTATTCTTGAGATGAACTCGGTATTGGATCCATCAATAAAAATTCTTAGAAAATTATGCTTAAGATTTCTCATAAAAATATATTTACGCAAACGATTCTCTTTTCTGTTATGCTTGGTCTTTGGAAATAGCGGGTATAGCGAGATATGGTCATGCCGTTTTGCAATGATATTATAAAATCAAACAAGTTAGGGGGCAACCAGATGCGAAATTTGGACTTTTAAGAAAGATTTCGAGAAAGTACGCCTCCCCAAACTGATATGCAGTTGGCAGGGGTGTAGGGCGAATGACAAGATAATAAACTGGTTTCGCGACTTTCTCTCTCAACGAAAAACAGAGCAGTAATTGATATTTCATGCTCCAATGACGTGCTGAAATTATTGCATGGATAACTCTGTTAAAAGTTACTGCTGCGGCATCTCCCACAATTCCCATACACGTTCAAACACGAAAACCGACCATATGGCGAACAATTGTTCATTCAAATTGAAATACATATAAGGAAAAGGGATAGGAACACATATAAAGGCCGAACACTATATATATACATATATATGCGTATATATATATATATATATATATATATATATATATATATAAGGTAGGTTTCCTCCTATCCGGCCAATGCAAAACTGGGTCTGTCTGGGTTTACGAATGGCCGGTTAATCGGAAAACACCTTCAAAATATAATTTTATATTTTGAATATTTTGACAATATGTTAAATAAAGTACTTTAATTTTCGGTACTATTTATTGTCATAGGCCTTGAAAGGAAAATTGCTGATTAATCGTTAATGGAACATTATTTAAGCCTTTATATATATTGTGATACTCGTGTGTAATTTGTTTCTGGAGAAACGGAGACTGGATAAAGCGTCTGCCGGTTAAAGCCAAATCGGTCAAAGGAGGTTCTTCGGTCAATGATATAATTCCAAAAAAGTAACTTTAATGGTTTTCACCACCCAAACCGTGCACACTGTGTTTTGTATTCAAGCGATTTATGAAAAATTAACAGAGGGTGCGAGAATGGAATGAAGAATCAAAAATGTATTCTGTAATAAGATTTATAAAAAAGTATATTGGAGAATAAACAAACGACTAGCAAACTAATGCCTTCATGTTCGCTGTTTTGCAAAACCTCTGTGGCAAGAAGTTACAAATTAGTGTACTGACAATATTAGAGACTAAAAACCTACCCTAATCGATAGATTACCTTATGATAAAATATTGGAGAAACAAACTATCGAACAAATAGATCAAAAAGTGCCTTTGATCTTTTTTAACATGCAACGTTCTCGTCCACAGCAAAAACGGGGAACTAAAATCACGTAATACGCCTTATCATGCTTCTTTTACCTTCTTCCTGGTATCAAAAATGCTTATAATATCTCGTATTACTTGCCGCACTCTTGAGTTTATTTTGTGAATATTTTTACGTGTATGATAGATGCCAAATGCAGACGTCTCGATACTGAAATTCGAAGATACCTTCCCCCCAGTACGTGGGAGGGGGTGAGCTTTTAGTCTCGAACATAGTTCATATTTTAGTTGACGACCGTAACGGCGAGTAAAGACGTTAGGAAAAGTTTGGCGAAAATTTTTATTTTTAGCGAGTTTTTTTAAGCTGCCGAAACTTGGTCCTTGAGGCAGATGATATGAGTACATTTTGGAGATGGGGTAGTTGAGAGGAGTAGGCTTTTAAGATATGCGTGTAGAAAAGGATGAAAAAAATATAGTGAGCTGAAGAAAATATCAATAAAACGAAGAAGTGCAACATGTACACAACGTAAGTCGGCTCAATGGCGAGTGGCGGGAGTGGTGGTACGGCACCTATGCAAAACTATTAGATCATTCATACATTTGAATATTAGTATATTAGCTCAAAAATAAAACATTTGTACAAATTCATGCCTACATACATCATGAAACGGTTTGTCATCCTGGTTTGTCTTTTGATAAGTATACACGCATTGGCTAGGATTCAAGTTCCTTTTGATGCTTATCGTGGAAAGAACGAATACTTGAATCTCTCGGCAACCATCTCTTATTTTATTCCGGCGGTCAAATCCAAAAACTTAACATGGTGCCATAATAATTCCCTCGGTGTTGAAAGAAAACTCAGATGTCCTGAAAATTGCTAATAGTGTAACGTCTCGTTTGCTCCCTTTGTTAATGAAGGACCGCTCAACCTATGAGCTCGTTACATTCCTTAACCTCGTTCAACAAGATCCAACTTGACAGCACACTCACTCTACGTTAAACTGCTCCGTATAATTTTTAACAGCTTAATTTAATTCTTTAATTTCCCATCCAAAATGCTTATTCCTTTCCTCCCGGTGGCTGGCCTGTCTAAGTGCTCTCCTCTATTACATTCTTCAACATTCCATCCCTAATGGAACTGTTTAGCGTCTAAAATTCTTGCCCCATTTAGATTTATTCCAAAAATCACTCCTCTATTCTCCCCCACCGTGTCTACCGCTTCATTTGTCTTCCTTCCCGTCCCATTTTACCTTTTCTAATATTTCCACTAGTTGATAATTATAGACCAGTAAGGTTGACGTCAGTTGTAAGCAAGCTAATAGAAAAGATAATTGCTGATTATCTCGGAGATTTGTGGGAGAGTGAGAATTGGTTGTGCAGTCGCCAATATGAAACTCAGCTATTAGTGTTCTGCCAAGAAATACTCGTCTCTATGGATGCGAGAATTGATGTGGATTCTATAATAGTCGACCTGTCAAAAGCTTTTGACAAAGTTGACCACAATCGTTTAATGCTTAAGATGCTTAAGATATTACCACTACACACAGATGAAAGAGTAATCTCGTTGGTCAAAAATTTCATGGAAGGTCGAACACAAAGGGCCAAATTTGTAGGAGTGTATTCTGAAAAAACGTGGGTAACATCGGGAGTCCCACAAGGAAGCGTACTTGGCCCGCTCCTGTTCTTAATCAATATAAATGATCTCCCGGAAAATATTAAATCTCAGATAAGACTTTTTACGGACGACTGCATGATGTACAGAATAGTCAAGAATGACAGCGACCGCGATGTACTGCAAAGGGACGTTAATATAATGGCGGATTGGGTGACAAATAATGGGATGAATATTAGTGTTAGTAAATGCAAAGCAGTCACGTTTAGTAACAAGGTAAACGGAACCGGTAGGGACTACACATTCTTGGAAAATGTCATTCCTACAAGTGATAGCTCTAAATACTTAAGTGTATATTTAATAAAGGATTTAAGCTGGGGGCTTAACGTGGAATACATTGTTAAGAATGTTTTCAAAACTCTTCATTGGGTTATGAGAAGAGAGTTGATGTAGAGCGTTTCGACGTTGATAGAATGTTTAAAACTGTGATTTCAGGGAGCACGTTAGGCTGGTAAGGTAAGTAGAGATTGTTGTACGCCTTGAAGGGAGACGGCTAATAAGTGAAATTGAAGGAAGGTATATGGCAGAACAATGTTGAGTCTTGTCAGGTTAAACTTGGAAATGTAGCGTTAGTTAGTCTGTGTCTCCATCAAAAGTTTAACCTGTGCGGTATAGTATATGAAAAAACCGCTGCCTTAATGTACGTTATCATAACACTAAAGTGTCCCTTTATAACTGAGCGAATGCTGAAATTGTACCGAAAAGCTTTTAAAGGACATTTTTGAAAGGAGTTAACCTTCGTTGATCTTCGATTTTTCTACTATTACACTCTCTTTCCCATTCCTTATTTTTATTCCTATTATCGTTTTATTGAGATCCTTCAAATATACTACTTCCAAATATTATTAAATTGAATTTGGTTTTTGAAACAGAACAATATCTCCTGCGGCTATAAGTGACGTTAAGTGCGTAGTATTTCTCATAATCCTATAACGAAATTGAATTTAAAAGTATGTCGTATGTATACATGGATGCTATACATTAGTTTCTGAAGTAATCCTATCGTTAGCTAGCCCATCCAAACCCTATGGTTTCTTTCCTAGGTCGTGGGTATTTTCTTCTCCTAAGCAATACGGTGATTTGGGTCCCAGAGTTAAGTAAGTCACTCGTCTCAGGTTTAAAGGTACTCTGGTATTCACTAATGCAACTTGCTTCTTATTCGTATTCCTAAACGAACTTCGAGATAAAATATTGGGCCTCTAAAAGTATTTGCAAAGTAATATTTACCACCTCTTTTTAAATAAACCTCTTTAAGTGCAGAATCAGAAATACACATATTGTATCTTTCACGAATCACAATACCTGTACATGAGAGGTATGTCTGACCATCTACTCTTCTACGTCACAATTAAATAAGAGTTTAAATGAAAGAAGTAACTTTGTAATTCCACACAGTTTTTATGTAAAATAAAGTCTACGTGAAATTGCAAAGTTACTTCTTGATTCTCAATATGTTGAATAGATTCTATTATGTTACGCCTAAGATAACACATTTAAATAAGATTTGGTTTCTCATTGGATGAAATTGCATAATTGAATTCAGTTGAATCGATTGACGCATTAATTGGCGGATGATTATTTTATCAGTGATGCAACCTAGCTTATAAAATGAGACTTAACCATATGGATCGCTATTACTATTCTATCATTACTGAAAATAATCTATCTGGTAGTCCTTATGGTTGCATGACAGTGGCTTGGTGATTAGGTAGGGATTAGGAAAAATATGAAATTGTTGATTGATAGTCCATCGTACTCCGAAGAGTCTATTCCTTCACTGGACTCTGGTTATTTGACAAGTTAAATAGTTAAATTTTAATACGCTTTTATCTCTCGGGGTGAATTTTGAAAAGAATTTCCGCTTAACCACAGCCAGTCACCAGTGTAATAGCTAATGAGAATTTCTCTCTTTTTGATACAATTGTTTCAACGTTGAGAGTGTTCCATTTTTATCCAATGAAATTTAGTGTTAACACTCTTCTGTGTCGGTCGGTATCCCTGTATATACTTGGTGGTTATATTTCCTTTGCATCTTATATTGTAGTCAGAGACATTCTAAAATTTTATATTTACTTAAATACTGTCTGTCTTCATTCTTTAACGCTTTACCCGCGATACCAGGGATGCTTTTCCTGTGCACATTTTCTGATCAAAGCAGTTGGAAGCATTTAGAACTTTGTGAAAATAAAACGATGCTTTACACTGATAATCACCAAAAACACTAATGATTAAGACTTCTGGTGACATAACCGCCTGCCACACAACCTCGCAATACCCAGATACCCTGTGATGCCTGATACCATGATGGGTAGGTAGTAATGTATATTGGGTTTATTATTGTTTATTCTTCAATTTTGTTTGTATTTTCACCACTTGCTTCTCCTTATTTCATTAAGAAATTCATTGTTCAATAGACCTTGTAGGTCCATGTTTGCCTTTGTGCACAGGCTCTTGGACTCTTTTTGTAAAAGCTACTTTTAATTGCAAGGTCGTCTTTGTATTTTATGTTTTTTTCACTATTATCAATTCATATTGAGGTGTTGCACATCTTGAGAATATTTCAAAATTATATGAGAAAAGGGAAAAGTGATTTTGCATAACTACAAAGGCTAATGTTCACGATAATATCTGCGTATCGTCAATAATAAACGAATTACACATTTATACTAAAAAAAGGCATCCATTTGTATTATCACCATTGCCATTTACGTACCTATATTTACTTTTCTTATGAAATTCTGTCCAACTGAAAATGACATTGGGCCGCGCTAGTCCAGTGGGTAGAGCTTTGGACTGGCGACCGGAAGGTCCGGGTTCGATTCCGCCCTCAGCTTCACCCAAATTTTCTGATATTTCGTGTCCCATATCTTCTTGCGAAACCACCGGCGGGACAGGGGAAGGAAATGTCTCCCCTGTCCTGGTGTGTGTGTGTGTGAATTTAACGCATCGCATTGGGTGATGATGTGCTCTATCTGTTTCTCTAATTGATGTTCTCTATCTGCACCTATCAAACCTACCTTTGGATTGGCTATTGTGTTTTTTTATCAGGAATTTTATTTTGCTCTCATTTTGTTACTTTGAGTAAAATGACATTGGTTCATCTATATGATGGCTTTTATCATTTTGATTCTTTGCCATCCATCTTTCATTGCGTCTCCACTGATTTCATCCTGTTCAAAATCAATATTCCTTAAAATACGCATTAATTCCGCTGGGTTATGATTAATTTATTTATTAATGCATTGTAAAATATATTAAGATATTTTTCCATTCCTTGTGGATGTATGATTTACAAAATATTGAATTTGGAAGCATTGTGTTTTTCTTAGTTTGATGTAAGTATAACGAATTCTAGAATATTTATTCGTATCAACCTCCTCATTCGTTTCTTCAATGGTTTTCAGTCACAATTTGCTTCGTTGGATCGTCTTCTAAACACATTTGTATGCACCGTAGAGTGAACACTCGAGCACCGTTATTCACCAATTTTTTGAGGATTTATTTCAGTAACGCTTCGATGCTTTGGTCAGTCTCTCTCTTGGGCGATTTCGGCATATCTTTGATTTACTCAGAATACACGAATAATATCACCTCTGGGTGGATTTTAGAGACGATGTATGAACTGTAATTTTAGAGATGTAGAAGATTCCAAAGGATGAGCGCAACATGCGTTGTTCTGCCTAGTCAATTAATTGATTATAGCTTGAATACACGCTAGTAGTTAGATTATTTATTACAATTCCATGTTATAGGTTCCAAGTTCCTGAGTTCGGGTAGCTTTTACCCGAGGGTGGGATGTGCTACACTCAAGCGCAATGCAGGAAAAAATATTTTGGCTAAATATCTATTGACGCTGTTTAGAAAAAATGCGATTTGTATTTCCAAAATATACATTGGCAATTGAAGTATC
Organism: Hetaerina titia; assembly: GCA_037158775.1. NCBI lineage: Eukaryota > Metazoa > Arthropoda > Insecta > Odonata > Calopterygidae > Hetaerina > Hetaerina titia. The sequence goes on along the minus strand of CM073768.1, from coordinate 85,788,152 downwards.
TACCCATAAAAACCAACGGTCGTTAACTGCTCTGAAAAACATTAAACCAAGAAAAAATTGATTTCATAGAGGGAACGTTTGAGAAAATTAAAATTGTACGTTTAAGTCAATGTCGTTGCATAATAAGAGTCGTGATAGTTGACAAAAATATGCAAATAAATAAATAAGTCCATATTGTCCCTAATTGTTTTGATAAAACTTTCAGTTGTTATTCGTTATTTTATGGAGACTTTTATTTCATCTCTCGCTACACCCTGAATCCTCTCCTCCAAGACACTAATCATATATGTGGGTGGTCTGAAAAGTTTTCGACTCAGAAAACTTCAGAAAAAATGTCTTGTATCTTTGTTAGGTCGGAAACTTTTCAAACTATCCTTGTAGTGTGAAAAATCAGAAGTATTTGACAGCTCTTTTCCTTTTCAATATTTCAGAATCATTTCTTTGTTTTTTTTCTACCTTACATTCTGAATAATTGCAAAAACATTCAATTTTCTCTCTTTTATCCCCACAGCGAAGTTAAAAGGCACCTATGATATCCATGTACTAGTTCCAAATTCGCGTATTTGCACGTACTCGTATAATGAATCCACACCACCTATTCTATTTTAATTACGCACAAGATCCGTTTTTGAGATTCAAGGGAAACTTGAGCAACATAGTCTTTCGATCAGAACATCTGTGATAATCTGTTAAAAGTTAGAACGAACTAAGTGATAAAAATTTATTGTAAGTTTATATTTATATCATTCGATGTGTCACATCTATCTTTCTAAATGAATAAAAAATTCCATTCGTCAGCGAAATCAGCGAAATAACAGGTTTACAATTGCAAAAGTTGGAACTAAATAGCCCAATTCAAATGGCTTATAAACAAAATGAATTATTTATGTCGTTTTTCACTGCACAGGGTAGAAATATAGAAAATTATGAAGGAGACAATTATTTGCGTAAGTATACGTGTTGTTTTTCAATGTATATGGTCTAGGGGTAATGCATATTTTATGGTGCTACGTTGACGCTACGGTTCATTGGCCAATGACATTTTGTGTAGAGATAGACGTACGTATCCATTACGCAATCCCTGTCGACTGATTAAGGAGTTGACTTTTGATGTACATCAATGCTCACAGTTTTCAGGGCACTTATACAATCCTAGAACTACCGGCTCGAGAGCGCATAACATTTTAAAAATCTATTTCTCCGATACCTCCGCAAAGTAAGAGCAGTATTTTATTTTCACCTCATAATAAATTTTCTTTAAAGAATATCTTTTTAAAACTGATGTGATTGAACGTTTTCGTAACTTTTTGTGACTCCACATTTCTTTAAGTATTTAAAATGACTGAAATTCAGGTTTTGAAAACTTAAGAAACGAAGAATTAAAGAACCCTCTTTTTTTTAGCATTTAATTAATTGAAAATGGCAGTTTGAATTAATGGCTGATATCCATTAATGAATGGAAAACCTACTATCTGTTTGAATATTATACACCCTTGTCTCAACGCTGAATGGAACTTCGACATCAATATAATACCCAGCAATCTGACGTATTATGGGGAATTTTAGTGCACCAGCCTTCTAACAATTGGGCACAAATATACATTAATATATGTTTAAAGATGAATTTATAGTTGAACAAGTACATTAACTCACTTGATCGTGACGATATGACTGATGTATAAAATTCAGGTTTGATTTCTCAGTAAAGTACACCAAATTATTTCAAAGGAATGATACTTTTTTTTCAGATTCATTTTATAGTTCCCTCCTCCACTCGAGTAAATGCATAGTCACGAAGAGAGTGCACGTATATTTTCGGTTGCGGAATCCCATGGAGAACAACGGAGGGAGAGGCGAGAGAGCGCAGGGGGTGCGACGCGAGGCAGCCCGTGAGCATGCACACACTCCGGGCGCGGTCGATATCTCTCTGCGCTGCCGTTTCCCTTCGTCCAGAGCCGCGCCTTGAGAACGGTGTGCGGCGTTGCCGCATCTCTCGAATTGTGAACTTGATCCGTACAATCAAAGAGGCTGAAGGAATTTGTGGCCGTTTATGGGATCGTGTTAGGATTTGGACCATGGATGTAAGAGTTGATCAAATTTCTTACCGGAGTCAGGGGATAGAAAGGGTGGAGATTTCAACGTTCGGTTTTCTTTCTCTTCTCCGAACAGAACGCTCCTAAATACGCTAGGGGGGAATTATCCCGCATTGGTAGAAGCCTGCTCAACTAGATGACCTAATTCGTGGGAATCTTCATTTTTCTGTTTTGTGCTGAAATAAGTCACAATTGCGCAAGGTCAACCATAGGTTTTTATCGTCCTGTGATGAGAAGTAGTTATGTAACTCCCTTTGCAGCGTATTTAGCTGATATAGACATTTTCGAGCTTTCCAAAACTATTCTCTCAACTTGCTTATGGCCCTCACTCCAACACTAGCATCCCATAAGTTGGTGCTCGTTAAAGTGCATTAAGTGAGCCTTGGGACTCATCCGAAAACCGTTTCCTGACCAGTCACTCAAGTAAATAGGCGAACTGCATTAACTGAAATTTCATCGATTCCAAGTGTTTTACTATATGCAAACATACATTTCTAATGTTGCAAGGTGATAAATTATTAAGTTGGTGCAATTTTTTTTAAAGGATAAAACTGGCTTCGAATTAATTATTGGAAACAGGCTATGACAACTGAGGAATCTAAAATGAAAAAATGTTGAGCCATACGAAAATAATTTGAAAGAATTCACTTGAATTAAGCTATTCAAGTTAGCTGTTGATGATTACCATTGAAGACACATTAACATGCATAAAATATGATCATATTCATATGATCGTACTGCATCCGTTTTATTTATAGAGCACATACGTACGTTGCGTAAGATAAACACTTACTTTGACAATATGACTATTCGTAAGAGCCGGCCATATTAGTTTTTTGGGTTACTTTCTCACCTACTAATCAAACGGGTTTGAGATTCACATCGGAAATGGGCATATCATGGGCGATGGGAAACGTAGATTTTGTCTCTAAGATACGTGGTGTCAAATTTAAAGTAGCCTGCTCTGATCCTACGGACACTCGTGAGGAAGACTACTCTGCATGTCAAGTGTGATAATAGGTGATAGGTAAACTTTGAGTAGAGAACCTTTAGATATCGTTTGTTACAAGCTACCGGAACAGGCACAGGCTGGTGTCATCCTGTATGTTTCCTGTTCACAAGTCTATGTTTTCATGTAAAACAGTTCAGTTGATTACTGCAGTTTATATGGTATTAGGATCTGGAAAATACATCCTATCGCAATTAACTGTATTCTTGAATGTCACTCAATGACTAAATTTGATGTCAGAACTGTTCAGAGATTTTAAAAGTGTATTGTATAATTTATATTAAAATGATATCCTTGTGAGTATTTACTCTTAGTTGGTTATTTAAAATCGTATTTTACATATATATCCCAGCCATTTTTTAGTTGTTAAACTTGTATCTACCGCCTGTAGCTGGGTTTGACGGAATTAAGGGAGATATGTATTTTTTAGTCCAAAAACAGTTTATTGAAGTGTTTAGTCAAGTGTTAGGAAAGGATTTGAACTGTATCAGTGTTTGGGATCTGTGATCACCTCAATTTTGACTGAACTGGTACATTACCATTATTAATAATATGAAGGTTCTGATAAAGAATATGATATAACATCAGGAAGTAATATTATTGGCTGAAAACTCTATCCAATTTTCGTGCAGGAAACTCATGGATTTAATGAGCATTCCCTATTTTATAATTCCAATTCTCTCAATAAAATTACTTTATCCGAACAGAATGTCTGAAAACCCTCATTTAGGAATGCAAATCCACTGACCCTCGGCATTCTATTTTTACGTTCCATATTCTCTTCCTGGACTTGATATAGATGGATAGGTAATACTGCAGTCTCAAAACCTAATAAAATAATTTTTTTTATTAATGGGCCGTCTGAGATTACCCTAGAATTTTTAATGCCCGGACATCCCGATTTTTTAAATAAGTATTGTTCCGCGTGGTCTTTTTCCCTGAAGGACGGAAGGCGTATAATTTAATGGTTGGATCTAGTGTGCTGGCGAACTAGTAGGGAAAAGAATTTCTTCGCCTTCCCTTTCTCCCGCTGAACTCATTCAAGGGCAGAATTTTGAGGCAAAGCAAAAGGGCAAGTTGACCTGAAGGGATAAGGCGTATTACATTTACGACTATTGCAGAGTCAGAGCCGATGATTATGGTTTTACTATATAAATTGTATAGCACAAAAGGATTTTGCGACGCTAGTGGGTGAAAATAGATTTCATATCGTGTGTCGCATTAATTTTCAGATGGCCTGCTCGACTTTTTACTGATATATTTCCACTGGGAACTTACTTCAAGTGCACCGATCTGGCCAGCACGCCCGAAAAAAACCCGTTATAGCCTAATTGTTCTTCTATTATTTTATATGGTACGTCGGTATAAGAGCCTGCAACATTCAAGTATGGATGCACATAGTATTATGGAATTATAACCTTAACATCATATTGCTTAGCGGCTCGATGTTGCATGACCACCGCAAATCATAGTATCTCACAACCACGTGGATAAGGAGTTAAGAATCACACTAATTCCGTGGGACTCCCACATTCCCCAATGGGAGAATATTCAAGCGGGAGGCGAGGACTATTTGTATCCCCATAGTGTCTCCCGCTCAATATCTAATTCCAGGCATGCAGCTATCGCTCATCATGGTCACGGCAGTTGCGTTACCTCGTGTATTTTTTAAACCTAAAATTGCAGTTATGATTTCTTTAACTCGACCCATTGACTCGCGGGTGAGAAGTGGTATGCTATTACTTACTTATCTTTTTAAGCCATGGAATTCCCTCTTTATCTTTCTTCCCGTTGCAGCATGACTCCCACCCAACCAAAATTGTCTTATCTTATGGCGATGGTTGTTGGATGATAATTGATGGGTGGCTCTGGGAGTAATCTTACTTGGGCCATGCTTTTTCGATCACATGGTTCGAATAGCTCGAAGATTAACGATCGACAAAGTACATAATTACAGCGATAAAGTATGGGTGGTCTTGGCATATGATACAATCGGGAATAGTTCTGTCATCACACTTATTTCTCAGTCACAACGTCGGATAATTCGTTTTTGCGGGTGGTGTTATACCGGAGTTATGGTAGTATCGTCTTCCATTAAACAAAATAATTAATGGAAAAATTGCTTTTATATTTATGCCCTTAATCTAAGGGTAACATTATTGTTGTTTTTAGTACATTTTGTCAATCACTTAAGCATTGTTATAGCACATAAATTGACTGACATTCCGTAATTTATGGTTTCCATCAAAAAAAAGAAGTATTTAAAAATAAAACAAGATTTTCCATGTGCCAGAATTGGATATTGATATTATATTCCAGTATAATTGCAAAAGCTAAAAATAAATAAAAAGCTTTTACAGTATAATAGTACGTACTATACTTACTTTTAGCTGCCGGTACAAGTGTTGCTTATTTTTATAATATGACCAGTAATTTTACGAAGTATAAAGCGTGCCTGAATTCTTATTATTGGATATTATAAAGTAATGGAGCATATTACTTACCAAATAAAATTAAGAGTATAAATTAAATTATTTTAATCGATATAGAGAAGAATCAATGTATAAAATGACTGTATGACATTTAATATGTGTAATTCCAGTTCAATAATTGAGATAACAGTTGATTTGTACGATACTCTGGTCTTTCGTGGTGAATTAAGTTCCAAAATAAAAGACAGGACGAAGTACCATATATTTTAGTGGCAGAAGCCGAGTTCGTCTTTGGGTTAATCGGCGAACCCATAACCCTGAATGGACGGCCCAGAGTGGTTTACAATTGTAATTATTCTCCCAGATGGACTTCATATAACCAGAGCATTAAGAATTGTCCCCTGACGTCTTCAGTATCGTACCGTCCTCCTCGTAGTTAAGGGAGCGCATAGATGTGGATTTTCTTTTAATAATAAGGGACATTGGCCATCTAAAGTGAGCTGCATTATTAAGGGCCGCATGGAACTTTGATATAGCAAGATTATTTTGGATCCCGGGAGAGTGTCAGTGGCGAGCTTTAGGTTTTCAAAGGAGAACCAATTCATGCTCAGGGGATTTAATAATAGATAATTGCTCAAGTTAACCGAATGAATTTAGGGATTTTCCGTAGGAAGCACGTATTCAGATTATGATCATTTTCCAATTATGGAAAATGATTTTGAGAATTATGAAAAAGCAATTCACATTTTTTGAGCGAAAATATGATTGGTTGTGACTACAGAATCGTACCACACTTCTGGCCTGCATTTGAAGAATAGTCCTAACGGTCGTTCTCGTGTCTTCAACGTAAAAGCTAGAGAAAGTTTTGCTGTACCCATTATCGAATCGGGGATTAGTCGAGATATGTCTATTTGATGGTGAAGGCATCCTATGAGAAAGCCCAAAAGTAAACAGGTTGTTATTTGAAAAGTAGCCATTAATGACTTTTGCGACGGTTACAGTAATATTCACCGAGTGTTATCACAAAATTTCATTGAAAGATTTACTGATATGCTACATTTAATTTTTTTTAAAGTGTTAATTTTGAAAGAAAAGTATTTAAAAACCCTTTGCATACCAACTTCTTACAGAGAAATTTGAAATTGATTGTATGAAATTTGAGACTACAGCCTGGTGCATCAATATGTTCGTACTTCACCACGATAAAATCAAGTCTGAGGATTATAGAAAATTGATATCTTGGTTTAACTTGTAATTGTGCGAGTTATTCAGATTGAACCAAAGTCCCATTCGTTATTGTAATAGCTTCAATTATTTAAAAATATCAGACCTTAGAAATATAAAAATGTGGCTCGCGGCTGACACCGCTTGTGTTCACCGTTTTACAGATAATTCCAATCGACGGACGCATCTTCTAAGAGTTCAACGCGACGTAGTTTTTTTCTAAATTGAGTCCAGTGTAAATTACCGCGATCAATTTGTTAAATTTAGGAAAACACCTCTTAACATTCGGAGACCACACTCTTTCTGCGACGAGATATAACAATCGAAGTTGTCGGGCACGTGCTGCTTTTTCCGCCCGGAGTGATGCTTCATAAATATTCCATCTATAGTATATCTCATGCACCCGAATTGACTGTGGCGGCATTTTGATTCGTGGAAGGATCCCACCCCACCCGTAATCTCCCTCCTCTTCTCCACAGCCCGTCTGTTCCAATTTTTCGGTTCGGCATTCGTTATTAGCGCATTAAGTACTTTTCTTTCTCCTCCTCCTACTCCGAAAACCTTTCGTTGCATCCGGCGCGGCGGCTGGGGAAAACGGGGTGGAGGAAGGGTGGTGGGAAAGAAAGATGCGGACGAAAGGGGGACGGACGCTTTATTGGTGGAGAAATAAAGCCTTACGACCGCTTCATGTTTTACGCAAAACCATGGTTAAGTATCCCAGAGGGTTCCCAAAAAACCAATGGCCCTAATCGCTGGCAATTGGCGCTTTCATACCGCATTATGTATTCCGAAGGGACCCCGGATACCTATAACCGACAGTTTCCGTCATTCTCCTATTCCCCTGCTCTCTCTCACTCTCCTCCCCCCTTTCGCCACCCCCATCCCTTTCTCATCATTTTCCCTTCTCTCTCCTCTCGTTTACCACATGGCACGAGTCCCACCACGCCCCTCACCACCACCCCCAATACTCCCATCTTTCCGACTTAAGTCATTCCTTACGTCATTGCAGCGCTGAGTGCATTATGTGTTCTCCTTGTTCTCCGTGAGTGTCATCTTTCACGGAGGGTGACATTTTATGAAAGTTAAGGTACTACATCCCAGCACCTCGTCTGGTTGCTTTTAGATTGAGGTGAATTTTAAATTCCCATTCTCTCAGGTTAATAGATTTCTGTTGCTTGAATATTCCACAGGAAAGGTGTATCTCGTAGTTACATGAGGGAGAATAGAATATGATAAAATTAAAAAAAAGCGTCAGCGAATGATTAAATATGTTTCAAAATATTATGGGTTGCTTGATCTCTTTTGAGATGGATAATGATCCTTGGTATCATTATGGGTGCCCTCTAATTGTGTTCGAAAGTAGAAATCAATGATAGTAAGTCGGTTGAAACGGGGAAGGCACGTTCAAATTAATGAAATATGCAAAGTTTTTAAGTGATTATAGGTTCTGGATCATTTCTTTCCATGACATAATCGGAGAATTAATATTTTATAAAAATAATGATGAGCCACTCAGGCCAATGAGAAACCCAATGCATGTCATTAGTTTTCTGTTGATTTTAGCCGAATAACATTAACTATTAAATGCACCGTAAATTTTGGGACAAGTCTCCCTAGGAAGTCGTGAAGAAGAAAGGATTGGATAGGAAACAGTGTCTGAATTGTGGCAACTAAAGGGATTAATGCGTCTAGGTATGGTAGAGCGAATGGCTGAGCGAATAGAGTTCACTGGCCTGGCGATGTGTTACACGTATCTTCCCCGAAGGGATGACTGTGAATACTTGGGGACTGAAATTGTAAATTCATAGTTTGAAGCCAGTATAAAGTGGCCTCCTTTAGGGTGTAGTCATGAAAAAATACGTAATTATAACCGCTTGAAGGTGCACAAATTATTTTCCTTTTCATGAGAAAAAATCTAGAAATGTTTTGGTTGACTTATTAGTTTCAGTGCCAGACTATTTTCCTTGCCGAACGATTTACTCTATGAAGAACTTGGCCATTTCACGATGTTATTTGTTGCGTATTTATAGCTGAGATAATATTTCGAGTGAACCGAAAAGGGAATTGCTTCCATTATTTTCAGTAAAAATGTTTATTTTTCGTCTTGTCTTCTATTTTTATAAAAAAGGCCTCAGTTTGAACAATTTTACTGAATATAGTTATAATTATTTCATTCATACTTTAAAATTGGAAAATATGAAAACAGAGTACTGTTTATAGGTAAGAATGAAAATTGAGTGAGAAAATGGCCGAATTTTGAAGAAACAAATTGTTTTATGAGCATTTTTCCATTTTATCTTCCATGAGTATAATTATCTAAACTTTAAGCTGGTTTTAAAACTTGTTTGCCGGACGACAGTGTACAAAATCATCGAATATTTTGAAGGTAGCTTAGAAAAATAAATTCTCATAGTGGCCTTGTTCATCGTGGAGAGAGTACCTGCCTGTGTTGTGATTGTTCGATATATTTTTTCCGATTTCAATTGATGCAACAAAATTCCACAATAAAGATTTTTAAAGTTTCCCTTCGGTTAAGTGCCAACTAAAGTATTCTCCCATCACCCGTTATTTTTCCTCTCTCCTACTCCACCCGTTTCACTTCTGCCCACTCCAATTTCTTTGTATCGTTTTCTTCTCATTAATGCACCCCTATCCTGCCTTTCATTTTCCAAGTCGGTCCACCCCCCACTTCTGTCTTCCGCTCATCCCCCTGTGAAAAAAGTCGGGAGACTCCCAGCCGACTCTCCTCTTAAGACCCTTATTGCTTCATGAAAATTCGAGCGATGAGACAAGGAGAACCTTTTTTTTTAAGAGGAAGGGACAAAGGAGGAGAAAGAGTAATTGGTCTACATGCGCCACTGACGCTCGCCCCCTTCCACTTCCATTCTCTTCCCTATTCCCCTCCTCACGTTCCGCGCCCTTCTTCATCTCTCCGTACTTTCTTAGAAGGTTTTGTCTTCGACTCACCCATTGGTCTTCTCACGTCTCACGCATTTGCGACTTCTCCCCATTGTGATTATAATTTTAAAGAATAATGTTCTTTTTGCTTTTGGTTTTTCGATTCTTTTAAAAATTCGACATCTTCCCGATCATCAATGACTGAACTTATGCCAGGAATAATATATTTAAAATTTAACAATATATATATATGTATATATATCATTTCTTCGAAGTAATACGGAAGTGTTGAATAAAAAACTTAGAAACATACAGCACGAGAACACATAAAAAGAACACTCACAATAATATCTTGATAATTTCGACGGACTCGAACTCCGTCTTCTTCGGAAGATAAGATATGACTCATATAGACTCACACTTATATACATATATATATATATATATATATATATATATATATATATATATATATATATATATATATATATATGTATACATATATATTTTATAAACGTATTTTTTCAAACCCTAACCTCCGTCAATTTAGAGTTTCTCTAAGTATGACAATGGCGGCAAAATTCCGTGTACATGACAGCATTCGTGGTCCTTTGTGCTCTAATATAATTCACAAAATAATTATTTATTTAACGATATTGTACAAAACTTCATAAAATGACACTTTCGCATTATTCAAATACTTAACTTGCTCAATTATTGAAACGTCTTTGTGGTATTATTTTATCAAATATATTTCATAGTAATCTTTCATACCTACAATTTAAGTGTAACAATCATTTTGATATTAAGCTTAATTTTTAAAAGGTTAAACTCCGGACACTGTTAATATAATGGAACGTTATCCTGGAAACAATCCATATGGTAGAAAGTTGGTGCAGTTTCCTTCATAACCGCCTTACAAATTCACTTCATGCATCTATAACAAATATATAAAACAATGCGGAGAATAAATACTTGGAAAACATTTTCTTTATTACATCAGAAAGATAACCTCTCTACTACCACAAGTGTTCTCAAATACCCTTCAAATGTCCCTCGGGGAAGAATGCATTGGGATCCCGGCGCTACAGATATGGAAATACTTCTTAAAATATGCGAACGGGGCGTCGTGGGGAATAGTGTCTCGGAGACCCGGCGCAACATGAGCAAATTAAACTTCCTTCCACCCCCCGCGCAAGTGCCGCACCTGTGCCGGCGGCGCCGTCGGTCCTGTGGCGGAAGAGGAAAGGACCAGGCGGGCGGGGAAGAGGGGGAGGGGCAGGAGGAGGGTCGGGGAACTGTGACGATCTTTCTGGAAGCAAGGGACTGAAGTATGCCAACCCACGGGGAGGGTGGACCCCTTTTACGTATAAACGCACCCTAACTGCCAGATGCGGGACGATGGGGAATAGGAAAGTAGGATATTCGAGTAGAAATAGGTTAAAAGCTCCGGGGACGAGGCTTCATTTGGCACCCTTAACTAGGTAAGGGAGGACTCTTTAGACCGCTCTTCTCTTCTCCTCAGTTTTTCTCCTCGGTTCCCTCCCAATTGCTTTAAATGGCGGGGGCGTAGAAGGAAGGGGGGGAATCCTTCGTAAAAAAAGCAACAGGAAGGGGACTTTTCCGTAAAATGAGGGAGCCCTGACCCGAGGCGTTAAGAACCGAGGCGACGGAGTGTAGGACGGAGGGGGGGGGCACCGGGGCGAGGGCGGACTGCCGACCGGAGCCTGAGGGGGGGTAGCATAGAGAGGGGCCGGGATACATCGGGGCGGCGAGGACGAAGGCCCTGCAAGAACTGTCGACGCCACGTAGGGCGTTGACAGTCTGCGGATGGTTGGTTTCTGCGACGATTCGCGGCTTCTTTCCCCACTACCTAGGGAGATGAGCGTGGTCATCCTTGCGTCCCACCACGTTCGCTTGTCAGCGCGTTGCTATCGCTCCGATTTGGCGGCTCAAATCGAAGAGACCTCCCGGGATCGAGTGATCGAGTCGTTATGCTTCCATCATGTTTTTGCCATTGATGATTAAGTTTGATTTGGACTAATGCAACTAGGGCTCGTATTTGACATAAGTAACTGTACAAGTAGTTACCGTGATTCCAAAAGAAATGAGTATTGGATTGAATCAAGCTACTGGTCATGTCTTGGAAATTCTTTTGAGGGAATGAACTTAGGGTTTTTAAGTGGTGGGTAAATGTGTGAGAAATTACTGTGAAAGGTAGAGACAGAAGTGAAAATAATAAGGCTAACCACCTTAATAATATTGTTTAAACTAACTAAAATTTAGTTTGTCAAAACCCAAATTAATAAATAAAAATTTGCACTGAAAAAATATCACAAATTAGTTTATTATTATTATCAGGTAATCTACCGGTTAAGGCAGGTTTTTGGATGGACACAACTATCAAATAAATATTTTGTAACTCCAAACAAAACCCAATCCAGCAACCTAAACTACATCAGGTCCCTCTTCATCTCTGTGTACTTCTTTCCTCCCTTCATCCCATCCAACATCCCTATCCTGTTCCTGCCCTTTCCTCGCTTGCCCAACATTCTCCCCTCTATTACCTTCTTCAACATTCCACTACCGCTCAATACGCCTTTCATCCATTTTTCCTGCCTCCATAGGATTTCTCTCAACAAACCCCTCTCCTCGCCCACCATCTCCAGTACTTCCTCATTTGCTTTCCTTTCAGTCCATTACACCTTCTCCATTCTTCTCCACACCCACATTTCAAAAGCTTCCAATCTACGTCTATCCTCCAGCTTTAGCGACCACGTTTCCGCGCCGTAGAAATGAGTTTATTTGGTTGAATATTTATCACGTTCGAAAGATTAGGCAAGCGAAATAAGGCACCATTTCCGGAAAATTGTTTAAATTACTTTTTTAAGTTGGTGTAATCGTTGATTGTTTTGAAGAATCCAAGGAGTAATGATGATTTACATTTATCATGATACTTGTCGTTTATTTCATTATTATAGTGTTTTGGGCAATATTCTGTGTTTTATAAAATTGATTAAAATTTTTCTTCTACGAGTACCTCTATGTTAAATGGAAAAATTATGCAATTCTTGCATGGCAACAGAATTTCAATTCAATAGAACTATTACAAAATAATTATGATAATCACTGGCTTCCTCTAAAGGAAATTAAGACCATCGTTTTTTATCGAATGGTTCTATTTTATAAATCATGCCTGGGGCATCAATCTATAATTATTAATTTTTTATGAACTTCAGTAAGCTATTCCATTGGTGTTGTGTAACTGTAATGAAAAATAAACTTTCCTTCTTAACGATTATACTTTATTGCAGATGTCGGTGTATTTAGAGTGTAGGTTAACGGCTCCGATTTGCAAAATTTCCGTTTATAATTTATTATACGAGTATTTGCATTTCAAAGGTGAATTTGTCGTCAATAAATACTTTTTTTATATAAAGCAATGAAGCAATACATGCTCGCAATAAAGAATCAATTACGCATGTCGTTGCGTTAACTAAAAAGATGAGCATGTAAAACTGAGGAAAACACGAAGCTTCCGAGGCAATGAATATTTATCTTCCAACATTCGACTCTCATTCTTCTGGACTTAGGCCATTGAGTCTAACGTTACTCATCCCAGCCCTAAAGACCTCCATCAAGTAAACCTAATCTTTCCGCACTTTGTCCTCCAGTTTCTTGCTTCCTGGACGGTGCTTGGGGTAGTTAGGTGTTTGCCTCACTTGCCCACACAAATGTGAAGCATGCTCTCACCTGTTGAGGAGGAGTTGAGGCAATTAAGGCCCTCAAAACTTGCACTTGTATTCAAGGGAGGGGATAAAGAGCGTTCCGGTTTCTAATTTACTTAAAAGGTGCCATTGTTGAATAATGTAGGCATTTGTTTGGCAAGAAGTGCTTTCTTGGTCATTTCCTTCTATTCACTTTTCCCTGCTAACTTTTAAAGGTTCGCTATGGAGAAGCGTTGAGATCACACTGAAAATTAACACCTATGTAAGTTAGTCCAGAGAAAAAAATTTGGCAAAGAGTCGAGTGAATTTATATATAAAGGAACAGTTGAAGTTCATTTATCTGTATACTATATATATATATATATATATATATATATATATAGTATACTACTGTATACTACTACTATATACTATATATAGTATACGACTGTATACTATAGAAAAAGTATATTATCTGTATTTATGATAGTGGTAAGAAATAAATGCTTTTCGTCCCGCAACAGGAAATCTCAAAAATGGGGTCCGTGGAGCAGTGCGAAGCATGGAAATAAGATCAAGCCCTCTGTTCATGGTGTCGATTGAATGGCTAAATGTTTCGTGGAATTTTGCTTTGATTTGATGGAGGGAATGGCAATCGTTTTAGTTTCAACATCCAGATGTCATCGAGAATGTGATGGGTGATGACTAATAATTTTACTAAACATTTCGACCTATATAAATTGAATATTGCCACTTGAATAGTATCGCAGTAGCTTCACTTTAAGTTTCTGCAGTCATCAACATAACGCTCCGTTTTCTTTTAGAATTGATTAAAACAAAATTCTATTTTCAAATTTTTAATCTCACTTCACACCTTCAAATAAATACTCCTTTAGTTGAGTTTTTCATCAAAAATACTCTTCCCACGGACGCTTCTCTATCGATAAATTTATTGAAATTCCCAATGTGAACTTTGTGTACTGTATGCGATAAAGGTTACACGTTAGCAAAAATGATGAAGTGCTCTTAAGTTTTCAATTACGATTTTCCATGGACTTTTAAAATGATACTTTGTTTTGATTAACATTGCAAATGTATCTTAGTGTTATTTACTTCCTTTAGAATTCGGTAAAATAGATTGTATTTGTCTGTTGCTCTTTCGTGTTTATGCCACTGCTTTCATAATATTTATTGTTTCAAACAAATAACACTTATCTTAATAAAGCACAAATAACTTTAAATTCCCATTAACCAGTGATCAGCCTTTCGAAGCATGTATATTTCGATAGTCTCAATGCTACTTTGATCTTTGTCGTAGTGGCCCGTATTATATTGGATAAGTTTATCAAAACGGTTCCAACTAACCCTTTTTAAAATCGCTCCTATCATTCCCCGGTCGCTTGGACCCAAAAATTCAAGAAGCGGTGAAAGGGACCACCTTCCATTTCTTCTTTTATACCGTCTCCAGGAACTCTCCAATTAAACCTTTCATGTATTATCTGCCAGGCAAAAAGGAGATCCGTGCATTTCACAGGAAACCTATTATGGGGAAGCATATTAAATCGCATCCACAGCTACCTCCCGCTTTCTTCTCCCCCGACTCGACGTCTACGCTTCGCCTTTAGGTCCCCGTCGGCAACCGCGACCGATCCCTTTCCCCGCCAGCCCTCTCGCCCCGGCCACCTCATCGCCCGCCGTCACGTACGCCGACCTCCCTTATTTCCCTCCGGCATCGCCCCGGAAACCTTAGTTAAGTGTCCCAAGCAATCGCCCTCCAATTCCATTTCCCTAGTTCACAAAAAAAACCTTTAATTTCGTCCACTCATTTTAATTTTCACCCTTTCCCATCCTTTGTCCTTCTGGGTACCCTTACATTTCTGTGGAAAATTGTAAAAAAGCAGGTGTGGGAAAACAAAAATATTAATGGTGAGATTTCCCTGGCCGTCTTTCGGAAAATCCCAAAATAGATTGAATTATTCCTTGCGAAAACAAATTTTTTTATGTCTCTAAATTAAAGAAAACTTTTTCAAATTCTAAGTTAATGGAATTCGGCTGCGTGATATTGCAGGGGAAACAATTATTTAGAAGCGTAGGCAGCTATTATCACATCTAATTTTCGTTTAACATTAAAAGTAGTAGTCTACCGTCTTAGGGTAGGTTTTCGATGAACCCTGGCGCCATACACAAGTGTAGTCGTAAACCCAAACTAACACGAAACAAAATGTCCTTTAACGCCCAGGCTGCGTACTAAAATAACTCATTCTTTACCTCATTTAGCATGAGCAGTCTACCATTTAAAGAGGCATTAAATGTCAGATAGCCTACATATTTGATGAATGCTAAGATTTAAGCATATATGATCATAGATGTAATAATTTTTTTCATGATCGTAATAGTTTTTTAAAATGATTAGAAGTAAGAAAACGATCGTTTCACTGACATATATCATTTGTCTTCTTCATTTGTGATCAATGCAATTTTGGTTCATTTTTAATCCTTACTTTATGGACAAATATTTATGGACAAACAATTACAATTATTAATTTTTGTGACGCTTAAGCCTTGTGATTTTGTTGATTTTTTCCCTCCCATATTCCAAGTGCGAGACAAAATATATTGATAGCGCTTCACCGCCTTAGAGCGTGCAATAAATCGTTCTTATTTATTCTATTTTTCTGTTTGATTTCTGGCACCTTCTAGCATGTTTGACCTGTGAACTTAACAGTACCGAAGAGGAAATTGGAAAATTTTTAGTTTCTTACAACTGAATCCTAAAGTCAAATCCCAATGTCTTCAGCGGTTTCGTGGAGAATTCACTGACACTTTTATTTCTTTCCATTTTCTTCTTACGCTTGTATGCATTCCTTTCCATCATTCCTATATCCTCCAAACACGCAGTAGATAATCACCCCGAAGCTTGGTTTAGATGGTTGAATCGACGGTCGATTTGTACCCAATTATTTTCCATTTTAGATCTTCTTGGACAGGTTCTTTTGATCCACGCGATTTGTTTTCTTTGGTCAATCAAAGTGAATGGAGTTAATTTGGCTTCAAAATATGTGTGCTAATATTCCGTAACATACCGTGAGTAAATAAAATATGAAAATCTTTAGCTAAGAATTATTTTAATCGTGATATTTTAATAATTCCCATGTTGTGTCACGAAATTTTGGTTATGGTCATAGTCGCATTAATTTGTTAATATTTTGATCTAATAATTTGATGACATCATCAGTATTTTTTCATACCGTCATACCTTATTCGCTTTAACGTGAAAGGAGTCCACTGATTTCACTTCAATACAAATCCATGCTTTCTCTAATTGGATGTATAATTGTGTGAAAGTCATATGCATTTTCGCTCATTTATTATCCAAGTCGGTGTTGTAAATTCTACCGAAAGCGTTTTGCGTTAGCGCAATTGAGCTTAGGGCCTCTTGAGCGATTTTCTTAGAGTTCCATACATATACATGCATAATTGCCTATCATATTACTGACAGACAAACTTCGTATCATAATTTAGAAACATTTGGTTTCTCGTTAAACATTCCATTGCAGCAAATGAAGCTGTCAGTTTAGAAAATAAATTAGCGTTTGGACCTAATGACATTCTTCTATTCCATTCTCAAGTGAAAGTCATCTAAAGGAGATGATAATGGTTGCTATGACCCTAGATGCGTCTTTACCAAATGATAATCGTTTGAATATGTTTTCATTTCTATGCCGAGGAAATCCTCCTTTTTTATTTTGAAAGGAAGTTTTGGGAATATTTTGATAGAATTTATAGTTGGATAGAATATTTAATATTCCGCATGCATAAAAAGGTTAATAATTATCTTAAGTATTCACCATCCGCCAATATATCTGTGTCCAGTTGTCATATTTCGTTTCACCCTTCCCAAGTCTACTAGTTCCCGTCACAATTATAATAATGCACCTGTATTCATGGCCATTGTTTGGTTATTTTCTATTTTCGTCTCCGTTGGCAATTCCATTCTTCGAAAATCTTCTTGCTATATAGGTAATAGATATATTTAGATGGTAACATTTTTTGCCTCGGGGCAGGATAAGGTTTTCGCTAATTAGATACTCAATGCTTTATAAATCTTCGTTGCCGTATTCTTAGACGCGTTCATGCGTTTCTCAGTTAATGAATGGGGATTACTTTTGTAATTTTTTCGCAAGGTCCATTTATTTAATTCAAATGGGTTTTGGAGGCCTTACTTTGTGATTGGAAACAACCCACGATGAAACCCGATGGCTGGCATATTGCTTTAAACCTAATTTCACTCGCAAATGCAAGTATAATACTGCAGGAAATGTTTGCAAAAGACAATTTTATATGAATATGAACTTACGATGACACTATGTTTCCATTAAGTAATAATGCTCTATAATAATACTATCTCTTCCTCTTTAACACGTCTTTTTCTTCGGGCGATGAACTTAACTAGTACATACACTCCCAATTTATAACAGTAATGGTGTGAAAATTCGATTATTTGCTATTTTATTACCTGTAAGTAAATAAGCAGGAATAAAAATTTGGTACAAAACAGTCGTATTTCTCAGAATAAAATCATAGTATAAGTGATAAACCCTAAATGTAGGAACGTGCTATAATAGTATTTTAATCTAAACTGTATGTGCTGGGAAGCGCGTTTTACCCTTTCATACACGCGTCATGTTTCACAGAATTTGGAGGCAAAATTCTAATTGACAGCTAAGGTTTTTACGACCGTTTTAAACTCGGAATAATCTTTTTTCTACCATTTTATACTAGGGTAATTTAGCTTAGCATACATTAGGTTATTTTTTTTAGCCCTATTGTGCCAAGGGATATTACGTTATCTGTCAAGTGAAAGTGTTGACAACCTTGTTCACTAAATCAAAGTCCACTGATTTGAGTGGGCTGTTATCGTCGTCATTTTGTGATATTTTTAGTTGTGAACGTGGTGTTAGGTTATTCAAAACATGGATTCTAAGGAAAAGTATTGTAGTTTTTTTAAAACTTTTTCTTAATTTATTTGGTAGCAGCTTGAGCTGTGTGAAAGGGAACGTGTATTAGTAGTTTCATCCTTTCCATATCGCAATAGCATTTCTCTGTAAAATATTTTATGAAATAATGAAAATGTTGTAAAGTTCTTAAATAATAACGATTTAACTACCCAAGTTGAAGCACGAATTAATAGTGGAGTCCCTCTTTTATATACCGGTGAAAGTTTTAATTCAGTATGTTTGTGGTTTTTTTTTAATAGTATGATGTCTTTAACTATTTATGATATGCCCTAGCTTTATGATTTTAGAGACAAATACGACATGATATCGAGGCACATATTGGATGTATATTCAAAGGTAAATTAAAATGATGAATACTTACTCTTCAATACTACATCCAGAGTTTTATGCCATGAGGTGGACGGTTATTGGCAATAAGTGCTTGGCCCATTTTGAAATGAAGATAAAATAAAATAAATATATATTCAGTAAATGATTAAAAACTGTATTATGACGGTTGAAATTTAGGTCTCTGGGAGCAAGTATTCTTTGAGATAAAGTCTTATTGATTAGGTAAGTTTACCGTTAAAGGATTTAATACGTTGAAGCCGTCGTGGTAGCCTAGTGGGTAGAACATCCTACTTCTGATCGTAGGGTCCGGTTTCAAATACCAAGTGAGTCTAGACGCATTCTCGGGTATAGCAGTGCAAATCATTCGGGCACCAGTTCTTTCCGTGAGACCGTAGACCTCAGGAACTTCTCTCCTTTCCTTGTGGTGAGAGCAGTTAATTATTTCGTAGCAGTGTAATGAATCGGCAGTCACAAGATAGATGTTAATTGTATCAATGAAACCGATTTGATTACTCTGGTTGGTTATGATTTCGATTATACTCGTAGTATCAATTTATACGATTGCGTTTCCTTATGGATTGGAAACGTTAATATTAGATTCTATAGTAATCGATATCTCATGAAGTGAATCAGTTGCATGTTTTGCAGTGCGTTGCTGAATCTGACTTGACTTAATTTTTCTCTATGCACTGTTCAAAAATGTGATTATAATCGATGAACGGAATGTTCATTTCAATTTTTTGAACCTGAAGTGCCCTCCTCATGTACGGTTTCTAGACTCCATCTGCGGGCTCCATCTAGACTTAATTACTTCTTATCATTCATGAAAACCATAAATCAGCAAGTAGATATGCTTATTTTCGGTGTCATTAGAGAGAAATCCTGCTAGCTGTTGGATTATTTGACCCATTATTCGCATTTTATCGCGAGGAAAATCATCATTTCCTTCAATTTCTCGGTCTTTATTGCAAGAATAAACCATGCATTCGGCTAATGGGGATGGTCAATGCGCAAAATCATTAACCCGGTGATTTGTAGCAAAGTTGGCCGATATTTAGCTGTGAAACTCCTTAGAGGTAATAAAAACTCAACAGGCTTTTGCACTCTTAAAAATATTTGGAAAATTTATTCAGATCGTAATTTCTTTTTTTTCCCTTTAAATTTTAATGGTTATATCCTAAGAATAAAGTTATATTCTAATTGTATACAAATGGCAAATAAGAAATCCCAAAGGATTGCAATCAGATAAATATCGAAAGAAAATCTTTTTGAGTTTTTAATGCTTACTTTCCTAATAATCTAATGTCATAATTTATTTTAATTGCGGTGATGTGCTATCATTAAAAATTATTGCCCGAAGACCTAAAACTACTTCTTGATTCCAATGCATAAGAAATATTAGTAAAAATTAAGAGTAAATAATGTGTGATAGAAAAAGGAGACGGAAATCGAAGAGTTATCTCGTTGGAGCATGTCTGAGATAAAGATGACGTCCTGCTCTAAAGGGAGGAGAAGAAAAGGAAACAAAGAGGGGAGCTATTAAAATCGTCACTCTTCCACAAATGTGGAAGTCACTCATTTTGGAGGATGTGGGAACGATAGGTCTGCCGCCGCATTGTGCTTTTAAATTGATAGAGGATGGCCCCAAAACAGGGGGAAAGTGTGATATTCTACTGCGATTAGTACACTCTAGCGTGGCCCTGTGAATTAAGAGCTGAGTTCGTTCATGGAGAAGGAAAAATAGTGACGTCCTCAAGTCTTTTGGGATAGATTGTTGCTAATTGAAAGGAGAAGACGGTGAAAGTAATATCAGACGGCTATACTCCCGACCAAAGGAAGGCGTGATGATAATTAGTGATAGAAATCTATGGAAGGTGGTTATTTTTAATCACTTGCCGGTTATTCATTCGCCTACAATTGGCTTCTCAGTGATCAAATTAAACGAAATTTTATCTTCATACTCATGATCATCATCCGATGGACTTACGTTTCAGAAAAAACGTTTCATGCCAAAGGCGATATGCCGAAGATATGAGCGCTTACTTCATACATTGGTCCGTCACTTTTAATTCTTTTTTATAAATTCTCCCAAAAGCTGTTGAAAACAAGTGACATAAATAAATATATATGTATATATATGAACACTCGTCAACCACGACAAAAATATGAGCATAAACTTTGATTCAAGACTAAACTAAACACAGAGACACTAAAAAAGGATGTTCACGAGTACGTTTGTCGTCTCGATTAGCAGGCCGGCACCTTCAGATCGGTATCTATATATTTAAATACATATAAAACTGTTCATATTTAAAAAAAAAACTTTCTTGCATACTGTAACTGAGTGTACTCAGATGGACTCAATGTACTTAAATGTGATTTCTCTCATTTTTGTGGGCTAGCCAATGTGATTCATTCACTTCACTCAGGTGAATATCCAGTTAACTCTAGACGCAAATCCCTTAAAGGCACGGTACCTGAACTTCTCTACATGTTAACGGAACATAAAAACACCTATTGCACACACAGATGAATGGCCATCAGTTTAAGTGACTACTCCCTAGAATAGACTGATTGTCTTTCCCGTATTCGAATTCGTAGTAACAGGATAACGAGAAAGCGGCTCATAATGTCGATTAAAAACAAAAATATGTTTTTCTTTGGATTTCTGCAAAGAATTTTGTCAGTAAGCTCAACCTACACGCAAATATTTTATGATAAGGAAGTTAATTAAATTTCCTTTACTGAGTGGATCCGTCTGAAAATTCAAAGTGAAAAAGTATTAGGAGCTGGCATTTGGTTTCACTTTGTTGTGTGAGCACATTTCTTGTAAAAGTAAAAAAAAAAGGTAAGTGAAAAGAGTGCATGAGATAAACTCAAATGCTAAGAGGTGGATTCAGAATGGATTTCGACGGTCAAACCTTCCGGCTCGTTACTTAAGTACCAAGATAACTTTAAAATGCGTTTCGGATCGACGAGGGTATAACCAAACTCGACGTTGCATAATGTTCGTGATTACTACTCTCAAGAATATCGGTTTTTCCACTTTTCGTTTACGTTTTTTTTTAAACTTTTCTGGAAAAAATCTCGGTCCAATGTTATTAACTTTTAGCTCTGTCAAGCTGCTCTGGATAAAATTTGCTAAAAGAGGTCTTGACTAATTTTTTACTGAGTAACAACAAGTAGCGATTTTGGTCTAATTAATTCAAATTTTAAAATAGATATAAAAGCTTAATCCTAATTAATGGAAATTAATAACTGTTTTGAAGAAATCATAAACTGTTTTTAGCTTCGCAATATGAATACCTTTTATGAAAATATTCAAGATGAAGGGAAAGAATATTTGGGATGCTAGCAGAATGCCTTTTGTGTATTGCGGAATGCATTGTTAAGGGGTATAGCAATTTTGCTATATCTTTTCTTGAATGTTCATTGGAAAACATATCCAGAGCATTACTTAAAATACCATGAATATTTCACATTTAAAACATTCCTGTAAGAATTTAGTTTAGACTAGTATAAAGTGTAATAAAATGAGTTCAAAATTTTAAAATGGTCCTTCCTTGTAGAGCCTATAAATAAAGAGGCAAGCATATCTCTTAACTAATATTTTACTAAATTAGTCAATTTAAATTCTTTTATCGTTAATTTTTAGTCATTCTTAGTATAGGACCATATAGCATTGTGGATATCATGGTATACCTCCAGTAAATAATGCGGAAATAGTGAAAAATATTATTTAAACTAACAAAAGATAGCATTGGATTAATTCATTCGTAGTAGTAACCAGGTTGTTTCAATCACGCTATCGTATTCTGCGTAGGATTTGCCATTTAATAAAGAGAATATGTTAATGATGTGTGTTGTGAGTCGTTTACATATACGTATTTCCCTCATGCTAAGATTCAACCATATTATCTTCGCAATTCCATACCATTCAATAAATCGTTTGATGTGTTTGAACAAGATTAGCCGTTTCTTGGTGCGCTAAAAACAATTTTAATACCAGGCATAGTTCACCGTTGTGATAAGTACTAATCGATTGGGTCCTCGTTTCAACGGAGAAATGAAAAAAAATCCCTTGATTTCAATGTTACGGTATTTGTAATGAGAAACATTCAAACCTGCGTGCGCAGAGACTATTTGGGTTTGGCATGAAAGGTAAAAAAAAACACGTTTTTTGGCACACCCTGGCACGCAAATCAATGTGCTGTAAATCACCACACTTCAACGTCACGCATGAGCGAAAAGCGTTCGCTATCCCTAAATACCATTGTTTCATCTATAGCAAAGCGCCATAAGGTTATTTACGATCCCACAGTTAAAACCGTACCACATTTACTCTTTATTGCCTCAGTTATGATGCCTTAAGAATTTCATTTTTCTCTCCGCGGCTTTTCGCGGTTTCCCCGCCGCAGCAGTGCATCCCCACGCGCACTATCATAACGGTCTCGGCGTTACGCGTCCCGGCAGCATAGCATAGAGGCCACACCGTCGCTGCCGCCGCCCGCCTCCCCACCGAACATCACCCTCGACGCGGGACCATCGGCGGGGCCGCCAACGAGCCGTGCATCGATCACTCTTGTCATGCCTCGTTGGATCTGTTCGCTGCTGATGCGTGAGAATGCCGAGGGAGGAAGGACGGGGCGAGCGGTGATGAGGGGGGGGGGGGAGGGGGTCTGCTGCCAGGGTACGGTGAAGAGGAGGAACGAAGGGCGTGTGTTCGTAATGGAGGAAGAGAGCGAGATGCATGCATGCATGCATAGGGTGGGGACTGAGGGATGTGAAACCGCTTCGGTGGTGTGCTGGACTGGTGGGCGTGGTCGCGGGGGTGGGAGTGGGGTTAGGCGGGGATTGGCGGTCGGCATTGGGTGGGGTGCGTATTCTAGTGGTGCGGCCCCCCCCTGGGAGGGGTGAATGGTTATGGCTTCACCACGTCCGTTACACCCCGAGGGGGAAACCCATCATAGAGCACCCGCGCCGGAACAATCCACCGAATCCGTCCCTCCCGTCCTATTCCCCTTGTCCTATCCGCCCTCGTGTCTTTCACCTTGATCTTTTTATAACCCCGTGTGCACGCGTACCTTTCTGCGCGCGAGTTTCTCACTCCTAAGAATCCTTTCACTCCTGCCGCAAAAGAATAATAAATGTAAGCAACACAAACTAAGAAACCTTGCACCGCTACATTTCTCAAGGTTGTGTGTGAAATTCTAACACTACATATAACACAATGACTACGATCTCGGCTCTCTTCTGACCAACGGGTCAAAATACGAATAGCTGCAGAAAAATATCCGAGCTCGTATAAACCCTTGGGATCGCCCTGACTAGTGTTCCCTCCGAGTTATGCTGTAACATCCCTCAGGTGTTTTCTGATTGGCGCGGTCAAGTGGAGACCAGTCTAAATAGCGTACAGAATTGAAAACGTACTTATGTCTGACATTGAACCTTATAACACTCTTCGCTACGATGAGCCAGTGGCATTGGACCCCCACCGCTCGATTCCTTTGTTCGTGTACACAGTTAAAATGACGGGAAATTAAGAATTTCCCGTTTGGTGCACGGATGGCTATAGGAGAAGGAGGAGGCAAAGAATACGTCATCGCGTCTAAAGTTTGGAGTGGATATTGTGGTTCTTTCACCACAGAAAAGTGATTTTTTTATGTGCACGTATGAGAAAACCGGAAAACTATTTTCAACTAAAGTTTTCCGTTTCTCCATTTTATATTTGGTAGAAAAACACAGATTTAAAGGGTTGGTAATATTAAGGAAAGATTACCTCGAATGATTGTCCAAGGCGAAGGGTTATATTTGCCTTGAAAAATTGTAGTAATTTATTTAGCGGATAAACTCAAAGGTTTTGATGGTTTACAGAGAAAAAAGATTATTTCCATTCAATATTATTAGCTACCATTATTCGTAAGCTATTTATTTTGTGTTCATCCGAGGGTAGTCAGCTGTTCCGCGAGCCATCGCGCGTCTCTTTCCCCGCCATCGCATCGTCATCACTGCCTGAATTTCTCTCTTTACCCCAACGCAATCCCGCCCTACACCGAAACGCATGGGCCACAAAAGAACAACTTTGCATCTCTCCCTGATGTATGCCTTTATTCCCGCTAACCATTCCTCCCAAATTAGAATGGCGCCAGTATTTCATTACGAAATGCACTTTGTGCACGCTCCTAGGGCTCCCGTGCGTGTAAATGTGCACTACCTTTGGATGCGCGGCTGGCGGCAATCAATTTTGGATATAGCCGTACGTGGAGAGGGGTTGTTAAGGACCGTGTGGCAGATATTTTGCCCACCGGAGCATGTGAGTTTGAATTCCCGCATCCTTTTAAAGATCTGTGGAAGGTTATTCATTTTTGGCTTTTTGTGTTGATTGCCGGTTTAAACGCAAAGTAAATTGTTTTTATTCTGGTATCACTTAACTGTTTGAGTACGCTCCGTCAAACTCAGATGTGGTTGCATAGGATGCTGCTAGTAGTAATTTATTTCTTCGCAATTCTGGTTTATTTATAGGCTAGCGAAGTTACGTGATAGCAATTAGATGATTCTCGCGGACATCACATTATTACAATAGCTAAATGATAATTTTGAAAAAAAAAGAAGTCATAATAGTGAATTTTAAAAAAATCGAGCTACGTTTGGACAATAACTGTAATTCTTGGATTATTATGTACAATCTGCATATAAACATTCCCATTATTATGTATAAATGGGAAATTTTTTCATATTTTCGATCGAACTTAATATTTTAGGTTGGTATGTTTTGTCATTTTCTTCCGTTTCAATGGCTGGCAGAATTAAATGTCCGCATACAGGAAAACACTCATTGGGAATGTAGGGCATACATTAAAAAGATATTAGAGTACATTTTGTAGAATTAATTATAGTTTTGTGTACAATGTGAAAGCGGTTTTTTTTCTTTTTTTGGATACCTCATGTCTCTTCAGTCTCTATCGTCATGGTCTACCGTACATTATGTTAATTGCAATTAATTTTTAGAGTTAAAATTCAAATGACTACTTCAAGGTTTCAGTAAGGCATTAATTCAACCTGTAGTTATTGTTTCGGATATGACTCCCTACAAATAATCAAATAATATATTGAAACCGTTCTCTTTGTATCAACATGATCAAACATGTCCGTTTTTTGTGTAAATGGGCATGGAGAAATGTTCTTCTTAGGAGTATTACCCAGACGGTTTAGTCCTTATGCTAAGCAAAAAGTGGAGAATACGGTTGAGATTCGATGAAGTTAACATTTACGAGTTATACGATTAAAGTCTGCTGATTTTGGTACGCATTAGTTAGAAATAGTGTATTTCACTTATTATATTCACAGAGTTGCTGGATTAGTGAATGCACACTGAAAGTGTTCCTTCACGTTAGAACTGTTTCCATCTGTATAAATAATTCACATTTTGATTTTTCTCTTTTTACTCGGCGAAATATGACTTATTTTTCAAAAATTGAAACAACGATACGATTCCATAAAATCCTAATTGAAATTTAAAAAAATTACCATTGTATCCACCATATTTACCATTATTATGTCTACTTTTTTGTTTTGTTGGATGAAACATACAGATATATTCGTGAGCTATGATTATTTTTTTCTGCTACGACTCTAATGGACGTTTGGCGAATTGTTAAAGTCTTAAGGGCGAGAATTTTATTTACATAAGGACGTTTAATGGTTAACATATCCGAGACTCCTGACTGTCAAGAAACAAAACTCCACCTAATTTTTTCGGTTGAACCAAGCTCGAAGTGGATACATTGGAGTTCAAAGATACACAGAAAAATGCTTATACCGACTAAGCAATTCATTTAACAAATGAGGATACTTAGATTTTGATGCGTAAATGAGGTAAATAAATTTTTCTTATTTGAATCTTCAATAATTTAGAACCATAATTTATTAATAAATTTAATGAAAACCCTGATTCATCCTTAAGGTTCTCTAATCTCTTTTAGTTTTAGTTATTTGTTCCCCTAAACGTAGATGTTTTAAAGCTTTCGCGAATCAAAGAATCCACGCATAATTTTTACATTGGATACCTGCTTTTTACTTTGTTAGATCATTGTTGTGAAAATTTTCATGGAACTCCGATTCATGTTGGAAGGCAGACTACTGAATGACAACCCTATTGAATCTCTAGAGGTATTAGTACTTCTTTTACTTCTTAATGGTGACGCATGTAGGTGTAAAGTCGTCTAAATTAATGTCCTTTAACAATGAAAAGGCATTATAATGCAACCATTTCAGAGAGTAAAATTCGCCTTGACCGGGATTCGAACCCGGATCCCTCGATATCCGGCCGAGTGCTTTAACCAATTAAGCTACCGAGACGTCCTCTTACACTCCGAAATTTTGGGGGCTTTAAAGGAACAAGATGTTATGACGAAATACCGTACATACAATGTCACAGGCATTCGTAGTCGTGCGCGACGCGCCACAGTCCACGATGTTAATAAAGCCAATTTCAAACACTTAGGCTGTTCATACCTTAGACAAATTAGACAGATTAGAAAAATAGACAAAGCGAATGATTTTTATTCTCTGAAATGGTTGCATTATAATGCACACTTAGCGGGTGACTCCGTTAATAGTTACTGTTACAGTTTCTTGAAAAATGAAAACGTAGGTTTTCCACCCTCACTTATTTTTCCAGTTCCGATGTACACGCGCGTGAACCTTTTGCCTTTTGAGTGTTGTTGTCAAAAGTCAACATCTTGGAGCTTCTTTTAGAATTCGGAGCACTTCCAAACTGCTTCAAAATGAGGGCACGAGGTATAACCTGTCGCGATTGTTCAGGTAGCGGTCACTTGAAGTAAGTCGGGTCCTATTTTCGGAAATCGATGGTAGATACGTTACACGTGCACATAAATTAATTGGAATAATTTTCGCACTAAGTACTCTCCAGAAGTTCGGACTCGATATTCGGTTCAGTTGAGAATTAAAGGAGGGAATTTCGTGATCTCGGCCATTTCACTGCACTTCTGACTTTGGGTCTACTTGTCTACTTGCATTGTGACTTCGGGTATTACAGCTATTGATTGGTTGAGACGACATGAGACCAACTGGAATGTTTCGGACTCGTTTCAAG
Source organism: Hetaerina titia (assembly GCA_037158775.1). Classification (NCBI taxonomy): domain Eukaryota; kingdom Metazoa; phylum Arthropoda; class Insecta; order Odonata; family Calopterygidae; genus Hetaerina; species Hetaerina titia. Next base: position 85,760,326 of record CM073768.1, on the reverse strand, counting down.
TCATTTCGGATTATATCCTTTCAATTGGAATTTTCGTTTTAACGTAAAATTATTGAACAACTGTTAGAACTCTACAGCCCATTTCTTAGCAGCACGACCAGCGTTTTAGCGTTCAAGATTTGAGATTTCCGCTGAATAGCGACGTAAGATTATGCCTAAACATCGACACGGGCGTTTAATTTTAAAGAAATACATACCCAAATACCAAGTGGACAATATAAACTGTTGGTTTTTCATTATTTACGCAGTGAAATTCCACCACTGCTCAACTAATTCGGTTAAATGAATTATTTTAACATTTCTATATAGCTAAAAACTCTGATATGGAGCGTAGCTATTATGTACGGCGCGGAAACGTGGTCGCTGAAGCAGGAGGATAGACGTAGATTGGAGGTTTTTGAAATGTGGGTGTGGAGAAGAATGGAGAAGGTGAAATGGACCGAAAGGAAAACAAATGAGGAAGTACTAGAGAAGGTGGGTGAGGAGAGGGGTTTGTTGAAAGAAATCCTATGGAGGCAGGAAAAATGGATGAAAGGCGTATTGAGCGGTAGTGGAATGTTGAAGAAGGTAATAGAGTTGAGAATGTTGGGCAAGCGAGAAAAGGGTAGGAACAGGATAGGGATGTTGGATGGGATGAAGGGAGGAAAGAAGTACACAGAGATTAAGAAGGACCTGATGTAGATTAGGTTGCTGGATTGGGTTTTGTTTGGAGTTACAAATATTTATTTGATAGTTGTGTTCATACAAAAACCTACCTTAACCAGGACATTATCTAAATAAAAAAATATAGCTAAAGAATATAGCTTTTAGAGTCGTTGTTTTCAAAAAATAAAAATAATAAATACCTGACTTTGTTGTTTTGCTAGGAAAAAATAATTGATGCATATTTTTTTGAAGTAATTATTGAAATAAATTCTCAATGATTACTGGGCCAATTAAGTCTACAGAATTGCTCATTATCATTACTATCTAGACCTCTTTACACGCTCTCTATTTAATTCGAGCATTATTCCTGGGAATCTTTCAATTGGGGGATTTTCTTTAAAGCAATGTTTTCCTCAAAAGATAATACATTCTTGCTTTCCGGGATTTTCCTTTGTAAATGTTCCGAGAAAGTTTTATAGTTTTAGTAATCTTCTTAAAATGAAAACTATGGACGCGTTCCAGAGAGAATACGTATCGAAGGGGGCCGGAAATATTTATATCCAGGCAATGTGTTACAAAGGAAGCCTCCACCTTACCTTATAATGCAACTCGCTTCCCACCCTTGGGACCGGATGTCGCTTCTACCGCTCTTCCTTTCATGCTTCGCTTCTCATCTTGCATTCCGGATATCTGATCAATCAGCTTACTGATTGTGTCTAATGCCATTATCAGGATTCAAATTTCAGGAAGTGTCTAAAATATTTTTTCATTAGATTTCTGTAATGATTTCAGTTGTACTCTTCATTTTTTCTTGTACTCGTTGACCAACTTGCCAACAGTACTATTTACGTGTTATATGATTGAAGACAGTTTTTTGTTTCCTTCCAGTAGGTATTTAATTCACATCCTTATCGTACGTTCAAGTGTATTTTATTCAGGATATGTAAATTTACACGCATTCATTTTTTTGCATAAACTATAGTAAGTTTTCAGCATTTTGTCTGCCTTAAAAAATATCAACTTCATTGCCTAAAATATGCTGAAGATAAATACTATGCAATTTGGGACCGATTTCGTTAAGTTAATTGATTCATGCTTTAATATACGACTGTAAGTCTCAGGCTCAGTCATCTATTGTACCTCAGTCTGAACATTGTACATCTAATGTCAGTGTTAATACATTTTTCTTACCGCAGAAACCCGACGCGGATTTCAACACTGGCCCAGTTTTTCCTGGCCATTGTGTTCGCTTCGAAAGCGCATGAGCGCATTTGCGAGTTCGAATCTCATCCTTTTCATGAATTTAGTGTTATAATTATACGACTTGTGATGCTTTTACGATGCAATTAGATTTCAACTACGAGAATGGTTTTAAAGGCAATTTATTGCTCTTACTGCGTTTGAGATGTAACAACTGTGTTCTTTGATATTCGGATCCCTTACAATGAAGTAGTGGAACACCTAGCTTAGGATTAGATGTAAAATGTCCAATTTATAGATCCCTAGTATGTAGGAAAAGCGTTTGTACGAGTAATCTCGTATTACTGTTACAAATTTTTCTGAATCAACGGGAATGTCGATTTTTCACTCACCTTCCCTCCTTTGTTTATACGAGTGAAGCAATTTTTGTCGTAAATTGACAAAACGTAAGTTTTTTCCGCTGTTACGCAAGATATATTCCATTATGAAGACCTGAAAGTTTTATTTTGCAACATGAAGGGCCAACAGCACGTTATATCTTACATTCGAATAAAATGACTGTTTCGCAGATGAGCACGATTATGTTATGGAAATATCTTGCACAGGTATTTCTCTGTCTAGTCTTATCTAGTCCTATAGTTGCACAAAATTCACCGAATGAATGCAGTGGGAACTTTTCCTCATGTTGTCTACCGTAACACATTATTTAGGATAATACCCCAAACGGTTTGTCAAGTTTGAGCCTGCTATGAAAGTGGTCCCTGAAGTGTTTTTTTCATTTACTCGGCTAGTATTAATAATGCGAAGTGGTCATAACTGTCCTTAAACGTAAGCTATAATGAAATATATAATACGTAGATTATATGCCGCAAGCATTGTTGCTTAATGGGGTAGGAAGATTTTTTTCTGTTGATATTTATCTAGAATTATTTTAATTTGACTTATTTTATTCCATATATATTATTCAATTTTATACAATACCTATATGTACATGAATGGCATGGATAAATGCACACATATGAATCTGTGTATATATTTGCACTTAATATTCCATATTCTAATATAGTCAACTCATATTATTTACTTTGCGATAATTATAACCGATATTTCCCGACATTATGAAGACTTCTTTTGCTGTTCTATTATATTTTAATCCTAAACGCATTCAAATTTTCTGTATGTTTTGTTTCGAGTAATGAAGGGAGTGAAGTGTTCCTGTGTCTCCGATACTAGTTCTTCAGCTGAGATTATGGCTTCACATTGTAGCCCGAGTTACAGTACCTAAAAAGAGCATAATAATTTCTCTTGTGGCATCTTGGTACCGGATATACTAATCAGATATGAAAAAAATATGAAATTGTTTTTTTTCATTATGTTAAGATTATTTCTTCAAGATTTTGGCATAATCGAAATAATATCGGAAATAGGAAAATATAATCACCTCTTTTTGCGGATGACTGTTACAGATGAGTACCTCTAGTTCCTATGTTTATCCCTTCCGAAATATATTTCTGAATCATATATTCCAAACGTACTCTGAACCCTTTTTTCATATTTTAATTACTGTTTCTCAGCTTATTTTGGACGAATTATACTAATAATTTTACCTAATAGTTTGACTCCAGCATTTTCATGTTAGAATAAAGTAATCCTCTTACTGTTTTAAATGCTTCCGTGAGTATCTCCTTCGATGTTCAAAAAAAATATCATTGCATCATGCACGTATGGAGAGGTAGAAATTTAAATTAATCTATTGGAAGTTCTACGACCAGCTACATAGGCCAGGGATGTATCCTACATAGTAAATCAATCCTTTGTTCAGTATGTTCTTCAGAATGGTTACTTCAGATGGGAGTACAGAACTTGCAAGCTGTAATTGATATAATTGTGTCTTTATAATATTCACCAAGATTAACTTCATTTTACGCTTAATATTTTCCAAACACCATGCTTAATTCTGTTTATTGCTCAGAAGAAACAGTCCACCCAATTTTCCAATGCATTTTTGGTCGTAGTTCGAGAGACTTTACATCGTACAGGTACATCGCCGAAGTCAATTGCGAGTACTTCTATTAAAAAACTTATTATTTTCTATTTGCACTTATATTCTAAATTTCCCCCAAAGCGTTGCGAATTATTATTAGGTTAAGTTTGTTGTAATTCCTTCATCACTTAAGATTTTGCACCGAGATACCTCTCAAAACTTATATCGAAGCGAAACACTGTGTAGAGTGTTGCTGAAACGATGAAAGAGATCGGAGATGAAGGAAATTGGAGAACTATTAGAATGAGTCTAACCATTACGAATTATGACACTCAAAGAAGACGAAGAAACAAAACTGTTGTATAAAAACAAAGCACGTCATTCTGTATGGGATTTCACACTTCCATGATTGCCTTACGTCTGTGGTAACAATCTAATCGGGAAAGTAAATATGCATAAAGAATAAGGATGGGTGCTGCTGTGGAGACTATAGGTCCGATTAGTAAGACCAGTAGCTTGAATAATGCTTTTTTCTTTGGATTTGTCATCGCCTTTTATTTCCTTTGATCTTCCACTCCAGATTTTATCACCGTGTTTCTAATGATTCCCACTCCGTCCTAACCTCACCTTCCCCTTCCCCTCCCCCTCCCCAGGACTCCGCCCGTGAAACGCTTCACCGTGGCTATTTCCCTCCCGCTCAGCCATCACACTGCCATAACATCCCATTCTTTCCTTTATTCCTTCTTGGCTACCACTCAACGCGGCCTTTACGATGCGCTTTTACTGCCCCTATCAACGACGACGACCGAGAGGCAAGAATAAGTCTTAAAAAGAATCGAGGGCCATTCGGGAGGAGTCGGTAGCGAGAAGGAGGCTGGAGTTCTCGAAAAGCCTCCTTCGCACTTTCAGAAAGGTGTTTTTTTGTCATAACCGATTTCATCATCATCATCATCGTCCACATCATCATCTTTTCCTTCTCTTCCTCTCTACTAGCCTCTTTATACTCCTCTTTGTACTTCTCTTCTCGCTGCTCGTCTTCGTTTATACGTCTGTGCGCTCAACACTCATTTGCGTTTGTTTAATTTTATCCTCCTAATTCCGTTCCAGTCGAACTTGATTAATTAAGCCTCATTATTCAGCTCATCTTAACTGCCGTTTGAGTTGGCCTCCATTCCTTTTCATCCGCCTAAGATAAAGCGATAATCCCAAAAGCTTAGCGAGTTCTCTTCGTGATTCACTTTTGAAAAAGTTTCACGTAGTTATATTATCTTTTGTGGCACCCAAGGATGCGATATTTTTCCATCACAAACAAATCCATTAATCAAACGAAAGCGTCAATGAATCATTGTTCATAATAAGATATTTTCTTTTCATAAATTTCATCCATTCATTTTTCATAAAAGATATACGGATATTTGGTACCGTATCAGAACCGGTGTACAATTAGAAGTTTCCTTCCACTTCTGTCATTGTTGAATTGGAGCTGTTGAAAAATAATTTTCTTATGAATGAAGAACTCGGGCTTCAATTTATTCGATCAGCTATCGAAAATTAAATTATATAAGTCTTTGATAATTATTATATTGTGGAGTTCTCATGTTGTTACCATTTAAACACTAATATTTAATATGATAATACTACATACTATGATAATATGATAGCTTATACCGTGATAATACTACCTAGATTCAATTTCCTTTATAGTACATCGCACGAAATGGGAGATTTTTTAAAATTCAGTAGTAAATTCCCACTCCGTATACGTTCTTTTTTCGCCACAAAAAGTCTTTTTCTTTAGGAGATTTCACTTTAAAAGTTTGTTCTAAAAAAGTTTGGTTCTAAAGGACGAGGCGATCCAGGATTTTAGGTTCCCATCCTGACTTTTTTACCACACTTGTAGACATATGCATCTCGGGTAGTACTTGACCGAGGCTCCGAATTGGTGATTAACGTATATTTTACTCGAGACGGATTCATCACGTGTTTTGTAAATGAAGGTCGAGGAAAAGACCGCGAGCTGCTGGTAACACGATTGTGGGAGCCTTCGAGAGTTCCAAGTATATCTCATTTAGTTCTTCTTCGGATGACGACGGTTCCACTTTCGTTTAAGATTGGGTACTGCCTGGGCAGCGCAACTGTCTTAACCCGAATGTATGCAAAAGATTCCCGGTAGCGTGTATCGTATAAACCACTGAGGAATTCTTACCTATGTTAGTTATAAAGATTTGGTGGTTTCCCTATGCTTTAATATCGCTGAGCTATAGCCAGAAACTCAATTTTTATTGTGATTTTTGTAGCACAAACGCTCACTCTATCGACCCCGCTGTTCTCTGCTGTTAGGCTGAGTACCGTTAGTACTGAGGCTCTTGGGAGAATTTATTTCTTGCCTCAAGTTTGTTATATCTGATAGTTGCAACGTTATATTTATCGGGAGTTTGTTAAGGAACACGATGAGCATGGATTTCGAACTGGAAAAGAACAAAATAGTTCCTTGTGGTTCCTTCCGATTTTCTCTTTCTGTCCTTCCATCCTTCTTTGCCAGTCACTTCTATAGTAATCATCACTTTCACGATATTTTCTCTCCCCTCAGCACCGCCTAGCCTCCTTCCATCTCCATAGCTTCTTGGTCTTATTCTCTTCAAAAGAGTCGTATACTCTGAATTGCACTTCGAAGAGTTTAAGCGAACACAGTCCGTGGGCATGGACGATCGTACTCCTGATATGGCGTAAACATTCAAGAAAATCTTTTCAAGGGAGGACGTAATTGAGTGGAAGACTCTTGGAAACAGCGATATTGCGCAGAGTGGGGGGATGGCTGGGAAGGAATGGTTGGAGAGAAGAGGAGGAGATCAAATGAAAGCGAAAATCGAGAGGTTGCTGAGAGTGCGTTTATAAATCATGAATCACTGGTAACGAATATTTAAATTGTAGCTAACACGATTAAACTGCAGAAAAGCTTTCATGTAAGACATACAATTATATTAGAACATAATCCTGGTACACATTGAGATTTTCTACAGAATGTATACCTGTCGGAATCAAATTATTTATCAGAAGCGTGAACACATTTTTGGAATTATTTCCGAGTAAAACTCATTAATAATGATAGGAAAAGAAATTTCTGTAAAGAGTGCCACGTTTGTGCCCGGAAATGAAAATATTATGCGCTTGCAAGTAAAAATAAATAAAATATCGTAAAATTTTTAGAATAATTCATTATTTTAATGTCAGATACCATAGTTAAATTTAAATTTTTCACAAATGTGAAAACAAATAAACTTGTATAGGAGCGAGCCATCGTGAAATACATATGGTACAAACCAGTTTTATTCCACGTGTACGCTTACTGTGAAAACTAATTTTGTAGAAAATGTGTAATTTATAATGGCTAATTTTATAAGGTAATTTTGTGAGTAAACATTGATTACTTTTCGGTGTATCTCATTATTTACCGGTTTAAATTCAAGGAGGTTAAAAATATTATTTCAAGTAAGGACATTCAAGATTTCCGGAGACTAATTTTTCTTTTGGTAAACCTGATAGATTGGAGCAATGACATAGGTGACAGCAAAATTGGTGACACGATTTAAAGTTTCCATTCTTCTGGAAGAATACTATTGACAACACTTTATCGTTAGATTTACTAGTGATGGAAAGCGAACTGATAACAGTGTGTGGGCTCATGGTTACATACTATCTATTGACCACGAAAAGAAACCTTTTGTTTGCAGCGGTGTGTTTTCTTAGTGAGTAGCCGACGCTCACTATGGAAACATAGAGTAAACTGCTTTGATATGCCATTTTGAATTCGGTTTTACATAGTATGAGTTGATATGTATTACCCACAATGCATAAAAACAAACAGTACTATATATCTTTATTTTCAGGTGCATCTGGAAAATCAATCAACATAGATACCAACACGTGTCATTGGGTCAAATAAGTCTGTCCAGCTAAAAGGCTCATGGTAAGTACTTACAATTTAATATTTTAATAGATAATATCACTCCGAGGTTTTAGATGAACCTGAAATTCGCTTCTGTTGATGAAAAGAAAGTTTCGCTCTTAGCTAACTTATCGACCAGGTAATTTACACATTGCTCAAAGGGGAAAATTTTCGTTCGTACCTTTTAGGAAAGTCCAACGTAGATAAATTCATTTGGGCATAAATTACTCCAATCAGATTAAATGTCTCGGATTAGTTCACGGTTTTCATAAATATTTTTTTAGATCGAACGAAATCAAATTAATTTTTAATTACCACGCATTTAGGATTAGTCACCCAGAGACTGTGATGCTAAACATCAACAAGCTTCGATTGAATAGTTCTTTTATACGATAAAATGTCTCCCTCTAATTATTACGATTGCCAGAAATGCCAGAAATTACCCGCTCCTATCCTACACGTAGCAAAAAAAATCGCTGGATATAATGTGTTCGAAAAAACAAGGACGGCACACACGCGGGCCACGAGGGCGTCACCCTCTCGGCCCTTAACCCCGCGCGGCGACGAAGCGGGTCCCACGAGCGTACCCCGTCGGCCGGCGCTCAAACCCGGATCCACTCCATGGAAGAAAGCTGCCCCGCCGAGAGGACGAGAGCACCGCACGGCTGTGCGCAGCGAGCAGCAGCCGCATGACGGCAAATGACGATGCACGGGACAGTGCAGTGGGATGCGGGCGAGCGACGAAGGAAGTCCCCAAAGAGTCGAGTGATGGGAATAGCCCCGGGGCAGAAAGAGGAGGATGAGAACCTAAAAGGAGTTGGGGGATTTTTGAGGATGAGAGAGCGGAGGAAATGGAGAGAGCACAAGGGGATGGGGGAGGAGAGGAAGACGTCGGGGACCCGGGGAGGGCCGGGACACCCACCGTTGTTTCTCAAACGTCGGCGACCCATTAATGCGCGGCCGACGAAATTATTCCGCCAGGGAGGAGGTCGGGATGGTGAATGGCAGCGATGGGGTGAAGCGGGGACTAGGTGGGAGGACAGGGGGGGAGGGAGGGAGGGAGACAGGGAGAAGGTCGCTCTCCCCCCACCAGCCCTTCCTCCTCCTCCTCCGCCGCACCTAACTCCTCGCTTTATACACCCTCCTCCACCCTCCCCCGACTCCCGCCACCTTCCCTCCCCTCTTCGTCCTCCTCAACTCCGCAGTCCACACCGTCTGGGCGCCGTGCACAAAAAAGGCGAAGGATTCCCATCGTTATTATTATCTTAATGGTGGGCCAGGGGGAGACGGGCCCCGTAGAAGGTTGGTGTGGTGAGGGGGAAGATGTGGGAGGGAGGAGGACGGGGACTCGGCGCCTTCCACCCCTCATGCCCGTAGTCCTGGAGACGCCTCTCCCTGTTTCTTCTTTTATTTCTCTCTCTCTCTCTCGCCTTCAAAAAAGACAAGATTCAAGGGGGAGGTGGGGTGGGAGGTACGTAAAGATGAGTCCGAAGACGGGAGGGGGAAGAGCGCGCGAAGAGAAGAGAGAGAGAGGGCTGAGGTGATGAAAGATGGGTGGGAGGTAGAGATAGGCCGGGGGGAGAGAGAGAGAGAGGTAGGGTTGAAGTTTGAAAAAAGGACAAAAGAGTGGTGGAGGCGGAGAGAGTCGAAGCACGGTGCGCGGAGGAGGGAGTGTCGGGAGATGGCACGGGAGGGGTGGGGAAGGGCAAGGGACGGGGGAAGGATGAGGGGAATAGTGCGGCGGACGGGGTCTCATGAGAAGGTCGAGGATGGTGAGTGAAGGAAAAGGATTGTAATGAGAAATGCATGTGAGAGGGAACGTGATGAGTGGACAGCTGGAGGTGATCGGTTGACAAGTAGTTTCTCTTTTGTTTTTTTTTTTACTTTTTCGTGGTGCTGCCGAAAGATTTTCAATTAGCACCGAACACGCATGTGTGTTGGTCTCGCGGGAGGCAGGTAGTTACCTCTGAGAAACATCTTGGGAATTCATTGTGGGTGTTCTGCCGGTGTCACGAAGGATGTGTTTTCGACTACGAGGACATTCCAATGAAAATTTAAAATTTCCTTATTGTGCGAGAGCATTTTCCCGACGCCCTCTACATTTGGTATACTCTATAGCCGATCGGACGCACATCAATTATGAAGCATACTTAGTTGAGACCTTTTTATTCCCTCCATTCTTTCGATCATGCCGTTTGACTTATTTGACATGGTAACTACGTGGTAACTACATGGTACTACTATGCATGGTAACCACGTGTTTTCTCTATTCCTTTGCAAAGAATATTTTTTGATGAATTTAAGCTGCATGCTTTTTCCTTAACACTCGATATTTATCTTACAGAATAATAACATGTCATCAATCAAAATAAGCCTCTCTACGGCTGAGGTTCTTAACTTACAAACTTTTTTTCGTCTTTTGTTGAGATTTAATACATATCCTAGGAGATTATTTTATCGCTGTTGCTTTTCCCAATGACAACTGCAAATTAGGTTTCTGTGCCTACCCCGTCTGCAAAGGCTCTTCGGCAAAGTGTCCATGAAAAATGTGTGAATGGGATCTAGAAGAATCTAGGGATCTAGAAGAGTTTACTAAAATATATCAATATTAATGTTTACAAAATATACTTCATTTTACTACAAAACCAAACAGACTTTTGATCCTATATATACCTTAATGAATAATCAACTACTCTAAAACGAGCCGTTTTTTTAAATTCGATAATTCAGCAATTACTTTTATTTATGTTTGCATCGTTGATGCTATCAAATTGTTTCGAAGTAAATCGCAGAAAAATTTGCATAAAAAAGGTCCTGTACAAATAACCGAAACATGCAAAAAGAACGAATTATGTGTAAAACCCTAAGTAATGTATCACTCCCTCTGTCAGACTAGGCATCAGAGCTCTGTATCAAAACCGAGAGGTAATTTTGTACACCAGTTGTATTTCCGAATAATTAGTTAAATTTTTTTCAAGCATGTCGTATTTTCCTCGGACAGATATTTACAGATGTGACGATTAGAGTTGCTTTAACGTTGTTAAGGCCCTAAAGTTATGGTCCTTCTCCTCAGCCCAACGGTGAAAAAAAAAGAGTTACCAAACTCATTGCTCCCACTCTCCTTCCGTCGATATTCACGAGCAATTTTATTAACTTCGGCATATATTATGTCTGATTTAGCGTGAATAAATTCACGTAATGACGAGCAAGATTCGATAAGGTTTCTCGGAGTATAGAGGGCGTGGCCAATTTATTCCATCCTGCGAGGGATCTGAAGACGCGTCGATTGAAGACATCTCGTGTCGACGAAGGTTAACTCCACAGACCAATGAGGCTCTTTGCGGGAAATTGAAAACTGTAGTCGGGGCTAACGGGATAATCTTGGGTCATTTTGTTCCTCAAATGCTGGTTTGTTAAAGCTCCGGTCTAGCCGGTGTAAATTCTTACCAAGTGTTCTTTTTCCTTGCAACGGGAGATTGATGCCTTACAATATTTCTTTGCCACAAGCCACTAAGAGTGCTTTTCAAAAGGGTTCTTGTCAATGGAAATTGAACTTATTCCTTAAGAGGGATCTTGAAAGAATTTTATTGCCCTTTAACAACCTTTTAAGGGCGTTTAAAGGAGTGCATTATAATTTGAGACCTTTGGTTTTTTTGTCTCTTCATTTGTAGATTACTTCTTGATCTATAACTGATTGGTACTCATATTTGACCATAAAGAGGCACATTGTGCCTCTTCATGGTCGTGGTCTAGTGTTCATAGTTTTGTAGTCGATAAATAAGAAGTTTATCTAATGTTCAATAAATGAGTGATATAAATTTTTCTCGCCAATGAGGACAGCAAAGAAAGTGCTTCCCCATTTCCCATTTAAGGGAAGCATGATATTTTTCTCATGTTATAACTATGAAATTAAAGGGAATATATGACAATTATTTAATATAAGTTTGCCTTTGGATTCTAATATCCAACAAAAATTTCGGACTTCCTGCCGTGTGTTTATTATAAACGGAGATTATAAGTTAAGATTATTTTAGTGGCTGGTAATATATGTATTCTTTGATGTATTCTAATCTACATGAAAAATATCTCTAATAGAATACTTCAACATAGGACTATTTAAATATTATTTTATGACCTCAGAATTGAAAATTTTACATACTTATTTATACAGGGTAAAGTCGTTGCATAGAGGCAGTGGATAAAAAACCTGGATCACTAAACTATTTCAGCCCCATGTATTTCCCGATGCTTACGAACCAATTGGTATTAAATTATTCATGCTCAGAGTTGGTCATTATGATAAAAAGTAAAAAAAATCGGTTTTACCTTTAGGTGGGGAGGCAATATCTTAAAACCTCGCATGCCAGGGTTCAAAAGGGCTAATGGAGTTACTCGTTTCAATGAAGTCGATTGCTCTTTCTGAAGTCTGATGTTTGGGGAGACGGACAATATCGCTAAGTTGGAGACTTTTTTACCTTCACCCTCCTTATGCTCCAAAGTTCGCCTGACAACCTTTACTCTCTACCTTGACTCTCCTTTTAAAGGCATTTCCAATGTCCTTGTAGGCTCAAGGCTCACTTTCATTAGTTGAGAGTGAGTCATAGACTGCGATAGGCGGAAGTCATAATAGAGCCAGCTCCCGCTTTTCTGTCTTTGAGATTAGATTCATTTCCTAACAAAGTTCGTGTATGGTCTTATTTCATGTCAAAGTAGGGGACGAATCAGCTCCATAAAATTCTAATGTTTGCGATATTTTCTATTACACCTATGATTGTAAGCTCTAAAATAATTGTAATATCACTCTCACTAATGACTCTAAGTTTCTAATAATTAATTTAGAACATGCGTCTTTAGGAGCTCCTGTGTGTGTCGAGCACTTTACTGACCAGTAGAAGCGACGAAATGACTTTGCTGGAGTCCTGATCCCTAATTCTTTCGGACATTCTAACATAAATTTTTTCTATAATATATAATGATCATTTTAATTCTATGAGCTAATTTCATTACATGTATTTTTCCATTTATTTTCATAAATATCTATGCATGTGTTACGGAGTCTTGCATTTTGCTACGGCATTTTTTGATGATATACCTGTATGTCACTGAAAGGCACAATGATTCGGAAGTCGAATCTCAATCGCTAGGATATTTTTTCTTTAGTGTACATCCCCGTGAAATAGTATTCTTCGACCACTAACAATTGCGCTCGTTACAGACAACATACATGTGTTTTATATTCATTCTATTTTATTGAATGAATGATAATTGGATGTGAATATGTCCTTTCCACAATGTGAATTCATATTTATGATGTTAGGAAACTATTTAGATGCGATAGTTTATTGCATGTCCCGTTAAATAAATAAATAAACTAATTAATAAAATATTTCCTTTATCAATTATTGGCCCTATAACCAGGGGTACTAAATGTATAATTTATCCATCAAATTCCTTATGCACTCTCATATTACACACTTTTCTGTTTCTCTATACCTTTGGTTAACGAAGAAAATCCCTATCAAAATAAAAATTGCTAGTGATTTGGAAAATAGAATCCTGATCATAACGAAATATTATTTTTCACAAAACACGCTATCGAGTTGTATTATTTCACCTCTTCGCCCTTCAATGACAGCGGCACTTGCGCTGCTTAAATTGCATGAATATTTTAGAGGTTTCATGCCAAATTTATAATAACTAGAAGGAGAAATAGCAGTGATCGGAATTTTGAGCTTATTATCATTTTGTTTTTTTTTCACAATAGGATGGGTCTTGTGCTGATTTTTGAAGAATGATTCTGAAAATTCCTTCTTCTACGATCAATTTCATGTCTCCTTAACAACAATAGAATATATCAGGACGCACCCTAAAAAAGAGTCATTTATTAGTGCCACCCTTCGTTATTTCAAATTGTTTCATTTACGAAGAACACTGTCGCGCGTTTGATGGGCTTATAAAATGTTGACGCCACTTCTTGTTTTCTACTCGATTGAACAAATATCCTAAAAAGATAATAGACTCAAAAAGCGGTTTGCGTAACCATCGTGGGAAGTTAGTGTACCTGTGGGATACATTTACCTGACGTTGACGCCCTGCGCTCGGCGAGGCCACCGCGTCGCGGGCGTAGATCTGGCGGAGGGAGAATGGAAGCCTCTGCGGCGCCGGATTCAAGGCGATAAGCGGCCAAAGACTGCCTTCCCCAGTTTCTTCGTACGCCTTTGTTTTGTGATCACGGCATGAAACTCCAAAATTCTTGGAACTTTTGTTCGAACTATAAATGAGCATTCTCAAATAATTTAGCGCAATATTCTTTTTTTTAATATTTTTTAATTTGTGAAATTTCTTTAATAACCTTATCAAGTTCATTTAAAAATATGTGTGATCCATCCAAGTGAATGAAGTAGTCCTGGACTAAATAATCACAATGTTCTTTATGAATTTTTCAATTTGAAATAAGCAGTTGGAATTATGTAGTACACCCCAGGTTTTTTTTTACCTAAAAGCAGTTTTTAGCGACTGCAATGACGTGAAATAGTAATTTATTTCTGAATAAAATATGGTTAAAACTTACTCCAATGGTATTGATAAATGGTAGAATAAGTGTTAAAAGTTCTTTCGAAGAAAGCCCGCTTAAGTAGCACGTTAATGACGAACATCAACTTTAAGTGGTGTTGGTGAATAAAATTAAGGGTTATTACTAGTGCTTATTGAAATGCACTCTTATAGTAGAATCTAAGGCCCATTTTTTCAATTTTTGTGTAGATTTTCCTCTTTATAGAATTTCTAACTTCTTTGTTGTCCTAAATAAGACATGGCTAGACATAACACATGAAATGGAGAAGAAAAGTGTACAGTGTACGAGCAAAGCAACTCTTTCTCTTTGTAAGAGTTTTTACTGCATAGAGGTTTGCGGTTCGCTGTCTCCTCAGGGTGCTGTAGTTAGGCTATCTAGTTGCTTTTCCTAAATAAGGGCGACTTCTGATTCTCATGGGGTTTATTACGAAGGAGAAAAAAGAAGACCAATCATTGCCCACCGATTGTTGTTTGATCCAAACCGGGTCACACAGATGACCCCATGATTTTGAAATCGTCACATGAGATCATTTTTGAAAATCACTCTGCAATTTCCTACCGTTTTAGAGGCTTCTAATGAAGAGTAATGCATTAAAACAATCATAAATTACATCTAATTTATGTAAAATTAGTTAGAAAATTTTCCCGCAACGTAAAATTCAGTCCCAAACCCCAGGTGGGAAGAGTTGACACTGTTTAAATAATAATCGGTTGATTTAATACGATTTTTTGAGGTTGATTTCGTTTAAAAATTAGTATTTTACCCAATTGGGATTATATCCGCTTGAAATATACAAACAATAACGCTGACGTTTAAGTAGACAGCTTCATTGCCCATAAAACAAATTTTCGGTGTTAAATTTTCTTTAATTGAATACTTTAGTAATATGTTTGTATTTTGTGGAAGAAGATGTGATAGACATATACGATAGACGTTTACCTAAAAAGTCTACTCATTAATTATTTAGTTATTGATGGGCTCGTGATACTGTGTTGATGTTCAACAACTATCTAATGGCAGTATCATATCTACGAAAACCGTATCGTAAAATAAAAATACAAATCACTTGCTGAAGTTGAGTAATCTATTCAATCTACGTTTTTATGTGAACCAAAGAATGCATTGCATCGCATTTGCAAAATACAATTAAATTATTTTACTGATTATATCAGCTGTTCTTGAGATTACAGAAGAATGGTCTTGACAAAGTCTTTCAATAATTATATCAAGGAATATGTTTCAGAAAAAAGTGTAATGTAAACTGCATTATGGTTCACATTGATTTGGGCTAATGAAACACTTGATTGCCTATCTAGTATTTTCGTTTTTTAATTAACATTAGTTAAGTTTCATGACTTTTTGTTAGTGTGTGGTATTTTATTTTGGAAATTTCATGGCATACAGGCCTGCATTCACAATTGATAAAATAATACATGGAAAAAACAGCAGTTTTAATGCTGCTAGAATCCATTTCCTTTCATCTTTAATTATCCACTCGTCATTATTATTTTCATATCACGTTAGCGAAAACAATTAAAGAGTCAGTAATCAAACAAAGGCAGGCGGTGATGATATATTTAGTCTATTGTGATTAACAATCATTTAGTATTTAGCTTTTTTTCCAGTTGTAATTGAATACCGATTCACATTCTTTGGCATTGAGGACCAAATTAGGGTTACATTACTACCAAGCTCTTAGATCCATTAGATAAAGTGTGTCAAGAATAATCAAAACTCACCACGATGGTACTTTTTAATGCCGTATATCCTATCACCCATTGCGGCTTCTTCCTTCGACGCTCACGTGAACGTTTCAAATAATGTTTTACCAAAGAGGAACAAGCGGAGAGCAAGAAGTAATCCATCTTTTAGGACATTAGCAAGCGAAGGAACATCCTTGATGCAATGCTTCTCGGTTGAATTTAATGTTTCAATGAATTCTCCTTGGTCGTGTTACAAATGGTAAATGAAGCGACATGGCTATTCTTAATCCCGGTTAGGTACCATCTGTCCCGATTACTCTTCCAATGGGAATTTGCCGTAGGTTCATGTCTGCACAAATGAAAGCCTCTCAAAATTAGAGCTTGTTTCTCCAGTTCACTTCGAATGAATGCCGCAAACATTGTCATTGAAAATTACAAGGTTTAATTTTCTTTCTTGAAATTTTCTGCCTCTCCTAGACATAGTTATCCTTGATATTTTTTGTGATAACTAGTGAGTTGCTTCAGATGCAAAATGATGGCATCACTTATGCAATGACACTTATTCCTTACGCTGTAATTAGTTCTTAAATGCGAACGCACAGCATAAAAACGCGCTTTGTTAGAATCTATAAATGCCGTTGTATTCTATCTCTAACGTACAGGTTTGCAAAGAGTACTAGTATCTTAGAAAATCAGTTAGATAATGGAAAATAAAAAAAAGGCGAAGACGAAAGCAAACACCGCCCCTCAAAACAGGAATGCATTTATGAAGGAAATGAAATATAGATGAAAATATGGACCAATAAGCCAGCAGATCTTTTTGATCTTCTAAGAATATCTTAATCCGAATTGCATAAATTACACTACATTACCTACTTACCAGACATTAAACGGAGCCTTTTTCAAATATATCCAACCGATATTTTAAATAAAAATGAGATATGGCATCTAGGTGTCAAAATAGTGTCAAAATAGCTATCTCTAGACCCTTCGCTTCACTCTACCTTATGTTCTTATGCTCACATTAGAAAATTCTTCCATAAGATCCAAAGGAGATTAAAATATGTACTTAATGATGATTTTAATATTTCAAAAGTATTAAAAATTTCGTCAGCTCTTTAAACACCCACATGGATTTTATTCTAAATCATGGAATCCCAATACTCTAGTATAATGCGTTTCGACGTCTAACTTATTTTTTTAAATCATACTGTTAATGTTTTACGAATGATGATCAAGCTTATCGCCGTGTGGGCATTCAGGCTACGCACGTTTTCCTTTTCAATTGATCTGCGTTGGGAATTATTCCTATATATCCATTCGCCTAAAAATGTTTTCTATGAATTCAGCTTTTATTTGTCATGCACGAGGAAGAATATGAATATTGCAGATGTTACATGTGAGGTCACTTGAATGCAAATTTCGAAATGTTTAAACAGATGCGGAGAGGGGGGGGTGAGGGACTCGTTAACTCCTGTGGACAAACCTTCTCATTCAAGCCGTTTTTTTTGGTGGAAGATGGGACAAAAAGAGGGAAATTGGCGAATCACTGAATAACTAATCAACGGAAACCGCTGGGCGTGAAATGGTTCGGCCATTACCCTCCATCCGTGCTTACCACAATTCATTGCGGACCGTACTATGTGAACAAAACAGTTCCTCTGTGGTTTCCTCTGTTTCTCCCCCCGCCCCCCCCTGTCCCTAACCTCCCCCATTTCAGCTACCCTCCTGCTCAATTGCACTCGCAAACCGTAATACACATTGACGGGACGCAATTTCCCATTCATGCTGCCCTGCGCTCTCTCCGCTTGACTCCCCGAAAGAGGTCTTTGTTACGCCTTCTCTCTCTCTCTCTTGCTCTCTCTCTCTCTTCCCCCCACTCTCTTTCGTCCTTTCCCCTTCTCTCTCTCTCTCTCTCTCTCTCTCTCTCTCTCTCTCTCTCCTCCCTACCCACCACCGGGCTTCCCTCATCCTTTTCCATTCTTGCGAACGAAAATAATTACTTGTTCCTCCTTCCCTTCCTTCCTTACGGCATTGCTCGCTAGTCGTTTTTTATCACATAATTGCGTGTTTCGTTCTTACTCTTTGCTCTATTTCTTTTGCAAAAGCCTTTTCGGGAACTTATATCTGACCTGGAGTAGCAGAAGGTTGTTCATTCGCGAAGGAGGTCCAGAAATTCCAGTCTTTGATTTTCGCGAAGGAAACTGTTTAGCATAATATCACCTGGTCTTTCGGTTCACCTGTATTCATGATCTGAGTGAGGAACGTGCTTCTTAAATTCGGAGTATGCTCTCCTAAAGCTGCGGCACCTAACAGAGATCCACTGTATTTTATTCGGAGTGGTAACACACGCTAGCGCTCCACAGGAATTAACAATAGTATCCTGGTGTACATAATGGAGTATTTTCGATAAATGGATCGTTACGAATCTTTTTTATATACTGCCATAAACATAGAATACCTTCAGACATTTCTTCATTGACGAGGAACTTTTACTACGGCAACCTGCTTCTTGTTGGCCGGTTACTGTAGTTAACGTGAATTAATAATGAGGGAAATTTTACCTTATGTAAAATAAGTTTGTTTTTTTTTGAGATAGTAATTTATTCTGTGGATAGTCGCGGATTTTTACAGAATTTTGAAATCAAGATCATTCTAGCGTATTCTTATTATATTAGCGTAGAAAAGTTGATTGTTAGAACTGAAGTAAAAATACCAATGTATCTTTCCATCAAATTTTAATTCGTACAACTAGTTTCGACGCATCGGCGTATCTGTTAATAAACACCTGAGGGTGACGCAAATGCGTCGAAACTAGTTGTACCGAATTAACATTTAGTTGAAAGATAAATTGGTATTTTAACTTCAGTGATAATGGATTTTCACAAAGTTAAGCCTGAAAACATGGAATAATTCTTAAAAAATTGGTACTATACTTAGAGAAATACGTTCCATATGTACCATAAAGTTAAATGAATGGTAAGATAACGGTAATTCACATTACATTGAGATTGTCAAATTGAATCAAATTGAGATCTAAAAAAATCAATATTCCAATCATCCGTTTTCGTAATTTTTTTTCTTATTCCTAATTTCTCTTTGGACTGCCCTTAACTTCATGTAGCAGTTCATATTTATGCAAAATATCCGAAACTGGACTAGCTTTCAACCTTATGAGTTTCCCTTTAGGTTTTGCCCATGTGGGTGTTTTCCCTTTTGCTAACACGCCGGAATGGCAATCACAATCGCAATTTCTGTATCTACACTATGATGATGATATCATCCATCGACCAATATCGATATCTCAAAGTTGATAATGATTAATGATATCTACTACTGAATTCAACCAATCCACAGCCTTCTTAATTCTTCCTATTCATGAGTGCAAAATTAATTGAATTTATCTTCAGTTACCATTTGTCCGTATTTACCATTCCTCAACACATATGCCCAAATCCGAATCCTTTGTTTCCTTCAGACACCATCATTCAGCTGTAGTGACTACTTCTTATTTGCGTTTCCCTTGTCTATTCAAATTGCTCTAAATTACTTGCAATTACTGACGGAATGATGCAAATATTGTTTCCGCAATGCTTCTGTAATGATATCTAGAATTACGGATATCTGAAATATTCTTTCCATCCATCTTCTAACTAATATCTTCTTCTTGTTTCCTATAGACAGTTAGTAACTTTAATAACACCAATGGTCGCGTGTATCCCAAAATAATTGCCCCTTGTGGTTCATTGAATGGAAGTAAATTCCATGAGACGTATCTGGTCTTTGGAAAAAGTTAAACATGCATGAAGTAGCAAATCTGTGATGTTGAAGCGGTCATTTAAGCTACCTTTCCTGTGGCCCTTATTAATTGATTATTGTTCTGCATTTCCATTTTATCCTTGCGTTACCATTTTTGCATCCCCGTTCCTCTACTTTTAATTCTCAATTTCTTTTCACAACAAATCGTATATTTTCTTATTCCCCGAAATTCTCACATTCTTCCTGTTTTCGTTGTAGGATCCCTCGCCATCGCCATCCTTCTCCCTCCTTCTCAGCTGTTCGATAGCATTTCTCGTTATCCGTGGCAGTTAAACAATTTTTATCCAAGTTTGGCCTAATTACCCGGCATTTCGCAATAATATCTTTCCTCGATAATTTGGAGCGGAAAGTTCACAATGTCGGACCCATTATTTTTCCCTTTTTTTTATTAACCAAGCCTCCCGGCCACCCCGTTCAATTCTCGGAATGCCTGTTCAAATGCGTCCCTTCTGTCTCTCACTCCCGCCTAGTTTCTCACCTTTTCCTCCGTGCTTCAAAGCCCATTTTTCAATATCCTAATTTTGTGTTTAATTTAAAAATTTTATTCATTGAGGATCCGGCCCCGTTTCCTGTTGGTTATTCAATTTTTACTTCGGCGACTTTGTTCATCTCTCTTCATTTTTATTTCTAATCTCCGTGTCAAATATATTGTTTTTCTTCAGTAGCGGGATTTTTTTCTCGTTTTAATATTTATAGGCATAATAAACTCGGAAAATCTCCCTCCATATTTATATTAGTATCATTTGATCTCGCGAAACAGCAAATAATTAGGGAACTTAAAAATATAATATTTTTACTGCGATACCTTTTCGAAACTTTTCCAAAATAATTTTTCAAAGTTTTAGTTAATGTATTACTTTGCCCTTGACTGTCACAAAACGCAAACTATTTTATCCGCATTTTTTAAAATCTGATTTATTGGATAATCTGGAGTGAAGAAAAGTAATTCATTGTTTTTAATGTTTCTTTTCTGGTATGTAATTCGATACAAATTTGACTGGAATGTAAGGCAGAATAAACACCCAACCAATAAAAGTGTTACTATTTAATATACTGAATAAAAAAATATCACATCAAAATTGAATCCGAGTTAGGTAGGTAGTTAACGCGTCTCAATTTTAATACGATGTTCACGGATTTGTTTCTCGTCATTGCCATGACCAGGCAAGTTCTGTGGTCTCTGTCGACCTATGAGCTGTGGAGGAAGCCCCCTCCCAGGGAAATCGAATGATACGAGATATACGCTCTCGTAAAACAAGAGCGTATTCCCGTAGTTTCAGAGGCATGTGACTCACCACACCGGTACCAGTCACAAAGAATAGCAATAATAAAAATGCTGATGGACGATGTTGGCCAAACTAATCTCACTGTGAGCATTGGCATAATAAGTTACGTCCGTCGGTAGGTAAGTCTCCTGAAGACATTATTTTAACACTTATGACCGCATTTCCCCTGTTTGGAGTAGACCTCATCCATTTTACCGATGGACGGTTATTATTTGGTCCTAAAGAACTTAATTCTGCCCTCCAGGCCGTAATAGCTTCGTACTAGATTCCCGATCATGTCTCTTAGAAAATACTAGACATTTTTGTACCATTTTCCTTCCCTTCTCTGCTTTGCATGCATCTATTACTGAGATTTAGCACGAAAATAGAATTAGGCAAACATTAGTAATGTCGATAGAGTGGGTACGTATGTTACCGGCAAATCTTTTCCGGAGCTACTGATGTTCCTTTCGCGATTGGGGAAAAATATTTTTAATAAGATGATTTTCTAATGTGGTTTAATTATCAAATTTGAGTATTGCTACCTCTTTCGTGTTTCACAATCATTCATACATCCGCTAAAGTATAAGTGTTTAAACAAGAATAGTCCTTTTGTCGAAACGCTTGCTTTTAATCCGCACAGCATGATCTCGATTATCAAATTTAATGCCAGATACGTATTCCTCGTACTTATATCCTGTCCAATATTTACCTCCTTTTTTCCTCTTCCCTCCGCAATCATATTTGGTCCTTTTTTGGGTATTCGTCTTTCTTAGATTTCCACAGAGCAAGTAAAAGGCATTATAAAGAAATGGATGGAACGTAAGACACGACCCAAGCTATGCTTGTCGTCAACCACCCGGGATTACGGAAGGAAGATTAAAGTATAAGAATGCCTACGTAATTGGCCGCGGTCCATTCAAGTTTCAATGTGGAACTTAATGTTTTCCGCAAATTTTAACAGCAAATGTGCTTGTGAAGGAATCTTCGGCCAAACAAACTTGCGGGCGACTTTGTTTTTATTTCGAAATATCGTGGGAGGAGGACGAATCTGAGGCCACATGAAAGCGGGTTTCGATTAAAAAATGAGCATTTATAGACCTTGGAAAAGGGCATCGAGGTAAAAAAAAGAGCAGTATTTGGTGGCGCGAGGGAGAGGAAGAAGGGAGAGGCGAGAGGAGGCGCTGGACGAGAGAAAAATAAGTTACTCGCGCCGCCGCAGCCGCCGTCCGTTCGAAATAATGGTAAAAAAAAACAAGCGAGGAAAGAAAATGAGTGCCGTAACAAAAAAATAAAATAAAGAGGAGCATCGGCAACCGACAAAACCGAGTTTTGGAGACGTTTTTTTTTTTTGGAGGAGACCTTTTTCCGGGTGGACTGACTCCAGCTCTTCCTCTTCATGGTTCTCTCTTGGGAGGATGTGTGGGGACCGGGATGAAGTGGGATGGAGGAAGACTCGTCGGGAGGCGAGAGGCACAGCGGTCTTCTGAGGGAGATGGGTTTTCTCGGACAAGAGTAATGGTAGAAGCATTAGATTTTTACAACCATTGTTTCTTATATTGATACAATAAATACTGGAGAATCCGAATTACGTATAAGACAACCTCAATGGAATCAGATTAGAACGGCGTTAATACTTCTAGAATACGATCATGAAGCTCGGTTTCAGTAATGCGGGTTCATAATCTGGATTATTTTGATTTCATCACCTTTATAAACGTGGTGACAGCTCTATTATTTAGCATATTATAAATAAAGCGATTGGCTCTGGGGTTCAACGGACCTTAAAATTGAAACCGAAACGAGGACATATTTTTTTCTTTGAGAGTTCTCTCGTATATCCAGGTAAATTAAATATACTCCGTCGATGATAAATAACGCCTGAGGATTGAATACACATTGTCTTCAATATTAAATAATGAGGCTTGGCGTTTTAAGAAGTGTTGTGTTCTCTATTTTTTTCTGAGAAGATTTCAGTTAAATGGGTGAAATGTCATTACTCATGAATCGTAATCCCTGATTAGTTTAGCGATGACGCTTAGACTACAGAGGGGGAAAAGTGGATCGGATAGATGAGTTTTGGTACGTGAATATCTTTTAAATTACGATCTGCTTTAAGAGGATCGTTGGACTCTTTGGGTTGAAGGACACTAGCTTAAGTATGTATACTAGCTTATGTATGATGTCTGTAATTTAAAAATGGCGGAAGTTATGATTTGACGCCAACGTGAAATTCGGATAGCCCTTTGAAGTAAATTGGAAGTTTTAGCCCGGAAATATTACTTAATCAGAATATCAGTTCTTTAATTCTTATCTATTTATACGTATCGCATCGGAACTAGATACATTTGGTGCATAAAAGATCACTTTCTGAGTGTTGTGTTTGTCTCTACCAAGCTGCAAGAGAATTAGCTGTTGATATATTGATGTTTATTCTCCAATAACAGACAGATTTCAGCATGAATTTCACCAGATAGTCTCGTCTGCTTCAGAACAAGCCTTACCTAGCGAGTAATGCATACTGATCTGAATATGATGCTATCAAATTAATGTTCTTGCAAACATATGCGGCAACTCTCGAAATTAAAAATGAGAAAATGATTAGTGCGAAATTATAAATCAAAGTATTTTTTCGATCAAGGGATACGCGAGGAAATGCTTACATTTTCCGTTGGATTCGTTAGAAAGACATTGCCATGAAAGGGTATTGCTTGGAAAGTATTCATAAATCTTACTAAAGATTGCGATTTTACTTCACTAATGGAACCAATTAGGTTGAAAATATATTTGGATCGAATCCGCAGGTAGTGTAAGGGATAAATTCCTATTCACATATGAAACCGTGGCGTTGTCTGGTGCTGATTTCGAGATTTCGGCCGATGAGGAGTGGATGAAAGATGTGGCGTTTACTATCCCATTTTATAAGGTTTTGTTTAGTCATTTAGCGAACATATTGAAATAAAAATTGCTTAAAAATTTTTTTATGGGAAGACAGAAATGATTTTTCAGGAAAAAATTAAATCTTTGTCAGTGAAAACTTTGGGACCATTTACGGATTCCAGTGTACCTAACGTGAGATCTGGCCGCTGTCCCTAAGCAAAATTCCGGAAAGTGTTGCCCAGTTATCCAAACTGTCGCCGGCGTTGGCGAGCATCGAGGTTTCGTGCGACGCTTAGTTCAAAGCATGGTGCGGAGAGGAGGCCCTTGATGGATGAGGAGAGCAAGGTATGGAGATCGATCGAGCCAGTCGCATGAAGAGCTCTTGGAAGAAGACCCAAGGTCCTCTCGGGAGAGGCCTGGCCGTCGGTGGGAGGCACCCCTTGGGCGAGAGAGTCGAGCGCCGGCGAGGAATCGAGAGGACCATTTACGTCGGGCGATCGAGTGATCGCTTCATCACCGCAATCGTATATATGCGCGCCAGGGGAGAGATTTCACCAGCTGTTCCCACTGCGATGGCTCCGAGCGCTCTACGTCCGTCTGTTTATTTCCCTGCAACCAATTGGAATGAGAATTTAAGCACGTGTCGTGTGTGCTTAAAGATATGCTAAACTGAAGTAGAAAGTGAAGGGAATTGTCCGGAAGTTTACATAAGGATACCAGAAGGGAGGCGCGGAGGAGGGGAAATTGTTTTAAAGTGGCGTGTTAAATTCCTGATGTTGAATAATTGATTTATGACATTTCACGGAATATATGAGCAAATGTTTCCAATACAATTTATTTAAATATGCCGTCAATTTTCTCTGCGTGGAACATGTATTCGCAGCACCATTGGTGCAAACATAACTAGAGCACCACCTGCTAAAAGGATATCGTTAAATCTTAAATACTTAAACTGAGATTTAAAGTGGCATTTCAAGGGTTTTGCAAAGTTATGCATTACTTGTAGACCATTTTCATTTAATTAATCTTAGACGAATCGCCAAAGCTAAGCAGTATTTTTATGTGTAGAACACCTTTACTCATTACCTAGGTTCACATCTAGTGATCACTTAGGCTAACTTGTTGGAAATCTTATCGATTCTGACATGTGGTCATTTGGTTATTCCAGCACAAAAAAACACAGTCAGCTATAAGTGTAGCAGCGTGAGATTAAATGGTTTGGGGTGTTCCAAGATTTGAGCTGGCTGTTTGGTTGGATGGCTCGAGTCTATTGAAAAACGCTTTCTTTGGCCGGGAGTGATTCGTCTTTGGGCATTGTTTCTCCGACGGGGTGAATCTCTTGCTTGGTTGGTCGTAGCGTAAAAGAGTAAAGAACGATTTGAAATTTATTTTTTTATTGCCCAATGTTACAACACAATAACTTTCAAATTGCTCTGCACTTAACAAATTCATTGAAGCGTAAGTATGGAACCATTTATGGATGTTTCATTCTGGAAGAGCTCTTCAGCGAAGATATTTTGTGAATAAATAAAAGCTTTTGTTTTTCGGTATCTTTGCTGGTTTCCTCCCCCGCCTCCCCCCCCCCTTCCCTAACAGTATGATTGCGGCCGTCGGAGTAAAATATATCGTGCCCAATAAATCGAATTTCATCTTATTACGTGCCGCGGCATTTATAATATCTTTCGCCCAAAATCGTTGGTGTTACTCACCCAGAATAATGGATTGATTGTTCCTGGACTTATTATATGAAAATATCTTCACAAGTGGATGGTATCGGAGTCCTAATGGCTTAGGCGCTTGCCAAGGGTTTTTCTGAAGCATCTCATTTGAATTCAACAAAATTTAATCCGGCGAGTCTGTCATTCATCCATAATTCATATAATAATTTTCAGGCAAGGGTCATAATTTCTATAATGAAGTGTAGGAAATCATGTGATTTTTTCCTCTTGGCATCAGCAATTGGTTTTTGTTAGTACTTGAAGAAATGAACATGATTGATTCGTGGTTGAGATTACAATGGCTGCTTTCCTCAATAAAAAACCACTCGACACATATTTATTCTTTACTTGTGTTATTGTTTTCTGCTGTAAACATTACTATTTTTCGGGAAATTATAGTGGAAAGACTTGGTTGCTGTCAAATTTATCCGATCAATTCAATCAAATTTTTACTCTGTAAACGTTTTTCCGTATCTAATCGTACAAGCCTCGTCATCTTCTTTTCACCCACTCGGCATATTATTCCTGGGATTGCGAACGAAATTCATCATAAGGGGAGAGCGATTTTGCGTGGGAGCATATATCCAAGACATCGGATGAGGCATTAAAATGGTATCAAAAAGACATTCAATAACAGGAATTTTACTCCATGGATTTATCACGGGTGGTGTAATTAATATTTATGCTTTGTTACTTTCCTGAATATCACATACGCATCTCACCCATTTAAAGAACAAAATAACCATGCACGAACATAACGCAATGTTGTAGCTTACTAAAATGTTTAAATCGAGTGAATTTACACTAATAACATAAAAATTAATCCAATCTACTCATTTATGGACTGGGCAATAGTTGTAAAATGAGAAAAATATACTATGCATACGATAGATTGAAGGTTTTCCTTGCCGTTGCACACTAACATGCCGTAATGCGAACATATTATTATCTTCTCTTTTAACCTCTTTTCACCAATTTATTTTGTTATCCTTTCTTTGTTGATGTTTTAAATCTTAATGCTGCACGCTCTTGCCGCGGATAGTTACTGTGTAGATCTACGCAATGCCCCGCAAGTCACCGTAAAGGAATATGGCAAGGATTTGTAGCGCACCTGCCTTACATGAACCACCATCAATTAATAAATGCATTCGAATTTACGGATATCAGCTCATACCCGCTTATACACCCACCTGCTCACTCATCTCTACACGAATCAGATAGATGATATCATTTTCACGTACTAGCTACTCCTGGACCGAACGAAAGTGTATCATTGTTCAATCTCCGTAGTCTCACTGCTGGTGGCATTCTTTTGTCATTTATTATATGCGAGTGAAACATAAATGTCATTAAAACCTCTACTATTAAGTTCTGAAATATGTATGAAATTCTGTCAGGTGAACTTTCTACGACTTTTCACGGCAATTATTACATGAGAACGTGATAATTATTATTAGAGATTTTCTGCCGCCTTGGAATAGGCTTTAGATGGACTCTGGCACTATATCAAAGAGTACTCGTAGTCGTAACCAACATGGCACAAGATATCCTTAAATCCCCTGCTACAGATTATAATGTAAGAATCATATTAATATGTGATATTGGATTTAAGATATTTGGTGTTATGCTAGTCAGTTATGGCTGTCTAGTGCTATAGTGTGTGGTGTCAGGGTTCATCAAAAAACTACTCTTAGCTTAAGCGTGGTGATACAGACTTGATTTTCATTGTATTTTAATTTATCAACTATTCATTTGCACTTTTTTTGTCTGCAAATTTCATTTTCGCAAGTTTCGTTGCATTCATGTTACAATATTGCAATACCTGCGTTGGAAAATAATTGCCAGTTTGCGAATGGTAGTTGGGAAAAGGAGTTTTGAGAATAAATTCTTGGAAAGAATTTTTTTAAATGTTAAATAATGCCTAAAATTGTTCTTTTGTTCATAATTGGTGGTTTCCCATTCAACAAGCACGTTGTTTAGAATATTTCCCCTTTTATTGTATCTAGACAATGGATTCAATAGATATAATAGATAGATTTTGATTTAAACGACTTAATGGACTTTCGCTAATATACTTGAAAAACTAATCACCTTAGTAGTTTTGTGCCACATTTGAAAATATTTGATTCTTATTTCATGGCTAAACTAATTTCGCTTTTCTATAGAGAAAAAATGAGACTGATTGCAGTTTATCATACACATTTCATTTTCTATTGATACTTCAAATAGAACCCAAGAACAAGGCTCGATCTCCACGCATGATCCCTCACACGAATGAACGCTCGTATGATAACATTGCTGACTTCATCGCCTATAATGTGTGCGCTAGAATAATATCTTTTTTGAATGAATGACATGTTCATTTTCTCACGGCTAGTGGAATACTTTCGTCATTTATTATGTGCGATTGAAACACAAACATTATTGATAATTCCAATATTAAGCTCTGAAATATATATGAAATTCTATCATCTAAAATTTCTATTAAATTTTCATGGGAATGATTAAATGAAAATGTACCATAAAACGTACATTTGGGCCGTAAATGCAATGATATTGATCATATTGATTAATGCCGTAATGTTCTGCCTGAGGCATAAAATAATGACTGACTTGAAAAGGAATCAGTTAAAGAAAAGTAATGGTTGACTTTCCCCCTGAGTTTCGTAAGGCAGCCATTAAGTTCTTCGACTTTACTCTCTTTGGTATCACTTAAATCGATTATCGCCTTACAGTTGTTGTAATTCACGAAGTACTCCGCCACTAATTTAGCTCGGCGTGTTTCCGTTGTGGATTGCGCGCGTCAGCATTCCCCTGTTGCTGTATCTCGATCGAAACAAAAATATTGCGGAATGCTGGGACGACTGTAATTTCCTTTTACGCTCTTCATACATCCTTCAAGTATCGATTGCAAAAATTCAAAGCATTCGATTTAAATCCTGAACTCGTAGTGGTTCTGGTATGAGCACCAGTCTTAGTACCCTGCCATGTTGCTCCGGGAACCAGATTCGGTTATGACATCACTGTGCATAAATCTAGACAGTTTTTTCCGGGTGATATTTCATTTGAATTTCAAAGTAATCGACGATAATGGAGAGTTCTCGTTTTGGGGGTAAACATTAAGCGATCGGCGGGAGAAAAGTGCTCTTACAGTTGGAAATGAACTAAGGTTGATTGGCAGGTATACTCAAATCAAGTTTGACAGATGAACCGTCCTCACCGCGAACTTTTAGGACTCTTGGAAAGTAAATTAAGTTTTATGGAGCGCAGATACGTAGTCACGCTAAGAAATCGTCTGCAACAATAATCTCCAACCTTCACGCTTCGGGAGCTATTCTTCGTAGTGAAAGTAATAAACTTACCTACTGATAAACGTACCTGTGCTAATTTTTCGAGATAAGGTTTTCCCCTCAAAAGAGCGGTCAATCTTCTATGACGCTGCATTGGTTTTGAGGGCATTTTTCCTTTCACTGTGAAGGGTTTGAGATGTGTTTTAGATAGGTCACTTGTAAGGACATAATGCCGAGTCGTCGTTAAATTTGTGATCCTCATTTTCAATATCTTGAAGATTAAAGAATTTCATTATTATTCTGATGATGGTCATTTGAATTTTTCCTTCAACAGAAAAACATTGTCACGCCTAATTCACATAAGTCACAGCTTGCATTTGATCATTTTAAGCCACTTTACAACGAGTACACTGCCTTTATATGGTAAATAACACGAGAATTCTAAACTTCTTCTGTCTAATGTCATATGGTCACACTCAGTGACAGTTTCTAAGAGTTATTCACTGGGTACACTCGCAAACACAATGAACCAATGCATCAGAAAACTAATTTAGCATTCCTTGACATGTATGTCCCAAGTACTTTGTTGGGTGACCTTTGCCTTCATTGACTTCCAGTTACTTGACCAATGGTAATTCTTTCTAATTAATCCATAATTATCAATAATTAATCATTATAATTATCCATATTCATGGACTCTTTGCTTGACGGAGCTACAAATTATTATATATTGGGCTACAGCTTGATCACGAATCGCACTGAACGTTTCTTGATACCACAGAAGTAATAAATACTGGTAAATTAGGAGGCGGTTGACTTACAACTCTGATTGCTTTCGTTGTAACAGGTCCGAGTCATGTGGCAAGTTGCGAGTAAATTGTACTTGATGCCGCTAGATGGATAGACAAAAATTGTTATAATTTGAGGGGAGGATATTATTTAAAGTTGAAAAGAGAATATTTATGGAAATATGACACCTTTTTGATCTAGGGAAATATAGTAACAAATGGGTACGAGTATACTGACTTTATGGTTCTTCTTCAGGATGGAGTAAGGGAACCATGAGAGGAGGCATATGCGTTGCCGAAGTTCTTGCTCTCTCATTCCCCGCATCGATCGCTCCGTCCTCCGGCGTCTGCCTGCACCGTTCGTCCCCACTAGTCCACATTCACTGCTCACCGGGTCTTTGTATCCTACATACTTTCCGTCAGGCATGGATTCCTTGGCAAGGAACCCTTACCAGACGATTACAACGGCGAGATTCTTGTTCCCAACGACAGTTTTGCTCTGGACTGTTACCTCCATTCCTCCGATGTATTGGATCCTTCTACGCAACTTCAGCGGGTATTTATATAGAGTTAAATTTTTATCGGCATGGAATGAGCTTATAATGAGTGAAAAAGAACTATAATCGCCTCGTTTAGTGGAACGGGCTCCCAATTTATTCCTCAAAACGTTTTCAAACACACCATTATACCCGACGCTCAGCTGAAAAGAGCCACAATTGCATTCCTATTATTTGTACAGGATAAATAATAATATTAGTCAGTTAAGCCTTAAAATTACGGTCTCAGATACTCCTATTAATTTGTTGCTGTAGCGATTCTTGCTGTCATGCAGAAATTAATTGTCGTGATTATATCTTGAATATAAATTTCTAATGGGCTAGTTTCGGAATAGTAGACTGACTTGAATTCTTGTAGTCTATATGAGAGTAAATTTTTCGAATGCAACTGTTGAAAAGCAAGGTTATGAAAGATCAAAACTTATTGATTTTACGATATGCATGGGAATCAATGCGAGAGACATTTAATTTCAAATTTAAATTTTTCATCACCTCAAATTTAAATTGAGAGTTGAGAAGTTACCTCATTCGAACGCATCCGCCATCATTCATCCCTTAATTGTCCAATTGATGTTCATGAAATGAGAATTCTATTGAACATTTCACCGTGTTCAAAACTTTCATCGCATTAGTTTAATCAAACTTCGGGGCCACAGTTGGAACTTTTGATTGTTGTAAGACATTAGGCGCCTTGAAATCTGGAGAGAGAATCAATGATGATCGGTATAAATAATGGCTAAATGTATATATTTTTATCCTATGAATAACTTTGGGTCTATCTCGAGGTCTTGGGCTATCTTGTCTTTTAGGAGATGCTGATGAGGCTCACATCCTTTTTATGCATATCTTTGGAAGCTTTTATGCATTAACATTATTATGCCACCTTAGTTTATCAATGAACGAAATGCATGCTAATATGTTAGTCAGTTTTACCAGCATTGTGCTCGGATACCCTATGCATTTTATTTCTTTATTTAAAAATTATATGTTTATTCCAGAAGTAGTTTCATTTTTTGGTGAAAAGAAAAAGAATTTTCCCTACAAGTCACGGAAAATATATTTACTGTATTATTCTCATTAGTCTAAAATGTCTTAATTTTGTCCAATTTGTCTAAACAACCTCATTGCTGTTTATCGACGACTAGATCATCTACGACGTTTTATTGCTTAAATTTTGTCTTTTCATAATCGTATTCCCCGAATGTGCCCATAAAAAAGTATAAGCTCATCATGGGCGAGATTTTGGTTAACTGCTAATTGCTCACCTTTTTTGGAACTACTTTGTTGTAGATATGCCAATCGTTAGGAATAAATCTTTTGCGACTAAATTATTGGTTATCAAGGCACAAGAGCTGTAAAGCCTTCTTTACACTGCTGCTGCATTGGACTGCTGTAAATTATCGACTATATTTTTAAAGATGCATAAAACGCTGGAAAATATTTATTAAGCCAACCGATGTGCTTGCACTTGTTCTAATTTTTTGGCTGTGGTTTAGTAAATAATGTCGGTGTTATGATTGTGAAACAGCTGCGGGGAACATCAATGTTGTTCATAAGTGCTACACTTTTGTGGTAGTTAGTAATTGATAGCTTTTTTTTCACTCCTACTCATAAGATACCTTCAAACGGTTAGTTTTACAGGAATATTAATCAACACTAAGTTTTGTTAAATTTGGCTTTGTTTGTAATTGCGCACGAAAACAGTGCTTTTTTTGAGCTCAATTTTTCTATCTTTTGAAGAAATGCTTTGCTCTTAGCTAATAGGGATAAAATAGCAAATTCTAAAGGAAAGTGCAAAAAGAAATTTGAAATACTAATGCATTATAATGCATTGTATGTGTACACTGCTCATCATATGTCCACATAAAATTCATTTTCATGAAATTCACTTTAAATTTCATGCACTGCACTGCTTATCAAATGTCCACATAAAATTCATTTTCATGAAATTTACTTAAAATTTTATCCACTCCGAAAATAAATACGAATGTAATAATTTCTCTTTCACTTCATTATTATTTCCATTGCAACTTAATACATTATGCATAAATGTCACAATGATTTGGTTATGGCCAAATTAATAATATATACATAAAAAACATTCATAATCTAATGAGAATGTTTGAACGGTTTATGGAAAATGTCAGGCATTCTGTGTTCATGAGATGCTATGCCGAGTCAACATGACAATGAGCTATGAGCGCTTGTGTACAGAGGCCGGCTCAAGTTACTGCACATAAGTAAATTTTATCAAACTCTTAGAGAATTTCATATTCGTGATCACTGTCTAATGATGTCCCTATTCCTTTGCATAAATGCCTTTTTACAGGAAAATTCGCCACGAAAACCGCATGATGATTTTCCTTATGTTGTGGTTATTATCTCGATGCAGCGGTTCTGTCTTTTAGAATTTTACCGATCATCTCGTATTCAGTATATTATTTTCAACGTCAATTGAAGAATCCGTCATTTCTCCTAGAAAAAATTTTGGAATAGAGTTTTACATAACTCTGCGCCTATTTCTTTTATCGTGGTCACAAAATACCTACTGGTTATTAAGAAGATGTTTTTACAGAATAAGGTTCATCATTCGTTCAATACCCTTGTGAAAAGTTACTTCTTGACAGAATGCAATCATATGCATTACTATTCTACATACTTTATCTCGAATAATAATGAAATCGAATTGAATTTTTAAGTTTTTTTTTTAAATTTATAGATATTTGAATGCACGAATCAGAATTCATTTATTTTTGGCCGAACTTTTGCTTTTCCGATTGACATTGCTTTTGACAGTCCTATCAGCTACCATGAAAAAGTTTTAGGGATAATTAGTGAAATAAGGAAGTGGTTTCGGTGATGTACGTATAGCCGCTACCATGTGTATTACATAACAGAAGCATTTCAAATCGAAAAAAGTTAAATGTAATGGACAGGCTGTAATATGTTGAGTAGAATTAATGAGAAAATGAAATTTATTGCCTTCGGAATGCTATGTAAAGAAATTTTTGTGAGTTCAAAGTGATATGTAATATGTCCTGATATATAATAGGCGCTTAGAAAAATTCTGAATCTAAATGTATATTGTTTGGCAAAAGTTCTCGTCGAAGAAATATTTTGTGCACAAAAAATATATAAATTAATTCATATACCTCGGAGTATAATATTCATAAAAATTCATTCAGTCTAATGAATAGGTGAGTTTTTTAATACATTGCTCAAATTAATGAGTCCGCTAGGCAATTTCTTAAGTTCATTATTCGAATGAAGTTGTGGAGGCGTCCCCATCCCCTACAACCTAAGGAAGTGCAATTAGACTTGAATGCAACTAATGGGTTTAAATTGTATTTTCAGTGTCTATTATATAATGGATGAACTTCAAGGCCTCTTATTCAGTAAAGAGTGGTGAAATAAACTGCTTCTTTGTCGGCAGAAATACGGGGATTTTCAGTTTATTTACTGTGTGACAGTCGTTTATTCTAGTCTAGAGTCTAGAAACTATTTTCATCGTCTTATTTCATAGCGTTATTTGAAGAAAATGGGTTTTGAGTCAGTATTTCGAAGTTCGGGTCACGAAGTACGCAGCAACGCATGCCATGTGTAAAGAGTTAATGCTTCACACCAATGAATTTATTTGCATGAATAGGTTCCCCTTCTGTTATGCTTTACTGTCCGGTGGACGACTTCATGGGTAAATTACGAAGAAAAGTTGCCTATTGTAATAGTCTGAAATATTTTTGGAAATAATACATACATTAAATTTCTGGAGGAGTTATTTCGATATATATATTTATCGAAATAACTCCTCCTATTTAAAAAATATATATATATATATATATATATAAATATTTATTATAACTTTTGTATATGTATATATATATATATATATATATATATATATATATATATATATATATATATTTGTATGCATAAAAGTTTAGTAGTTTCAAATAAAATCAAATTGATGATCCACAAAATGTTGCGTTTTCTTAGTTCACATGAAGAGGAAGGCCCCCGGGGTAATCACAATTAGCTTCAGCCTAGTTTTTTCACGAAATGTTTCATTTAAATGTTCCCTTTCTTACGTTTTCAAGCCATGATCATTTTCATTGCCATGTTTTCAACATAAATCCAAAAATAAGTCGGCCAGCTAGCAATGAAATTCAGTTCACGCAGTCATTTATTGACACTCTTACCGAAATTATCCACGTAAACCAAGCGGTACATACAATAAAGTGGAAGATATGAATTTTGATCCTCAGTGATCGGAAATTTTCACTTCACATCCCACCTTAACGGATACGATTTTTTCATATGCCGCTAATGAAGATGCGATTTGCCTCAACCTGGCGTAACTACTTGAAAAAGAAGAAAAGGGGAAAAAGAGTTGGCGAATGAAAATGGCGATGGTCTGAGGAAATGGAAAAGTAGACGTCGCGGAAGATGTGTTTATGAACGGGTGGGGTATCGGAAAGACGAGACGAGAGAATGGAGGATGCAGTCGGGGGAGTGGAAAGCGAACGAGGAAGAGGAAATGGGAAAAGAGAGGATAATAAGGTTTGGGAGACTGCAGAATGACGTCACTTCCCCCCGGCTCGCCGATGGAAACAAAAGAAATAGGATCCAGGCTCCATTAAGACTGAGTGATGTGTAATGACGGAGGGATGGATGAGGGAGAAAGAGAAAAATAGGGTTAAAGAGGGACGAGAGAAGTGAAGGGAGAGGAAAAGGGGGAAGTGAAAAATGGAGGCGGCTGGAGATGAGTACCGGGCGGATAGATGGGATCGGGAGCATGAGTAGTAGTTAGGTTGTATTGGTGAGTCGACGGCAGAGGTCATTTTGTGCCCCTAATCAAGTAAAAAGTTTTTTCTTAATTTCTAAAAGCGATAGTAATATTAAAGTAATATGTATTTTTTACATTAAAATTTTATTGTATAAATTACATATCACTGTACACTTGAACCACTTTCTCTTAAAAACAATATTATTATTTGGTTTAGACGATTTGTTTCGACACCCGGAACGTATTCTAGGTCTCTCCTGTTATCAAGCCACCTGCGCATTGATATGCATCGCACTCTTGTCAGGAGATGTCAGATACTAAGAGGTCGGTGGCATTTGCTGAGACTTAAACTAAGGGAGTAAAGGGTGAAGGGTTTCCATTGGACGATCGTGGAAAAAGAGGGAAGGCTATGGCGGTAAGGAAAAGAGGAGGTACGGGATTAAGGAAGGGATCGTGGGCCGAGTAGAGGGTACCCCAACGAAGGGTTTTCGGGAAGGAGAGGTAAAAGGTTTGTGAGCCCGGTGGGAAGGAGTATTTTTGATTGGATTCTGTTCACGAAAAATGGGTGAGTTGGCTTTCTCTTTCAAAGGGAAGGGTGAGGAGGACGTTGTGTGGTGCAGGGCGGGGAGGAAGCGGGAGGGGAAAAGGGTGAGTGATTAGGATGTTGGGAGGAAGGTCTTGAAAAAAAGAGAGAGAGAGAAAAGCTGGCGCTTGCCCTAGCTCCGGCCGGATCTTGATTGTTGATATTTTAGAAGGGCAGTCATGTCGGATCTGATACTGGAGCATGTGATGTGAAGGCATAATGATTCGTTGACATTTGAATGAAAATATGAGCGAGCCTTGAGCGGTTGTTGTCGGATACGGTTTCTTACTTACGGGATCGCCCATACTATGTGCCAGGGAAAGAGGAGCCTGGGGATGTTTTGAAAATACCAGCTTAATGCCAGGCTTGCATTTATGTTCGCCGAAAGTTTCTGGACGAATTAGGACGGATTAGTCTTCGAAAAATGGATGATAGTGCGTGCGCTTTAACCTTTATGGTCGTGGGTGATCGAAGGTCCTTGTCGTTGATTTCTGCCTCTAGTAGCTCAGGAAGTACGCGAGGGATTACGTTTAACCGAGTCGCCTCGAAGAAGATCCGCAGGTGTTCGCCCAATCACGTGTACACGAGCGGCGAGATGAAAAGCTTGAAATGCCGGACTGCGGTGAATACGCGCAAAAAGTTTCACAGCAATAGTGGAAGCTATAATTGACATGCAATAACTACTTCTTGCATGCGAGGTCACGTGCATGCGGAACAGCTGCGTCCGCGGAAAACGTCTTGAGGTCGCATTTTTTGGGAGCAAGTGTTTTCCTCCGAACTGGTGATGAAATGCAGCGCAGAAAAAGTTCGCGGAATCTTAAGAAAAAAACCTGACCGCGTCTTGTAGTTGTGGAAGAGTACGTGCGCCATTTGAAAACAGAAACATCGTTTGCACCCAAAACAATTCACAGGGGAACCACAACTGATTACTGACATAGTGTCACGCCAATTCTAACTTACATGTTTCAGAATATGTTATCTACATCTTACCTTATAAGTCGCCAAGAAGGCGTGCAGCAGAAGTTGTTACTTCACCCGCAATTAGAGTAATTGGTTATCAATGTCATTCGAGTAATTCAGTTTGTCGGGAGATCCATTTCTTATTCTAGTTGCCTTGAATTTTGCGATTGATAAATGATTCTTTTCACCGATCGATTCAACAGCCAATAAATTTCCTTCAGTGTATCACTGTGGCCTTTTTGCTAACAATCTAATGCGATGCTAAAATGTTTCCTCCTCTGTGTTAGCGTTAGAGTCAAATGATTCGTACTTTTCCAAAGGTTCTAAAATCCGCGCATACAGTATTCATGCTTCATACGTTCCCAAACCTGGCTTTCCTATTATTTTGCGGAACCTTCTCTTCCTTCTTCACGGTTCTTCGCGAACCTGTTATATTTTCTTCGTATCCTGTTTAATTCCGAAATGAAGTCCTGAGAATTCCAAACGCTCATATTCAACAACCTTACCAGTGTGAAATATCACCTCTTCTTATATTAATTATTCGAATATTTACCCGGTACCCGTATGATTGAACCTAGTTTACGCAACGTTCCAAATACGCTCCCGACGTACTTTCCCCCATGTTAAGCCCGTGGGTGATTTGATTTCTAAATATTTTACTTGGTTAGTCAATGTTATTTCTTTCTCTCCGAGTCTGTAGGTTTAAGGGTGTACGAATTTCTTTTTCCAGGAACTCGTCACGGTAAATACGTTCGCATTTGTTGGCTAACCCATTTCTGCACCAAGCACTAATATTATTCCGATCTCTAGCAAGGGTTTCTCAATCCGTTTTATTTCTTTTGGGTATAGCGGTAGATAGCGGAAACATCGGCGAATAAACTGATTTCGTTGATTACTCTGTAAGGAATGCCATTTACATAAATGAGAATGAGGAGGGGACCGATGACACTTTCTCCTGCTATGGGAGAGGCAACAGTCTTACTTATATATGGCTGCGTAGATTTTCGCGGCGGTGGCTTGAAGAATTCTGCATGTCCGGGTTTTCACCGCGTTGTTGTTTGAAGCCGACAACAGTTTCGCCGAAGTTTCATCCGGCGTCTTCAGGTCGAAGATGAGGATTCAGATTTTGGCCGTCCTTATATAGGTGGTCCCGTCCGGGTGCTGCTCTCTGATTGGTCCTTTTTCGGTCCTCTCCAGTCTTACTTATGGTTCATGAAGCATAGTGATAGATAATACATTTTATTGGACATATCGGTGCCTCAATGAACATGAATTTGGAACACATGTTTAGAATTCTTTCCTACATGGACAAAATATTTATAATTACGGCTCATGTATTTCAAAAACCAAAGGCTAATTTTTTGCCAAATTTATAATTTTAGGTATCAGATTTCATAAGAAACATGAAACTTATATCTTGCGTTGAGTTTCAATATTTTCTGCATAAAATTGGATCTCTGAAGAAAAGCCTGTTGGAGTTTACCCAAAAAACATAGAAAATTAAGGAAATAAACCCCATGAATATTCATCCGTACAGATAATATCCGCTATTTCGTAAACATTCAGAGTTTTTTCTGGAAATTTTGTACATTTAGTCGATCTGACAATAGGAAATTGGGCGAAGTAAGCTACAGACAAGTACTAATGTCATCACATTTCCTTTTTGATTCAGTAATAAAAGTTGCTAATATAATCTCTCATTCAAAAAAAACAAACTTTTACTCTTTTCGTGTGAAGCCATTGACCCTAGTTGGACACAGTCAATCAGTTTTAACGGTTTATCAGCCTTCAATTCCTAACTGGAAAATTTCATTTAACTATTGCTAATAATTTTCACTGGTTTCCTTTCAATGATACTGCTAATACGAGACTAATAAGTTATTAAAGTAATGTGAATGAAAGAAGCCAGATACCATC
Source organism: Hetaerina titia (assembly GCA_037158775.1). NCBI lineage: Eukaryota > Metazoa > Arthropoda > Insecta > Odonata > Calopterygidae > Hetaerina > Hetaerina titia. The sequence continues at coordinate 85,721,714 of CM073768.1, read as the reverse complement.
GAGTGTAATAATACTGTGCTTACACACAAATTTATAATGTATATTTTAGGAGGTCGTAAACTAGAGCAGGTGGAACAGTGTACATATCTTGGAAGAGTTTTAGACTAAAATGATCAAAGTAGTTGGAACATAAGGAGAAGAGTTGCCTTAGATAAAGACATTTCCACAAGGTGGAGGAAATTGTCGACAGGGACGTCAAGGATGTTCAGAAAAGATTAGTGAACACTTTGATATGGAGTGTGGTTTTGTACACCGCGGAAACATAGTCGTCACTATAGAACACAATTAAACAATAGGGAAGAGAGAGAGAGCCGTTGACAGAGATACAAAGTAGACAAGAAAGTTGGTGCAGAACACTTTGAATGGCTATGGAATGTTGAAGAATGTGATAGAGGAGAGAACGTAAGGCAAGCGAGGAAAGGGTAGGAAAAGAATAGGCATGGAGGATGGAATGAAAGAAGACAGAGAGTATACGGAATTGAAGAGGGATCTATTGAAGCTTCTGGTATCAAGTTGCATTTCGTTAAGCGAGAAAAAAATAATCGTTGTTCTGTCTGTGCCAATCCAAAAATCTTAAACGGTAGACTAACTAATGAAAATAATTATATTTTTTACGACACTATACGTTCTGGGTCTTCAGTTTTAAAACCTCATCTTCTTAAAGGTAAGATTCCTACCGTGTTTTTCAGTTACACTGGAAAGATAGAAAACATATAGAAAGAACCCCATTCTGAACAGCATTATTTTCGATGAATAAAATAGCAACCAGTACTTAAATAATAACATAGTCTCAACAGTCATAAGAGAAATAGTGACTCCACTCACGCAATTAATTTTTCCAAGTGATACCCTTAAACCTACGCCTTGTACGGATAACTAAAATAGGGTAATGATTCATGTTAAATTAGTTGACATTTTATATTATTGTAGCTGTGATTCAAACCAATTATGACAGTATTGGCGTTCTCTTAGTGAAATCAAGCTTTACCATACGTAATTAATAAATGAGAACATTGCGAATTTTGGGAAGGAGAAAAATAGCTAATTAGTAATGTAAGAAATTGCAGGAAAAAGATTTAAATCCTTTTCATTTAAAAAAGCATGTTTTTTGATTGACTATCTGCTCAAAATACGTTAACTCCATATTATTCATATTTTTAAAAATGCTACACCTCTTTCTCTTTCACTTTGTTAAAAATAATAGGATGGATATATTCGTTATTTCATTACGGATATTTTCGTAAACTTTCCATCAGCCATTCAATTCATAACATTCGTATTTAAGTTTTAAGACAATAACTTTGTCTCCATTTTGATATCATATATCACTAACTCGAGTATTAGAGTTACCCATTATGCTTGTTATGAATTAATTTGATATACTATTTATCAATTGACGAGTAAAATGTGGGTGACTATACATGAATTTTACGGTTATGTTCCTTAATTATGAACATTAGCTTAATGTTAACATATGAAAATTATTCGGAATGAGATATTTAAAAAAACTTAATTTGAGACAATATGTATTTCATTTAAATATTAAACGACGAAATATGTTAGATATGGCAGAGCATTGAAATAAATAAGAGAGTGGGAGAAGAACGGAGATCCAAAAGTGTTATTGACACTTTTTCAGTTACGTGTCTCATGGTGGCAGGGCAACTCCACGCCTAGCACGCTATAAATACGTGGGAATGGAGATTAGAAGTGATAATTTAACAAATTTTAACTCAGAGTTTCAAATAAATTAAAATCCCCAAGAATCGTGGACACATTTCATTCTCGGTTCACTTTCCTCGATGATTGGCGACCATGATGGAGGCTGCGGATAGCGCGGGTCATTTTTATCAACGAAGAAATTAGTTCCCCGTTCGTGGCCAGAAAAGGACAAGGAGATATGTATTTTTGAAAACATAGAATTTACTCTGCTCCTATCCGTCCACCGTACGCTATAATTTATGATCGGGACGGGTAATTTGCGGCTGGAAAGATAAAAAACAACGTGTTTTTGCGAATCGACCATGATAAGGAAATTTCCGATAGTGTACAAATGGAGGGGCGAGGCTCGAATGAAAAGACCACGTGGCTGAATTTTATTTGTGGAGGTATTTTGGGTAATAAGTAAAGTGCGGGAATAGGAAGAGAAAATGGTGATTGGCGTGAATAAAACCATTTATAATTAGGACCAGCATTTCGACGGGTGAGGATTCCGAATTATTTTCCCGCGGTCAATTCAAAAGAAAAAGTAATAGTCTTTAAATTTTAGCTCGTAATGGCTGAAAATTAAATTACTCGAGTATTACATATCTAGGAAGTGAGTTGATGCAATAATGTTATCCAAAAAGGGTATTCCTAATAGTATTCACGGCTTTCAAGATGCAAGTACTGAAAGAATTTTCGAACGGAATTCCAAATGTTCCATCTGTAATACCGTGACAAAAATAGGCAAAATAAGAGCTAAGCAAGGACTAAATATTTTTTTCTTAAAATTTATTATCGATAAACTATGCATGACTCTGTTCCAAATGATGAGGCCAAGGATTTCAAATATTTAGCTATATAAATTCGCCTTCCCAAAACTACGAAATACGTCTTTTATAAACATATTATTATTATTATTAGGTAATCTACCGGTTAAGGGGTTTTTGGATGGACACAACTATCAAATAAACATTTTGTGACTCCCCACCTAGCAAACTAATCTATATCAGGTCCCTCTTCATCTCGGTGTACTTCTTTCCTCCCTTCATCCCGTCCCACATCCCTATCCTGTTCCTACCCTTTCCTCGCTTGCCCAACATTCTCCCCTCTATTACCTTCTTCAACATTCCACTACCGCTCAATACGCCTTTCATCCCTTTTTCCTGCCTCCATAGGATTTCTCTCAACAAACCCCTCTCCTCCCCCACCATCTCTAGTACTTCCTCATTTGTTTTCCTTTCGGTCCATTTCACTTTCTCCATTCTTCTCCGCACCCACGTTTCAAAAGCCTCCAATCTACGTCTATCCTCCTGCTTCAGCGACCACGTTTCCACGCCGTACATAGCTACGCTCCATATCAGAGTTTTTACGAGTCTTGTCTTAACATCCCTACTCAACGTCCCCGTCATCAACTCCCTCCTCCTTGAGAAAGCCTCCTTGCCTAGCGCAATTCTTCTCCTTACGTCCCTACCACTTTGACCGTGTTGGTCCAAAACACTTCTGAGATATGTATACTGTTCTACCTGCTCTATTTTTTCCCCGCCTATCTTAATATTTAGCTTAGCCTTTTTATAAACATATATATATATATTCATATTTATCTTAATATATAATTATTATTATATAATATATGACCCATTTATGGCGTTCACTTATTCTTAATGCACACTAGCAATTAACAATGGTAAAAAAAAATTACACAACATAACGAACAAATCTGATTCCTAGAAGCTACTGTTTTACCCTGATGAAGGTGGCTGGGGCCATCGAAATATCCAAGTGAGTTAGTTTTTTGTTAATCTATATTATATATATATATATATATATATATATATTACAATGCTCATTGGTTCTGTAATAGCGTTGTATTCTGTCACAACATATTTATTGATGATTATTATTGTGATAGCTTTGCGTACCAGTTGCAGTTGTTAAACGAAGAGTGATATTCTCGAAAATAAACCTGGCAATTATGGTTAGTATACCTATTAGTATCGATATTTTCTGGAATTTGTCATAAACGTGGAAGTTATGTAAATATCTAATGGCAATATATATATCTTGAGATTAACGTGCGTAAATATCTAGTTCATTTTTTTCTTTTATGGGCATTACTTAAGTAAATGGTAAACAAGAAGGAGTTACTGCGCCAAATGGAAAAAGTGAAGGATAAAATTGAATATGATTGCTATAGTTTTCCAAATATTATTCTTTTTTATTCCTCTATCTTACTTAGTACATTAAAAACTTACCAAATTCAAAACATTTAATTTCTTTACGTAATGAGAACACTAAAACTAGCATGACAGAGCCGCTTAATGTTTAAACTATAGACATGAGGATAGACCAGGTGAATGGCAAAATCCCGTACAAAGAGTAATTCTTAGGTGCGCTAGCTTCGAATCGTCCCGTCTTGAATTCGCTTCCAATTATCTGATCATATTTGATTGGTGTTGAAGTGATAGAACGCCCTACCAACTTCCATTCACTTCATTCATTTGAGTAGAGGTGTGCGATGAAGCCTGGCCATGTCTTCCCCAAGACAGCGACTCCTAAATGTGTGTTGCCACTTGCTTCAGCCACCACAGCGGGTACTCGTAACGTGATCCCTTGGGAGGGGGAAAAAAATCTTTGCTACCGCCGCCAATTTTGCCGAGGGGAGCCTCGGATGTCATAACCGTTTTAAGGGGATGTCTGCAATCAAAGCGGTGGAGAGGAAGAACCACTCCGATATACCGTTCTCTCCGATATGGGACCCAGAATTCATCCCCCCCCCGCCCTCCCCAGGAGTCTCTTCTGGGCCTCATATCCTTTCCTCTTCCGACCTTCCCCCTCCACCTTTGTGTCGCACCTCATTCTTCCCTAATCTGTTCGCCGGAGCAATTGGTTTTTCGCCGTGCGCTGGAATCAGATGTCTCGAGACACCCTAGAGGCACAGGAAGAGGGGGGAGCGGGTGACATTAGCAAAATCATGGGTTGCACTCGCTGCTTCATCCATCCTCCCCTCTGTTACTCTCCTTAACTTTATGATTCCCTCCCCTCCCTTATCCTCCTCAGTCTCTCTCTTTCTCCCTCTCCCACCCTCGTTCAACCTTCTTCCAAGAGGAGAGTTGGAGGTGATATTAGGAGAAGAGGAGGTAATGGTTTTGCCTCGGAGTTGGAGAGGGCAGGAGGGTGAAAAATATAAATGGGAGAGGGAGAGAGAAGTCTTACCTATAGCGTTGTTATTAAAAAAAACCCCCAGGACCAGAAACGGGGATAGAGGGAGGGACGAGGAAGAGGGCTCTAATGACGGTGCCTTACACAACGACTGCGCGGCTATCACAAGAGACGAGGCCCGCCGCCGCAAACACCAGAGGACCGCCCACTCCAGAACCACCTCCTCCGCAAAGCTGTTTGGTGATTACACCGTTACCACGGGTGGTGTTAGGAGTGAGGGAGAAATAGGGGAGGTTTTGAGGAGGTGGGTGGGATAGAGAGAGGGTTTTTTGGGAGGAGGAGGAGAGGGTAGTGGAAAGCAAAAATGATTGCACATGTCTTGCTTTTTTTTCTTTTGGGTGCGATGAGAGGAAGGGAGAGAGATTTGGGTCCTGTGCTTTTTTGGTTGGGATCGAGGGAGAAGAGAGAGAGAGGGGGGGTGTGGGCTCGCGGCGGCTGTAAGGTTGGTTTTTGGGCGAAAGAGGAAGATAGAAAGAGCCTAAGTGATTCAGGGAAAGGGAGGCAGGGTTGAGCTATGCAGCATGGGAGGACGGACGACCTCATGGCCCTCATCTAGGTGGTCGCACAGGATTTTCTTACCTCTTCTCTCCCAAATTATTACCGAAGAAATTTTTTTTACTCCCTCCGCTACCAAATCTCTTATTGCGGTAATAATTAGCTGCGTATGGTGGCAAGGATATTCTTTTCTGGCTGTAACTTCATGTATTCTGAAGTCTTATCCAGTACTTTGCGACTGGAATGTCACGGATTATCATCTTCTTCTCGTATGAAAAGTAATAAAATTTTTATTTAACAGGTCGAGTAAATTATTTTTTTTTGTGCGAGAAAATCTAAAACTTGTCATTCATGAGTGCAGGAAAAATTATTCTCTCATCGATCTTTGAAACTTTATGGTGGATACTTAGTTGCTTGAAAGTGTTAAACTGGATGAGTGCTTCAGATGAATTAGTTTAATTGGTCGTAACCAAAATAACGATTAAGTCGACGTGAAATCGATTTATTTGCTTAGTAGACCAGATTGTCCGTGTTGATTAATTGATATCGAATAATTATTCGCTTATAATTATATTTTTCCTTTAAGAATATAATTAATAATGCTTGATGGAAGATAAATGTTAAGATTATGGACATTTCTTTGATTTGTTTACAGGAATTTGTAAGAATGAGTAATATAATTCACTGAATATAATTCGTGTTTAATTTATAAACCTTAATTTATTTTTAAACTTTATTTAATTTCATTTGACAAACGTGCTTTAAGTCGCTTGTTATTTTGTTAGATTATGTGACACTCGAGAATTTTGGAGAAATTGAAAATTGAATAACTAACATTTAAAAAAAAAGCATAAAATAAGGACATATGCAGAACAGATAATTTACAGAACCGTGTGTATCCTCAAAAAGATTTCTATTAAAAAATATCCACCCTGAAAACCCAATTTAACCTTCTAAATCCATCATTCTTTTTGAACTCATGGAAATTATTCTATATGAGTATTTCGGCAAGACCTTCCTGATTTTCAGAGCTAGTAACAAACGTTTTCTTATGAGAATTGATAGGGAAATTAGTTGAACAACCATCTCCTTAGTTTAGTTAACTGGTTCAATCTTTTTGCATCCCTAAGTAGCCCCGTCCTGTTATTGAAGAAAGAACATTATTTATAGCCGAAGATAAATTATATATTTTTTACATCGCGCGTGTGTATTTATTTATGCTCATTGCATACGCATTTATTAAAAATATCATATGTACTCAAAAATCAACAACACCTCAGGAGATCAGTTCCGTTAATATTTACACCCGAACTTCTTATGGCTGGCGGAGCTGGAAGTTTCAAGTATTAGTGTTAGCTCGTTGTTGCTAACCTTTAAGAAATATAGTTTATTTAAAGCATTTGTGTCTTAATGCATCTATTTTTTACAATTCTAAAAATAGGTAGATCCTTGTTCTTTTTAAGTACTAATTTTATTTTCTCTCAAATTATGTAATGGAATATTTTATGTTACTTCGTTTGAGTCAATCTGGTTACCTATTTTTGCCGTGACTGCGAGAGGAATTCGACCATGCTTTCCAATAGCAGTACGGTGCCAGAGATCCAATGCCAATCTATTATTGCAGCGCTTCTTGAACGGTGATAATATGTCTTAATGAGTGATGACATTAATTGATTCACAATCTGCTCAATTATATGAGGAAAGAACCGCGTCATTCTAAGTGATCGTGCTGTGAACAATGCAAGTTATTGACGACTTGGATGGATTTCTTTTGTTCCGAGTCCACTCTGGGTACTTAAAGCCTTGAAATCTTCTAGAGTACGGTTTGTGCACAGAACAAGTAGCTAATAAGCAATAGCTCCCTTTTGCAAGAGAGCAGGCGAGAGAAGACGAGGAAACTCTTGAAGTGGAACCGCCAATGCTGAAAGGAGCGAAACGTCTTGCGTGTTATTAACATGTACATGTGCAACGTCTAGCTTCCTAAGCAAGGAGGACAAGGCCTCGAAATGGGCACATTCGAAACCATAAACTACCTGAGTCACCTTTAACTTGAATTCCTAAGGCGGCTACTACACGTAGCTAAATGTTTAGAAATCTTTTCCATTGGGATCGAATCTAAATTTTGAAGTTCACAACCACGGTTTTTTTATAAAAAATGTCCTGTAGTTTAATGTTTTCCATTAATTAAGGTCTTATTGCTTTTTTAAAAAATAGTTTACAATGTAATTATTTCAATATATTAAGTTGAGCGCTGTATTTTTAAATTTTGAATACAGTCAACCATACACATGTATGTTCAAGATGATTTAATATAAACAACACCATTCTTTTATTGAATTGATTGTTTAAATAATCTCTTTGTTATGCTACATTTGAATAGTTCAGCGATGTGCACATTCCTATATTTTCCGTTTTTAAGAAAGGCAAATAGAATTTCCTTAATAACAGAACCGTAATATATTATTTCATCCATACAATAAATTTTTTGGTTGGTTCCCGAGACTGTGATGGAAATACTTTGTTTTGAAGGCTTCAAGTATCAATATTTATTTTTAAAAACATTTCAGTTGTTCCCTTTTATATTTTCGTATCTTTCTTTTGATTGGTCCTAATGTGTGTATTCCAAATGTATGACTTGGTAAATCAACCGAAGTCCTCACGATACACATTTGCAGCTCTACCTGCAACCCCTCTTTGTACTTCCTCTTGAGGTGGTGTGCTCCAAGAGTAAAGAACTGCTTTAGTACAGGGTGTGGGCGCTAAAGTATGACGGAGGTTTTTGTGATAATGTAAATATTTTTTATAATGATTTGGAAATTTCAAGCAGTCCAGCAAAGATATTTAAACGAGCATTGAATATCCATTCTCAATAGAAAATCCTTAGTATAAAACAACTGAACTACAAACTGACTGCTGAAGATTTTGGATATTTTTATCTCACGTGGATTACAAACACATTGGTAGAATTTCGTCTGGTAAAGTACCATTGAATGGCAGAACTTGGATTTGAGCCTGGACCTACCCAATAACATCCTCCTGCCCAATAACATCTTCAAGCCTTAACCTTCAACACAGTATCTTGAGTAAAAATTGAAGGTGTAGGATGTGGACGCAAAATAATGAAAACATTTCTAGACAGTCGCGAATGTCATTGGCATCCGTCCTTTTTTGAGTAAAACATTCAAGTAGTGAATACCGTAAAAATTGCCACGCCATCGACCGATAAGCAGACACGCTAATGTTTCAAGTTAAATTACAATTCGTTAGGAGTAAAGCCTTGGAGGCACAACTTTATGCAGGTTGAGTGGAGTCTTGCTGAAGCTTTGATGTAGCTTACATTTAAACTTCTAAATGAATTTTAATATTTGTTTTTAAAAAGATTTTTACTTTAATAGAGAAGGTACGTAATAAGTATTTATCGTGCCTTGATGCATTTCAGTGACCAAAATGCCATTATTACGTAGAAGAAATACAGAAGAATGCGCTCTTAGGAGTTATTTTCGCGTCCAAACATTTAAGCTTGGACTACCTAATTCAGATTAGAATATAATTTACTATACTAACTAGTTTATGATTAATTTATACAGTTTCAGGTGTAGCATGGTGGAATTACTTCATGATGAAAGAAGACCCTCGTTCGGTAGGATTCGTTACAACTGACATGAATACGTTAGGCTGTAGCGAAACCTAGGTCGAAATAAAAAAAATTCTTCATGAAAAAGTTTCTTGTTTCGTCATAGTATAAAATTGCTTGGTGGATAGAATGTTTAAATGCATTGTGATTTCGTTTTATTTTCTGTAGAAACATTTTGCCTCCCTTCACTGCACCTGTAAAATAACTCTTTCAAAACATTTATTATGGCAGTATTTGCCAACAAATTCCCGTTTCTTACTTTCAAGAATGGAACATTACAGTGTCGTTACGAGATTCTTTTACGTTTTGCTCGGATAAATAAAACTATGGAAAAGAGAGAAGATGTTATGAGAAACTGAAATAAAACTTTTCAAATTGAGAAAAATTAAATAATTGAGTGCTCCCTGAGTATTCTTTAAAACATTTATCCGACAGAGAGTTTACAGTGTAATAGTTTTTCAGATACCCAAGTTGGGTTAAACAGATTAAGTGATGTAAAATTAAAAAAGAAAGGCTTGGAAAGTATTCACTTACGAATAATAAAACGCATTCCAACTCGCTTTTGTTTTATAAGGCAATGGTGGTAACGATTAACTTTTTGGAGGTTATTAATAGCCCTATTTTATGTAAATATTGTTATTATATCTTCCCAGAGCTGAGTAATTACATCCTTTTCTTATTTAATGAAAGACAAATCGAAAGTTACTCAGATGAAAAAGTAATCCATTTTACAAATTATCCCGTTTCCTGCGAAATTGCCGCATCATGTAATTGCTGTCATTTGTCCAGCGCAACACTTGCTTAACGACTACAATGGACGGATATTTATAATTTTCTCTACGCACAATTATTTAAACGCTATCGATCTTAAATAACCTTTTTTTCACTGACGCCCATTTTATATCTTATTTAACGATGAAAAAGCTTGTTTCCCAACAGTCATAAATAGTATTCAATTTTTTTACTTTAGTATTTATATTGCATATACTTTATATAACCCGTTGAGTATATTGAATGCACGTCTACTTTAAAATTTCATTTACGAAGTGGTTTTCCTTTCAAATGGGAGCGACTGCTAGTTTATTTGAAAACTGTTTTAGGGGCAATGGGAAGTAGATGATATGGTTGCCACTCAAAGTGAAACATAATATTACACGTAATATTTCTGTGATTACTCTTTGGATATTTTGGGAGAGATTCCGTCAAGCGTTTTCCCATAAGTAATTTCACTCTGACCTGATTCTATTTAGATATTATACATATCTCTTGCAAATCATTATTGGATTTTAGCCATCTCAAATGATTGTACATTACTTTTTTTTGGGGTTAGGTGATATCGGAAATTACTAAGAAGGGAAATTGTATAAAATCTGGCGTTGTAAATAAAACTCAGCAATTTTACGCTTCGCTAGAAATACACGATATGCTAATCCTGCCCAAACATTAACTCAAGGCTCCAAGAATAGCATGTTATTGTAAATTAAGTAACGATTTAGTTAGGGAAAGAGTGGTTACGACTTATGAAAGACTATATTGAAACTTAATGTTAATTTAATGCATTTAATAATCATTCGAGCCCTTTTAATGAGAGTATTATTGATATTATTGAGATTCAAAAGTTTTGTGCAGAAAATTGTCTCAGATGGAAGCTCTTGAGAATTTTGGTTGGAAAGGAACTGGTAATTTCTGAATGCTTCATCATAAGTTGTAAAATTTATCACGACGGCAGGCCTTAACACCTGCGATTAAATATAATTTACCGGAATTAACCTGATGAGAAAAATCGTAATGAATGTTTTTTAATTGACGGTTTTCAGTAACGGAGAATCTCTCCTACGGAGGGCAAGGGGATGATGACGGTTCAGTGATTACTAATTAAATGACGAGGAATTTATCCTAGTGCTGTACGATTTTCTTTCGTGTCATTATAGTTTTACTGAGTTTTGCCGTAGTGATCCAAAAATATGAGCCATCATCTTCTTCTGTTAATAAAACGCGTGGAGTTATACTAATGGATTTACGAGTATATAATATTATTTATATTTACAGTACTGGGTTTGCGTAATAATGAGAGAGTTAAACAAATATTGTTTGCCTTGTTTCAGTTACAGATGATTGACCATGCATTTATATATTTTAATTCAATAGGGTTATGTAAACAAAGATTGCGTCCGCGTAACAATGTCTCTTTGGAAAGCTCACGCATGGAAGGCGATCCTGCGGCAAAATAAATTAATCCGCATTGGATGTTTATCTTGCTTAACTAATAATTTTGGTGATTAAATCAGTTGATGATCAAAATCGTGATATTCCTAATTTGATGAAAATTAAATTAGTGCATCTTGTTATTTTTTATTACCCTCAAATAATTGTTTTACTGTACATTGTTCATTTAGTTAGCAGTTTTTTATGATTTCGTATGACGCTATTTGCTTCCAACTGTATATTTTCAACAAGAGAGGTATCGGTTATCGAGAGCATTATAGAACCGAAAGGAAAAAGTACGTTTTCATTAATAGAAAACATAACAAAAAAGTAAATTTTTCATATTAATATGCTGATATAAAAATGAATAGAATTAAAACAACCGAAATCCAGTATAAAAAGTTCATATTTTTAGTATCACCTATCTTTTTCGATAGTACCAGCTCGATATTATTTCTTATCTCGCTAATTATTTTCCAATTTCTCATATTAAAGTGTAACGCGAGAAAATAGTTTCGAATAACATTGTCATAATGGTAGAGAATGAAATAGTTGCTTACATAAATAAACATAAGCACGTAACAAAGCAAACTGTTTCGAAAAAAGCCAGAGTGGTAATGTGCGAACAGGCAAAATTGAACCGATAATTTTAAAAAATAAAGTATTGTTAATGACCAAGGATGCGAATAATAATTGATAGTTATACAATTTTACGCATATTTTTAGCTGTATGGGGTCTCTTTAGGTTCTTTTTAATGAAAGTATGGCTCAGTCTTCAAGAAATGTTAAGTATAAGAGCTTAATTCACCAGTAATATCATTATAATTTTATTAAAATTAAAAAAAATATATTTGAGATACCAAATTCACTCAAAGGAGCATATTTTCTTTTTTCAAGTTTACCCTTATTTAACGCTCATGTACTTAGGCAACAAATTGAACCATATAATGAGATGTAATAATATTAATATTTTTAAGTAGGTGAAACATTTAGGAGTTAAACATTTTTGAAATAATCTTTGTTCCTGTTAGTGTTTCGATTAAACTGATATGCGGGAAGCTGAAGTGCGGGACTGGAATTGTGGAATTGGAAATGGTTCAGAGAAAATCCTCCAGGTTAGCTATAAATGGTGAATAGATAAAGCGTGGTGGGTATGCTGGAGGAATGAGGTTGGTAGCCTCCTGATATTCGAAGAGAGTGAGCAAGTACTAATACTTTTAGGAGGGTACATCAAATTATCTTTGGAGATTCGATCATCAACGCAAAATAAGGGAGATATACACTGTCGCTGACATATTCAAGTATTCGTACTACCCTACATGATATGCAATCATAACAAAATCGAACATAAGCACCCTAAGCACCCGAATATTTATACTTAAGGATGAACAGTTAATAATGTCAATTACTGGATGCTGTAAATACGCATGTATGTGTGCTAATATATGTATTTTCAAATGTACAAGTATGGTCATTCGTCTCGTATGCATACATACACTCACCATGCAACGTGCCCGACCAAACCCCGCCTCTCCCTGTTGTGATAGCTTGTGGGATATTTGGGGTGTAGATGAGTAGATTAGGGAATACACTTGTCTTAACTTTGCTATTATTTTTCTTAAGGTTTTTCAAGTTTATTTAAAAAAACATGAATTTGCTTCGGTTTCCCCTTTCTTTTGGCTCATAGGTAGCGCCATTTTATCAGACGCTTGTTTCCAAACTTCTTAAAATAATGGAAAAAGTATGCGTTGTTAGTTTGATATGTGCTGCAGTTGTAATCCTCTCTATTTTGATGACATTGGTATTAAGTTTGTGTCCATTCAAAACCAATCTTAAACGTTTGACTGGCAAATAAAATAATGGATTTACTGCTCTCTTAAAACACAAGCATTTTCATGGAAACAAAATGCTTCGTTACCAAAATGTTATAATTATACTATGACGACGGATAATTACTCAGATCTTCTGAAGTGCATGAAAACGTCTAGTCCTAACCATAGTTAATTTGTTTATACGTATTTGCTTTCTTCTTATGTAAAATGACAAGTATTATATTCTACGTTGCTTCCATGTTTACCGAATGCGAAATTAAGGCACAAAACCTTTGAGCATAATTTCTCTCTACGTGTATTGTAGATTTTTACGCGTATTGAAGTTTATCGAATTTCCAAAATATAATACTTCAAATGCATGACTAATATGTCAACCATCCCAGATTACCATTCTGTGTCATTAATCAAGACTTTTCCGTGTACCTAATGGTTTTTACATTTTTTCTTGGGTATTGTATTCATTAACTTGCAATAAACTTCTGTTAAAGATTTTGAATTTTTGTCAGTCAAAAAATGTAAAACTTTCGAAATTACTTATAATTAACAACCGTCAGTGTGTGTTTGCCATAATAATGATAAAATGTGAGAAATATGTCGAAACATTTCATGCCGACACAACTGTTTTATAGCTATTATCCTCATTTTTACGTCATAGCATTTGCACGAAGTATTACCTAGTCCGCTCAGCAAAGAGTTAAAAACTCCTTATCAGCGCTTAAGAATAATTTGTGTTTGGGCAAATAAAATTTTGTAAATAACAGAGAAGTAAATTTCGTACAGTCTACATATACCCATGAAGATTCTCTTGTAAATCCATTTCCCTAGCGTTTTCTTTCATTATTATTAGATTGAGGAGATTATTAACAAATCAAATATTTTACAATTTTCTTTCCTCAAATGTGTATTTGAAGCGTAAGACTTAAAGGAAACGCTTTTCAGTGTTGTTGATGCGTTTACGGTGTCACTTTGTTATTGTGAATGATGTCTTTCCCTTGCCCTATGGAGTAACTGTTTACCTACTCGATTCCAAATTGTTGGAGATAAACTTTCTCAATATTCAAAACCTTTTCCGATTCACCATTGTGATATCATCAAATTGTAACCATTAGCGTTACAAGGATTGATGCGAATGTCTGTACATCGTGTATCTCTTAGTCCTTCAAGGGTTTCATCAGAATATGGATGGATGCTGTGTCATCCCATGCACCTTTACCAACGATAAATTTGATGTATTTTTAAATAATTTATATCTGACATCATCCTAGCATTCCTAGCATTGAAATACGCTGTCCGTGTCATCGGTAGAGATGTGATTTCCCGAACGGGGTATCCACAGCTTTTTTCTCACATAAGTTCGGGACTGAATCCCGGAAAAAAAATTTATTTTTATATTGTTTTCAAGCACATGAACCATGAAATGGGATTTTATACGATCCTAATCCTTCAACCCATTGATTTCATCGCATCCGGAATTAAGGGCGAGAGAATAAGAGAGGCATTCGACCATTTTAGCGCGGCCAGCGCGTGCTCACTCATGGTTCGCGAAGTTAGCCTGGCCGTGTGATGTGTGGGGAAAAAAATGTCTCCCTTTTTGTTTGGGAGGAAGGTCGCGGAGAGGTGGACGGAAAAATAAGGCCTATCTCCGTCCCCCCACCCCCCTCCTCTCTTTCTCTCAATTAGACGGTTCCCTCTGCCTTATCACCACCTATCCATCGGGAGCTTTTTTCCACTGACAGGCCACGCGACCGACACTTTTAACTTTCCCAGACAGCGAGATTTGAAATTTTCGGCGCCGGATAAAATGGCGGGGGGGAGGGGGGGGGGAAACCGCACCATTTACTTCATTCGCTTTCTCCGCTATAACATTTGCCTAGCTTGTGGAGGTGAGAGCGTTGGGTTGAAGGCCGCAATACCAATGACGCAAAACCTTTGGAGATGATTGACCACTGCGATCACTTCCCTAAGTGCCCGTCCTAATGAGACAAACACTTAGGATCAATTAATAGCGACTGGATTCTCTGCGCGTGAAAATTAGGTTTTGCTCGGCGTTCTTTTAGATTGTTTTCCTGCCGGCCGTAAACGATTCGTTGCAGCCCTGTCTTTGAGTTTCTCAATGCATGGTTCAAATTATGGTCCCTAGCATCTTTCACGTACCCTTTAATGGGACGAACTAGGCAAAATAACTACCATTATGGAAGCGTAATTTATTTACGTTGATGGCTGAGAGGATTTATAGATGGAGTCTCAACTTCAGTTCCTCAATTGCATCACAGTCGCAACATCCATTGCTTTTTGTCAGCTGGTAATTACATTCCCGATCATTGTGACTGATGGCATATTTCATAACGAAATCAATCTCTGTTATACTGTTCCTACGTGCTGCATGGGCTTTTGGAATCTTTCTTATCCACTGACCGTCGACATTGAGCTCATCTTATAGCCTAAATTACACGAATTAAAATCCCTCGTGGGGAAATGCCGTTGCGCATGTAATTTATTGACTAAAATTGAGGGACAAGGCGTAGTGAGGAATCTCTTCGCCGTCGATAATGAAAAAATAATTCTATAATCGAACTTCCCTTCTCATCTTACGAGATGACAAGCACTTGTTCACGGTAATTGGCGAGTAGATGCAACCCGAATTAATCCGCTTTTAAAGTATCCAAATATATATTCAATTTTTTATTACCTGATATGATATGATTATAGTTTGTCAATGCATAAAATAGTTTTAGGACGAGTGTTAAGGCTTTAATATTTCGAAAACCTATTATGTACTCAAAAAAGTATTCGCGACATTTTTAATTATAAAATGTTTTAACTGTAGAAGTTGAATTCAAAAGTTCTCTTTCTCACTCTATTATCTCCTATGTTCACTCACTCCTATTTTTGATAAATTTTAAGAAAAATTCGGGCATTATTAATTATTTTTTTCTCTATATAGTCGCTGTGTGACGGAATTTATTTTTTCCTAATGAAGGAGCCATCAAACTTATAATTCTTAGCGACGGCAGTGCATGAATTTGTACTCGTAAGAGTATAACTTCCTGTTTGCCACATTCTTTAGTGTTTTATTGAGATATGCTCACGTTTTGTTTCCTTAGATGCAATCTTGTAATGTAATTTAAATAGAATTTAATCTTTCAGAAAGCATTGAAGTCGGTCAGTGTATAACAAATACAATGTAAGATACCAAGAGTAGAGAAAAAACGGTTGTTGAAACACTCTTAGAGAAAAATAAGTTTTTATAGAGCTTTCATTAACACTAAAATTGAGACGGAGTGAGCTGAAAAAAATGGATAAACGCGAAGTCTCCATACCAAACGAACGGCTCTTTGGAGCACACTTCACGTAGTTGGTTACACGGAAGTCCAGGGATCGTAAGTAAGCCCGGCTAGCTCAGTCGGTAGAGCATGAGACTCTTAATCTCAGGGTCGTGGGTTCGAGCCCCACGTTGGGCGAATTTTTTTCTTGCATGGCTCCTTCAACGGAACTCTCCGTACCAACGACCTTTTTCTATCCTCAAATTCGTGTTCCCCCTTGACGAACACGTAGCTTGTTACTTGAGTCTGATGCAGATTCCAAATTTCCGACTCTCGATCTCTCAACGTTCCCTATTCCATGGACTACCTCCTGCGTTTAATTCCCTAACCATTCAGTATCCCTCCCTGGACCTCTCTTCCTCACTCACCGCTTCCACCTCCTTCCTTAAACAACGCCAGATAGAAACTTAACCCTCTCTGCTTGCGTCTGTGCTCTCCTGCTCTGTTAGAACTCTTTTGGGCATTTATTTTGCTAATTTTTCATTATTGTTTATTGCTTTTACCCTTACTTTCTCTTAATGTATATTTCATGTGTTGCCTGTCAGCCAATGTAAAAGCCTTTGTGCCGTTTTTGGCTGCTTTGTTAAATAAACGACAATAACCACACAACCAGGGGACACCGATAATATATTTTTAGTTTACTTTGAGGTGAACCCGTGGGTAAGCATATGTTAAAAGTTATAATTTTTTTAGTCCACCCGGTTGTCCCTAGCAAGGATTTAAATTTCCTGTGAACAACAACCGGACGTGTTCATACGCGCCTGCCGTTTATTTGGTTGTGTGCCCTTATCACGGACACGGGGTTTTCCTATTTTTATATCTTTAAAAGGATCTTTATCACTGAACAATGACTGTACGAGTTTGCTTTCATTCAAATTGGGCCCGGGGAAATGCCTGAGATTTGAAAATTGTTATAATGATGCATGCAGGAAATGCATAAATGAATGGTGGAAATACTGTGGAGATCTAATTATCTTGGTTAGAAGCACAGGCAATACAGCTTTTGTATCTTTTTTGAATAGGACTCTAAATTAAAACCCAAATATACTTTTCCTGGCGAATATATTACCCGATAGTCGAACAATATTGATCTTTTATTTCATGCCGCAATATTTTAATCTTCGTGAAATTATTTGAATGATAAGGTGAGATGATGTAATATCGTAAAGATGTGATTTTTAGATTGAGAAAGCGCCTAACGTAAAGTTATCCCAATCCGTCTAATACTTATACTGATGTTCCGGATGTATAGATTACTGATTTAGCCTTTCTTAAACACGTTTCGGTCGTTATAAGAGGAGCTTGCTCTATGAAATATTCGGTTTTAAATTTAAAATGTTTTACGGTTCAATACAAGATCCCAGTATGATGTCAAAATTATCACTTTGCACAACGCTGTCACTGAGACGAAGTTAATAACTGTTAGGCCTGTCCTAATTTTTTCTCTATCTTTAATAGTTAAATTCTTTTTAATGCATCGTTAAAATAAAGGTTAACTTTAGCCTCCGATTTAAGGACTAACTCAGCTTTATGACTGCTAAGGAAAACTCACCGTTAAACAGCTCAGTAACTGATTGACGGTGTTACTCTGGTTACAGTGCTAACATTCACCAATAGGTAATCTTATTTGTTCATCAAATCGGATTGTTCAGCAATCTCCGAGTTGAGTGAGCGTTTATATAAATAAACGATTGGATTTAAAGAGACATAATACAACCAGACTTTAATGGATTTTCGACTGCTATTTTTACTGTCCGTTTACATGGTTAATTATTTATGGTTTTAGCTGAACCTGTGGGTGGATTATTCACGAATGCTTATTCTGTTGGGAAGTAAAGATCATGTTCTGCCTACCACTGTTTAACGTTAGTGCACCAGTGGGGATGGTTTGTAGACATGATAAAAAAATGAGAGTTAATCCAAAAATTATTATGTTTTCCGGTCCTTGTTCTGAGCCTCGTAAATCCAGCCCTATTCAAGAGCTCTTATTTTCATCCAGTGTTATCAGGGCAAAAGAAATACTCTTATTAGTTTTCAATTATTATTGGTAATCTACCGATTGAGTTAGGTTTTGGATTTACGCAACTACTAAAAATTATTCTCTCCTAACAAAACAGTACCCAAAATCCTACCCTACAACAAGCCATCTCTTCATCTCCATATACTTCTTTCCTCCCTGCACTCCGTTAATTTTCAACGTACCTATTCAATTATCCTCTATTGGCGATTATTTAATATGAATGAATGTGAATATTTTTTCCCTGAAAATTCGTTGAAATATTAGCAATTTGGTGTTTGTTTGAATACGGTGGATGAGGCTGAAGTCATTTCGCACCGTCAACACATTCCAGAAATGCCTTTATCAAACGGTGCGGTGTCACACACACGTACACTTCCGGGAGATTATGGATTCAGAAGAAATGGATGCAGCAGGCTCATAGTCATGTGGGTGGAAGGTATTCACAATCTTCGGGTCAGCTGGCGAGTATGTCACCGCGCCAAAATAATCGATGAGCATGTGAATAAATAAAAAAAACTTTCTACGTAAAAGGCATTTAGCAAAGAATTTTAGTTTCCATTAAATAAATTCATGGATAAAATTATCCTTCGAATCGATAAAATTTCCGCACAGACAGAATCGTAAAACATTCCGCTGCAATCTTTTACGGCATCCGACGTCAAGTTCGTGGTCAATATGGTGAAAGATAAGTGAGAATATTATTGAAAAAGTGAACGGAGACAGTTTTCCATGAAAAAAGTTTCACTTGACTCTGAGAGCGACCGGATAAGACAAGGATGTTGATATTTTCTAGCTAAATTAAACAGAATAAATGCTGCTGTTTGGCAAGGTATTATTTCATTCACCACTTCTTACTTTTGCATGAGATCGGACAACCAGGTCGAACCAACTGCCATACCAAGACCGCAAATGGCTGCATTCCAGTAGCCCATTTAGGTTAAATTTTCTCGCACCCTTCTTCGGAAATAGAAAAAAAACTGTGAGAACGGTGCATTAATTGACTGTACTTCATATAATATCCAGTCTTTTGCCGGAAGGGCATCACAATAGGACTCTTACCTATAGTACGAGGTCATGCCGTAAGAGCTTTTATTTCGGATTTTTAAAATTAATTCTGTCAGCACATCATTAAAATCATAAAAATTGGCATTTGGTCAATAGGGGAACCGCTCACTCGTCATCTGGTCATTGCTGCCATTTCCTTTGCATGTGCATATGTAGAGAATATTGCACATCCTTTGCAAGTAGTGTCATATTATGGAGATTTACAACTACCTAACGATAACTTGACATGGGTGAAATTTTTATAATTCAATAAAAAGAGCTTTTATCATAATCATTGTTTTCATTTGCGGAAAAAATGTAAATGAGGTAGTTATAATACTTAATGATAATTATGTTAAATGAGAGTGGAATTGGAGTACAGGCATCGTATATTTCCACCGCATGAACCTCAAATTACTGCCGTTATCTGACCATAAATTGTAAATATTATTAAAATTACAAAGTTAATATTCATTACAACGAAGGTTGTTGGGTAAAATGAGATCTTTTTCTGTGCATACTCCTGATTTTCCTTGGTATTATCTCTCGGATTGATTTTAGTAATTTTTAAATCCCCTCTATGAATGAGAATATTCGCCCCTTTTCCTTACATGTCGTTTATTCTTCGGTATTCCCTCAAGAAACCCAATTCAAGTTTTTTCCTTCTAGAACATCGGAAATGTCTCAATAGAAGCTTCAGATCGGTAAGGTCGAAACGGGCGTCCCTTTGAGTAGCTATCGAGTGTACTCTAGCGCACAGTTTCATGAGGAAGACGTTCGATTATCTCATTTCCTCCATTTTGCCATTTTTCGGGGCTGGGGGAACCGCTCACTCGTCGAGAGGGGCGGAGGCGGAGAGGAAGTCGGGGCGAAGAAAGGTTATGCGCGCATGCAAAAGAAAAAAAGGAAAATCATGTGAAAAACTTGCGTGAACTTCCCAGAGGGAAGGAGTGGAGTGTCGGGGGGAGGAAGGGAGGAAGAGAGTGCATGCAAACGTACCCGCCCGCCTTCCCCTTTTTATTTCTCTTTCCGAGGAATAGGATAATGCGGCGGGCGGGAGGGAGGGTGTAATGGGGGGGGTCGAGGGGAGTTTGAGGAACCGGGGGATGCAGTGTCGATAGGAGGGAGAGCGGGGCCCACGAGGGGGGCGTGTGTAACCGAGGGGACGATCGGCGATGAAGGGGATAGGGGTGATGCGATGTCGGATGGGAACAACGGAGAGGGAATTTTGATATCGAAAATGGGATGCTTGCTCGCCTCCTCGCTCCCCCCATGGCCGGAGCCTCTCTCGCCGCCGATAGGTAGGGGGAATGTTGTAACGCAGGGAGGGTGGGTGTGTGTGTGCGGGGGGGGGGAGAGACGAAGGGGGGGTTAAGGAGGAAGAATGAGGACGAGAGGGAGGGGAAGACACGAAGTGGGCGTGTACAGTCGGATGAGGGGCGAGGGGGGCGGGCGGGAGAGAGCGAAGGTTATACGAAAGGCAAGCCCTCGCCGCGCTGCTCTGGGGAGGGACGGGGGAGGATGGTGGACGGCAGACTCCTTTCGGGGCGGGGGAGATGGAGATTGGGAATGGAATTGGGAGTGGGGGTGGGGGAAGACCTTTGGGAGGAGGGTTTGGGTGAAGAGGTCGTACGCAGGGAAGGTTGGTGGTGGGATCACCGTGGGTAGGGGGGGGGGTTGCATAGAGGGAAGGGAAGACGAGACCGCGAGCAAGGAGTGCGATTGCTCGACTACAATTACGCGCCAAATTCCAAGATACAAAGTAATCGCCATTCTGGTCCGAGTGCACCCGGTGAATTTTTAATAGTGCTCTACTTGTAATGTGCATGGACTAGGATCTTTCCGAGACAGCCTTCCTGTTACACTAGTTTTGATCAAATTATGCAACCTATTCCTACAACCCTTTCAAGCTTTCTGGTATCGCTTCATTTGCTAGTGCTCTTTTTGTTAATCAATAGCGGTTTTTCCTATGGGTTAAGTCTAACGATGGGTTTGCATGAGCTTATATATGAGAAAGTTCTTGCCCCTATTTCGTCGTGGCATAAATATTCTATTGCGTAAGGTATGTATTTTAGAGAATAGTTGGTAAGGATGTTGGAGAAAATTAATATTCGTAGGAAAACTTCGGTGAGTGATACATTGGCGATGTCTGAGACGATATGCCCAGAACACATGTGTATTTCTCTGCTATCTTTCATGGTTAAACCATGCTACATTCGATGAGTCTGAGCTAAGTTTAATTCACGCAAAAAGTTGAAGAGTTTCAGTCGTCGTGATGGAAAGTCTTCATTTGAAATAGCAACACTGTCAAAAAATGCCCTACTTTGGCTTGCATGACAACACTCGAGCCACTAGATGGGCGTAAAGGGTTTTTCGAGAATATTGTAGGTGAGCAACGATTATTATAGCGATTACTGATCGTTCTTGAAGTATATGTTCATGGTTAATCGTTTAATTTCCGACTCATATACAATAAAACAATTCATTCTAATTTTTTGTCTTTTTAAACAAACTGTTTTTTATGATGCCAGAAATTTGGATGGTCAGTGAGTACCAGCAAAAATATTTTTTTCAAAGTGTATTTACTTTCCTCCTTTGTCGTTATTTATTTATAAATGAAAATTAACGTTCGTCCTGATATACAAGTACCATGAATTCACTGTCTGTGCATCGGTGACTGATTCTTTCGTTATGATTGGGGAAGCTCTCTTCCGTGTAAATACTTATTATAATTTGATTTCATTACATCATTTATAACCTAATCCAGAGATTTAAAAATACAGTAAGTAAAAGAGAGAAACTTAATAAGAGTACATTCCTATAAAACGCTAATTTTTTCTGATGACATGAAACACCTTTTACATTCATCGCTAAATAATTATAAATCAAATTGTGATAAATTATTATAAAAGGTTAAGAATTCACCTTTCGTTGATTTCGTGAAAATTTATCTATATTATTTCATTGAGAACCCTCCAAGGCACTCGAAGAAGTCGTACAGAGGCAGGCTTCATTTTCTGTAAACTTTCCATCATTGGAAAAGGAATAGAATAGGCACATATAGTAAGTTCTGATAAAAAGCTTTTATTTATTAGTTTATATTTATTTTTGATTATTAACATGACCGAGGTTTCGACTCCTTGAGTCATACGGTATTCATTGGCATTTGTATGTATATACATCACCGAGATTGGTTGATGACACTTAAAGAAGAGAGGAATATCAACTTGGTTATGCAAGTTTATTTTGCAATTAATGCAGCTCCATTCCACTATTAAACTGAAAGGATACGTATCTATAAGTGTCCACGATTAACCTCTCTAGATATGTTTTTATCATGTTGCTTTTCACGTACTTCGATACCTTTTGAGACTTCCTGATGTGTTTTTCGAATTAATTCTACAGTAGTTGAACCCCATTTCCAATTAGGCATTTGCAATTATTTAAAGCACGAGAAAGACTTAAATTTCCTACATTCGATAAAGAATTGTTACACCATATTCAGCCGCCAAAAAACAAATGGTTATCGTGAGATGTAAACATTTTTTAATATGAAGGATGAATTCTATTGTTTCAGGCTCAACTTTGTGAGTGTTCATGCTCATTAAATGAAGAACCCAATGTATATATCCACTGTTCTTTATGAAGGTTCATGTTCATTAAATTCATTAATTATACGAGAATAAAGAACAGTGGATATACGTATACGTTGTGTTATTCATTTTTATGAAGGATGAAACTAATATCAAGAGGAATTTTACTTCGTAGCCACGCTGAATATAGAAATATGCATAATACCTAAGTAAAACTCTGAATGTTGAAAAAGTACAGGGTGGGAAAACATGAGGCTTCAGGGGATGGGGTCTCTGGATACCCCGTAGGTCCTCCGTCGCCGACCGCCTTCTACCCGCTCTCGCAACCACGCATCGTCCGACTTGGTTCTCCGGACAATAGTGCCGGCGCGGCGTGTCTTCCCTCCGCGTGTGTGCCCCAGGTGGAGAGAGTTTTTGTTTGAGCGTGTGAGGAAGAGTAGGGATAGAGAGAGAGACGAAGATAGGAATTTTTTTATACCTTTATCCCCTCCTCACTCCCTTCTCCTCGTCCTCCCCCTCCAGCCCTCTTCCTCCACTCCCTCACCTCCCCATTCCCCCATCGTCCTTTCCTCCTCAAAAAAAATATTTCTGTACTTAATTTCGGGGCGTTGGCGCGAGAGAGATAGACGTCTCCGGCCAATCGGCTTTCGTGGCCGACCGCGCAGCGGGACGAGGGCACCCGATTGGGCAAAACTCCTTCGAAGGGAAGGTGGTTACGTGTGGGTGGGATGGGGTGGTGATTGCGTTCTTTTATTTTTCCTACCTCTCTCTCTCTCTCCCTTCTAATGCCGTGAGTTGGAGGAGGAGGTGGTGGTTTGGTAAGGGTGAGGAGGTAGGAGAAGTTGGGATGGCGAGGTTTAGTGGAGGTGCCGGTGGTGTGGAGGGAGGTGTGGAGCGTAGAAGGAGGGGAGGGAATGGGAGAGGCGAGTTCGAGGGAATGGGAGACGAGGGGCCGGGGAGGAGGTGAGGTTAGGCATGTGTACATGGCAGGAGGGTGAGGCAGACGTGTGTGGAGGTGAGGGTAGGGCGGAGGACGGAGGTGGGAGATGCAATGAGGATGGCTTTGGAATGGGGGTGGAGAGGGGGCATGGGTGGGTGCTCAGAGGGTGGGCAGACGTGAGATTATGCGGAGGAGGAGGAGGAAAAGGGTGTGGACGTTTCTGTGGGGTTTGGGGCGTGTGTGTGTGTGTGCGTGGAGGTGCGGAAGGGTGGGAGGTCGAAGATAAGGGAAGGGGAGGAAAGGGTATATCTACATGTTTGGCGAGGTAAGAGAGTGGTCGAACAGTAAGGAGAGATGGAGGGTTAGGGGAGGAGAGAGAGAGAGAGAGAGGTTAGTACTAGGCGGAGGGAGTTGATAGGCGAGAGAGGGATGGAGGAAGGGAGAGGGGTAAAAGCGGTTTGGTATGCCGGATATTAGGTGGTGCCATGTCGTGCGAGGGCGCCCACGGGGAGCGATGGAAGGGCGTGCGAAGGAGGGGGTGAGGGAGGATGGATTTTCATGGTGGTTGCGCGGAGAGGAGGGGGAATGAGGTTGCGTGGAATCGAGTGCAAAGCGTTCAAGTGTTCTAGAAGTTAGTTCAGCATGGAGTACTCTACACTCCGTCAGTCTTCTATCTTTTAAGTACAGGTACACACACAATATACATGAATATAGTATATGTGTGGTGTGCGTTTGAAAGAGAAGACATTGCGATGTAATAGTTGCAGTCAGCTTTCGTTAAAAAAATGTTTTTCAAAAGATGTTTCTATCCGTACGTGTACGCATATGTTGGCGCACGATAATTGAATTCACTTCGCGTTCACTTTCACGTGCGTGAATCTTGAATTTAATAATTGGGAACGATAGCGTGCGTGTGTGTAGCACATCGAATTGTTATTGTGGATTACATACGAGTAAGATGTTAACTAAGATTGTTAGAAATTATGAAATATGCTGCAAAGAGCCTGGAAAGGGATAAGGAAACTAACTGTGAATTGTTATTGATCGGAATAGTAAGAGACGTAGAGCCGTCGTCAACTAAATGGGAGATGACCCACGGAATGGATATGTTAAGTAAACAAACCCATGTGGTAAAAGGGAAATATTTTGGAGCTAAATAAAGTCGATCGAAGTACCATTTGTTTTAAGTTCTCTCGTTATCGAGCTTCCTCCTCGGAGATGCGCACAACCTTCTAATGGGAGGAGAGACAAATGTTATTTTTTGGTCTTGACAGTGAACAAGTAATTCTGAAATGACTATCTTTGTATTCCGAGTCAAGAGCTGTGAGGGGCAGACGTCATATTATATTTTAGGAGAAATACCGATTTTTCCGGCTTAGCTGATGCCAAAAAAGTTATAATTCCCTTTTTCCCCCGGGGGAGGAACTATTTTTAAAAAGATAATGGAATCGATTCGGTTTTTTTCTCTCTCTCTCTCATTCTACCTCTCTCATCCCGTATTATTCCATTGATTTCGGTGAGCTGACAGCACCTGACATAGGGGAATGTATTTAGGGGGTTAAGTGGCTTGAGGAGTGCCTCGTTTGACCGAATTATCGCTCATGATGAGAAGAAATGAGCCGTCACGAGTCTGGCGTGCGCATTCTGGAGTGATTTCATCATCAGGAGGGCGATGTGGATGGTCGTCGAGTTATTCTGGTTGTTATAATATAAGGTTGTCCTTCCTGACTCGGCCCTTTTATGCGTCTTCTTCAGTACGTCACAATTAATTACCTTCGTAAAGTTGACGCATTTTATTCTGTACATCGCTATCGTTATTTTAAAATTATATTGCTGTGACTCGAATAATTTCTATTTTCACACGTTGATTTTTAAAATTATTTTAGGTATTCCTTCCTCTATCGAGTATCAAATCATATAAACGCGATACATGTAAGGACGATTTGTGTTCTTTCCCCTCAAATACCTCCGTAGAAAGTTCTGACCCTGTTCTCTTGGTGACAAATGTTTTTTGTATAATGAGAATGGTGCCGTCCTATAGATTGCACTTGAAGAGAAATATTTAATGATTCAGTCGCAGCATTTGGGTGTTTATCCTCCATTCCTAAACGTTAAGCTATCCAACTCTCGAGACATTGCGTTGGTGACCGCTAACAATGCAAATCCCTAAATTTCAATATTTGTGAATACGAGTATCTTAGATCTTTAATGGATAGGGTTACCAAGGGTGTATGTAGTAAAATAGGCTCAACATATTTCTGCCCATCTACTCTTAAGTGAAATTATTTGATAGGGATAAATTAAGGATGAACTGAACCCGTCTTGTCCCATAGTCGAACGAAAACTTCACGTCCACCTGGCCCGGGATGTCCGGTCCAAGTACGGACAAATTGGGCGGCCGCCATGTCCGTGTTTCGAATCGGGTGGGATAGACATTAGCGTATTGCCTCTCTGGCGGGATCTTCGTACATTGCTCGAACATGTAAATACCAAATGGTATCCTGTGGGTAAATACCAAATGGCTTATACTGCTTTAAATTGAGTGAAGTTTTGAAGCCTAAATGCTAAAGTTGTTTAAGTGCCAAATGTGCAGATTTATACAATCTTCCCGTTTTTTAGTATCCTATTTGATTGGATCGCCAAAACCAATTTTGCTGTTTTATTGTGTATACTGAGTACATACCTTAATGTAGCGCAAGAGCATTCCTTCCGATTCACTAGTCGAGGTTTTGTCGAACGAAAAAGGAAAGGGTAAACATCCTATTCGTTGTTATAGCAGACCATTATATGACCTCAATCAATTGCAAGCGGTTGAGTTTACTATATCATAAAATGGATCCAAAAGGACTTCATCCGAGCACTTAAAAAGTCTTTCCTGTGTGACATCCACAATCCGAATAGTTCCTGAAACTCTAATAGCCTCCGGTCTTTCCTGACGGACACGCTCAAGGTCGTCGTTTTGGGCGGTGGAAACAAACCATCAATAGCATATTATTGTCAAGATAATGGTGATAACTGAGAGTTGTGTTACATTATGCGAAACATTTTCCATTCAGTATTTCTTGCCATGCGTCGCGAGCTCATCGATTGAAATTGTTTTATAGTATAAACATGTTGGGACGATTCGGGAAATGGCCTCATTTTATAGCTGATCGTAAAACTTGAAAACACTCGCGTAACTCTGTGTAATTATTTATAATGCTCTTTCCTTGCTCCAATTGAAAGGTTTAATAGAAAGTGTATCTTCGTGTGTTTAAACATATATTTAGCATGTGAAGTTACGGTTTCACTTCTCAATAATTTTCGCTTTTAGAATTTAACCCAGATAAAAAAATGAATGCCCTGTACTGTCTTACACAGCCGGGTTAAATACATTCGTAACTTAAGCATATGGTTACATGCACAAGTGCGGTAATAGCTGAAATGTTTTAACTCGGTTATTGCGATTCCATACGAAAGTTTTCACTTCTTGGCTTCGATTCCACACACGCCCGATATATTGGACTTTTGTGACGATAAAAGAAAGACACTGAATGAAGCATAATTCATGTACGTACATCTTCATGACACCGTACTATTACCGGAGATGTTTGTGGCACGGGGCGCGTTTACACAATGAATTGCGCATTACGCGATGTTTCGTAGGCAACTTACCTTGCGTGTAAGATTGGTCATTACGAAGTTTTCATCAGAGAAGACGAGGAAAATCCCATATTCACGAAGAAGAGACCATTAGCGTTACAAAAGAATTTATGCAAGCCAAGAAACTTGAAATTATTCGCTAATTATTTCTAGTATGTTCAGTCAGGAAAAAATGAGCGTCCATGACGCAAGGAAAAAATACCGTCACTCTTCGAATGGATCGGATTGGTATTTAGCAAATGATTAGTAATAGGAGCTACATAAAAGAAAAGAAATTCTAGAGTCTCTGTTGCCTAATAATTCTATTTATTCTCTAATTCATGAAGTTAGCAACTGTTTCTGTCCTCATTGTTCAAGGAAAACAAATAAATCTTGGGACCATCCGTTATTCAATCTATTTTCATGATCTGGAATGAATAATTTTTCCACCCGTAGCGAAATGGGGTCTTCAAAAGTTGCTGAATGTCTTCCAAAATCTGATGTTTATAATTTACTCAAGAGATAGGATCCTTCCGAGGCTATACTTCCATACTCGTAAACTAATATTCGATATTTAAATGTTCTCATCCGAAAACAAATAGTTTTGTCACACTACTCTATTTCTCACCAATTCTTTTAGCAAATATTGCTGCCTTACGCCCCAAACGATCTGATTCTTTATAAAGAGCAACCTAATGAGGGTCCGGAACAATAGCTGCATACTTACTCCAATTAAGAAGTAATAGCACTCTTTCACTTCACTTTCCCCCAATAACCTCTTGATAAAACCTAAATTTCGAAACGTAATTGAGATAAGTGTGTGTACCCTGATTGAGGTGGTCAAGCTTTCACCTTATGTCTCTGCTCCAAGAAAAATGTTGGGAAGAGGATCACATTTTTAAAGCACTTTTCTTAGCGTAGCCGAAATTCCCATCAGGGTGTCTTTTCTGGTTCGAGGGCACTTTTCGGCGAATCTGGTTTGAGCAATGAAGAAAAAAGGTTACGCTGGGATTTGCTTTGCCATATTTTGCGAATGAACTGTGAACCACGTCATTGGAATGCATGAAAGCCCATCATCTTATTCGGAGTTTAAGGCAACGTTCCGTTTCAGCCGCCGGCCTTCAATGTTTCACCCCTGATTTAAATGTTGGAGATCACGATAAATTTTGGAATATAGTAAATTATCCAGTTTTATTCAATTAATTCCATAACATAGAGTAAAAATTGAGGTATGAATTTTCAGCACACATAATCTGGGTATTATCATGTGCTCACGATAAGTTTTCTTTTCCCTGTGCACAATGTTTTTATAAGCTCTTCAACCGCAAAAGAAAACGTCATTTATCCCACCATGAAATCGACCAGGATATACTTCCCAGTCAACAAATCGTGATGAGTCTGGTACTGATCGGTTAGCTTGTGTCTACTCGTAAATCAAAAGTGTAAATACGGTTTCCACGAGTGGTCATTCACTTGAGCGTTCGAATTAGCGAGATGGAGGGATACACAAGATAAGTCCCGACCCTGCTGAAAACGTTTGCCTTTCGTTCCTTACGCCGGACGAGGAACACAAATGAAGGATGTTGTCCCCATTTGCTGGTGAATGGCTACTTGAGGGGAGAATTACTCGACCTGGTGGAGGAAAGGGAGGAGAGTGGCGACTCGTCCCAGGCGCTCCTCCGCCGCCACCTCCTTCCCTCAAAAAATCATCCCACCCCCACCCTCTCTGCTGCACGTGCCCGCCTCCTCTTCCATGTCTTTCACCCCCACAACAAACACCCTCTCTTTCTCTCTCTCACCCATCGCATTGTGTGATACGCGGCAACTCCGTTGCGAAAGGAGTCGTGGTGAGGGCGAGGGGTTGGACGAGGAGAGAGAGAAGGCCAATTTGCCTTCAAATTGAGGAGCAATTTCGAGGGTAGCCATTCACAAAGTTAGAGTGGGGACGAAAGAGGGGAGGGATTGCAAGTAATGAGGTAATAGGTATTGAGGGGGAAGGGGATTGAACAGAGCTGCAGAGCATTGCCGAATAGGGTCGGAGTAGGAAGAACGGTGCTAATTTCCAAGCCAAGTCGATAAATTGACCGTTCCCACGGATAGCGCTATTCTTATCAATCTTAAACTGGTTGATTTGCCTTACCCGTCAAAGGCCCAAACCTTTTTTCCACTTTTGTCAAGTATAATTAATTATTTACGGATTTGCTGGAAATAACATTTACCATAAGCTGCGAGAAGGTGGAGAAATAGTGGTACTTTTCACATATTTATTATGTTAATTTTCATTCAATTAGTAATTTTTAATGTAACATTCATCATGGATGTAAAAGGGATTTTAAAATACCCAATGAGATTTGAATTTTTATGTATTCATGATTTGTCTTTAATTAATTGTTAAAATGTCACTGGGTTAGGTTTCCAGGAAAGTGGCATGATAGGATGACTTGATAGTTGCATGAAATATTGGTGGATTCATAAAACCAATCTCAATTTTACTCTCTACTTACTAGTAAATACAATTTAGCGACCTGTAAAGATTTGATATAGATTTAAAACAAATTATTTAAAGAATTAACATTATATCATTATAATGCAACCATTTCAGAGAGTAATAATCATTCGCCTTGACCAGGATTCGAACCCGGATCCCTCGATATCCGGCCGAGTGCTTTAACCAATTAAGCTACCGAGACGTCCTATTACACTCTGAAATTTTGGGGGCTTTAAAGGAACAAGATGTTATGACGAAATACCGTACATACAATGTCACAGGCATTCGTAGTCGTGCGCGACGCGCCACTGTCCACGATGTTAATAAAGACAATTTCAAACACTTAGGCTGTTCATACCTCAGACAAATTTTTACTCTCTGAAATGGTTGCATTATGATGCACACATAGCGGGTGACTCCGTTAAAGTTACTGTTACAGTATCTTGAAACTTATATTATTAATTTTGCTTATTGAGTCATGGCGTAGTCACACACAGAAAGAATGCGATACATAGGTTTGTTTTGGTGAATTCAATCGTAACTGTGCCAGCATAGGAACACGATATTTTAT
Source organism: Hetaerina titia (assembly GCA_037158775.1). NCBI lineage: Eukaryota > Metazoa > Arthropoda > Insecta > Odonata > Calopterygidae > Hetaerina > Hetaerina titia. The sequence goes on along the minus strand of CM073768.1, from coordinate 85,691,025 downwards.
TGATGTATTGAATAAAATCCGATAATTTCCGTGTATGTTTTATGGAATAAATTACATACGATTACGATTGGACTCGTGATGATATTTATGTCATTTTGAACGTGAATTGTAGAGAAAGTGCTGCTATTGCTTTCAAACTATCAAAGTTTGCGTGCAAATGATTGATGCAATCCTCGAGAGACTCAGTTCTGAAAATAATTAAATCTTTACCACTTCGTCACATTAAATCTTCACCACCCTGAGACTTTTTTTATGGCACTATCATAATTCACCAGCTCGATTTTTGGATGCGTGACTGGAGGAAACGTGCGATTCGAAAATGCTTGATTTGCACAAAAACTTAGGTTTTAAATGTACCTCCGCTGCTATGATTTTTGCAGCCGGATTTTTGCATGAGTCACGGTCGAGGTAATGCTAGTTTTTCTTTCATGAGATCGGGCATAATGGTGCGAATACAAAAATTTGATTGATGTTAATGCACTTGTCTTTTCATTTAAATACGGTTTCGTATATATTTTTCACCAAACTGAAACCAAAATCTTGAATATATTTTTTTGAATTTACACCAGTTGACTACTTGAAGTATGTCACTTCTCTTTGTGTCCAAATTCAATGGTAGAACACGGATAGCATTTAAAGGAAAAGCTTTTGGATAAGAATACATATTTTGCATTATTTCCATTTAACCTTTCTTGCTATATTCTTAAATCTACTTTTTTTTAACCGAAAGTTAATTACATATTGATAAATTTAAATTTGCATAGGAGGAAAATGAAGTGCCAGATGATGAAACTGTTAACCAAATGTTAGCAAGAAATGAAGCAGAGTTTGAACTTTTCCAAAGAATGGATCTTGAGAGGAGAAGAGAGGAAGCTAAACTTCTGCCAAACCGCAAGTCTAGGCTGATCGAGGAGAAGGAATTGCCCGAGTGCTTAATGAAGGATGATGATGAGGTATGTACTTAGTGCTTGGTTTTAGTTTGGCATTTTTTGTTTTCATTTGTATGTTTTTTTTTAGTTGTTGACGAATAAAAGTTGTAAATACTCTACGAGCTTGTCCGTCTCGTCGACCATTTAAATGTGTATCGGCGCCTATTGGAGCATATTAAGTCGATTCGTCTAGTTGTTATATTATTCACACTAATAAAATAATATAAAATTATAATTAAATTTCAATCACGACTGTTCTGACTTTGGCACTCGGTGTATTGGCGATTGAAAAAGACTAAACTAGAGGAAAAACTATGTTAATCACTTATGTATCCTTGTAACTTGAGTTTATTTACTCCCCTTGCAAATGTCTTTAGGTTTAATACAAGTCATTCATCACGCATTGCATATTTTTTTACATTTAGAGTTTATGTTCAGCGTTTTGTTATTATTTGAATATTGCATTTCTTATTGTGTATCAATTCTATTATTTTCCAAATTGCCTTTTATTAGTACCTCTATTAATTGTCTTTTCAAGAGAATCTCGGTCTTTTATGTTGTCCGAATCGTTAAACTCACCATTTATCCGCATCATTACAAAACCTCTAAGACTATGGTGGGAAAATTATGTTGTTATTTTCCACTGTGATTATAAGTAAGTATGTTGCAGTTAAGATAATCAAGATTTTGATTGCTTTAGTTGGGTGTCGTAAAAGTACCCTTCTTTCTTTTAATTAACCGCTTTGCTCTCCATTTTCGTTGACTTAATTTTTTTACAAAATATTGAAATGAGTTTGCAGATAAAATTTATCACATACATGTATCATATACATGTATCGTGTATGGTAAACTTTCATGTGTACATCTTTGGTAAATTTTCATATATATATTTTTTTTCATGCATACATACATACATACATTCAAACACGAAATCCCGCCATACGGCGAACAAATATTCATTCACACATAGAAATAGATATAAGGAAAGGGGATAGGAAAAAACATAAAAGACGAGCACAGGACAGTGTGTTTTCCTATCCCGTTTCCTTATATCTATTTTTATGTGTATATATATAATATGTACCTGATATATTTGTATACATATGAAGATTTTAAGATTTTAGGCAGTTTTTTATTTCCGTAAGTAAATATGAATCTCGTATTTTTATAGAGCGAGACCATTAACATATTAGATGCGTCACCAAGTTTTGATCTTTGGGTTTCTTGTCCATCTTTCCTCAAGCAAAATATTTATTAACTATGGGGTATCAAGAACCTGCAGAAATATTGCTCTTAACTGAAGGGGCACGGTTGAAAATGGCAAATCACGCAAAGTTTAATGTAAAATAGAAAGATATAAAAAATGCCTCAGCAAGTGATTTCCTTGAAACGTATTGAGATTTTATTTTTATTTATGGGAGAGGTTAGCTCCTCCGGGCCTGAGTGTAATAAAAATGGAATTGCTGGTTCAAAATTTCCACCATAGCGCCTATTACGGGGAGAAAAGTTCTATTTATAATTGCTACTGATAAACAGAGTAGCCATTTTGTTTACAATTTCTAATATACCCATAAATTATCAGAAATAGTCTGATCGCCCCAATTATTTAACTTTCTTTCTAGGTACACTTATAAATTTAAAAAAAATATTTTTGATGTAAGTCCTTTGTAGTTACGTGAAATGCACGCATTAGGCGTCTGGCATTCCAAGTATGCATGAAGTTGCATTCTTGGAAATGTGTAAGGCAAGCATTTACATCGTATTTTTATCCTCTAATATTTTCCATCATCGCAATAATATATTGTTATGCTTGATGGGATTATTGCTCTTTTGCAGTAGTCGCCCACATAAATGTGATGTGGAGGTTGAGCTAGATGTTTCTCATTACGTTGTCCATCTCCGGCAAACTATGCCCCAAACTGTTTCATTAATTCAGATAACCAAATGAATTCCATTTTTTAGCGATTTAGCCGCAAGATTGTCTGTCATATAATATGTAATTTTTAAAATTCTCTTAGTGACATGAATTCCACTTACGTTTCCGTTGCTCTGGCTTACTTTAGTTTCATAAGAGTGCAACTCAGTTGTACTATGTGTCTAACCGTTAACGAGAAGGCGTACTTGAACTCACTCTTGTACGTACAGAACCATATGAAAAATATTTATTCACTGTTTATTCACATAGGGTAATGACTATAAATTTATTCCTCCTTTACACAGAAATCCCCTACGAATTGAAAAAGTGAACTCTGTAGTCTGTATTTGAGGGGTTATTTTAGAGGTTGAATACACGTAGATTATGATTTAATCTTTGAATTCATTTCAATATACTATGTGAACTTTTTAGCATCCGCTAGCATTCAAATACTATTGATGGAATACTACTTCTAAATTTCAAATATAACTGATGCTTTCAAAGTCATATGTTCATATTTGTACAACCCCGCAAGAACATCAGGACACAAGAAAATCTCTCTTCTTTCGGTATACTTCTCAATATGAGACTTTTTCATCCACCCATAAGAGGTCATGCAACTGAATATAGATAGGTTTTGCACTACTTGCATGCGGCGTAATCGAGAAAGAAACTTCATAGAACCTCAGGTAGAAACTTGTCAGCCACTTCGAGGGGACTCGGCAATCGGAGCATTAATCAGTTGTCTCCGAAGGTTTGTTGCACGCCGAGTAGAATCCACAGCTATTTCGAAACGTTTAGATCGATTGAAATTCGTCGCGCGGCCTTCTCTGCGGCGCCATATGTCGAACGCACCACGTTGCGAGTCTTTTGATGCTTGAAAGGAAGATGCCGCCACTGTCTTCGTCGTCATCTATCTCTTTTTCTCCAACTCGCGCAGCACAGAAAGGGGCGAAGAGGAGAGGGAAAAAGGAGGGGGTTCTGTAAGCGGCTTTCCTTCTTTCCCCTGTGGTCATTATTTCCTCCGCGTACCAGCGTTAACGTCTCTTTCGGTGCGGTCTGCCCTGGCCGAGGGGAAACGGAGGGCCGTCCCGCGGAAGGCCTCATACGGTGGCGCCACTTTGCGTGTATTTCGTGCGGTGGTTTGCGTCGAAATCTCTTGCGCATGCGTGGTTGACCTTCCCCCCCCCCCCGAATTTCGGTGATGATGACTACGTCCCAAGCCGTCCGCTTAAAAGAAAGGTACGTCGTCATGACGACGTCAAAACTCATCAAACTCGGCAAATGGTGCTGTGAGAGAAGAAAGACAATCACTATTTTGTTGCTTAGGAACTGCCTAGCATTTCCTATGCCTAGCTTAACATTTCAATCCTGCGTTTGGTTTTTCCCCAAATCCCGGTTCGATTTAGATTACTACATTTGCATTCCCTTTGATTACAGGAACCTGTTAAGGTGAAGGAAATAATAAAAATGTCGGGACGGGTTTTTCCATTCCGCGAGGCTATAAAAGTGTGTTGAGGTGGTTCAGAGATGGTGGGTGCCTGGTCGAGGGGTGCACCTCGTTTTTCCCCTCAGATTTGTTTAGCGTCGTGTGTTTTGGCACATTTATAGCGAAACGAGCATACACTTTATATAATTCGTAACATGTTTAATTGTAAATTTAAACAAAGGTATGTTATAAACTACACATTGCCGTTTTCTGATTTTTTGGTCGCCTTTTACCACGTAATATGCATCCCTATGCTGGGTTTATTATCAATTTATTCTAATAATTATAATTGGACATTATTTTATTTACTCCGTATCTTTATCAGAAATGTTGATTCCTTTGATGGGAGTTATAAGCCCTCTTTTCGTTTCATCCATTGGTACACATTATGGTAGAATATAAACTTAAACAGAATTTTTAGTTTTATTCGTGCTAGCCCTAAGAAAAAAGTTGGAACTTTATACGGCCTATTATTTCAGTTTACGTCGATGAACATTTGCCAATAGCTGGACGTTGGCAGGAAATTAGAAGTGAAGGGTAGGCGAAGAGAAAACGGCCATGGATCTTACCACAGTAGACGAAAAGTGGTATGTTGCCTCAGGCGTTGAACATATACAAATACAGGAATATACTAACGGATCAAAATGCAATGAGACATCGCTGAACTCTCCAATGACTGTGTCACGCCAATAATGTAGCGATGTAGCGATTCATTCTGATTGAAGTGATTCTATATTTTCATGATTAATTAATTAAACTACCGTTTACTAAGCTAAAATAAGGGTTTTACAAAGGTTGAATGTTATCCTTCGCCATATTGATCTCTTATAACTAAATTGATCCGGAAGTCACTTAAAGAAATTGCCTGGGGCAAGAATTATGCCAATTGAGGTTGTAATTCAACCGGTTTGTATACCAGAATTTCAATATCTTGCTTTGGATTCGAAATTTTGTGAGAGCATAAAAGAAACGTACAAGAAACTTGTATTTTATGGGTATCTCTGTGTTGGTCGTTTTAAATAATGATTTTTCTGTGAATACTTTTGCAATAACGTGAGATAGTATTTGCTTGCAATGTTGTATTTCGTTAGAATACAAGGAAATGCTCTTGAGCCAATAAAAATAACATGATTGATCTTAATTGAGGTGGGTTTTAATGAAGTTAATTTTTGCATTAGGCGAAGCTCGTTTAAGAATTCCAACACTTTGCATTGTGGTCAAATGACTTACCAATGTAAAATCTTGACTAGTTTATTTGAAATATAGATCAGGGTAATCACACACTTGTATTTGTTACACCTTTTTTTGCAATGAAAGTACATGTATTATTTCAAATACAGATGGTTTGACAAGGATCGAAATGGTCGGAACTTTCGGTTGTGGTTTCCAGGTTCCAATCAGTATAATGAATTAGGGCATAACTGAGAGAAACCCAAGGTGTGTGATATTCTTCATACTAGAAATTGCTTGGCAGTACAGAGAAGTAACCCCGGCCCTGAGTATATCAATTTCACACGTCAGAGATTCCCAAGTACGCAAGAGGTGAGCTCCATCCTCGTCTATCAAATCGACCTTCGGATTGAAGACTGGTGGGTGTCACAACTCCGTCATAATTTCACCTTGAGCGATTCCTATTTAAATTTATGGAAGTGGCGATAATTTATCGAGTCTGCAATTATTTCGACGACACGTTTATCTTTGGCTAAAGATCTTGGTGGATTTCATATTATCTCCATAATCCTTCTTCATCCTTCTCAACAAATGAAAAAACACTTAATATAGTTAATCAAAATAATCACTTTTAAAAATCAAGGTAGGTTTACATCTTTCATAACATATACCCCACGAGCTGCCCCAAGGGCGTGTGGTGAGGTGTTTTAGGTCACCAGGCTTTTATGCATAAATATTCATTGAAACAAAGATTTAAAGCAAATACGACATTAATACACGTACATTTTCACGTAACATTTGAACTACATTAGGGAACTTAAAGCGTATTTTCTCGCAAATACTAATTTTGGAATAAAGGCCTTATAAATATTTATTTCTAATGACAATGTTGCACGATAAAATAGAAAATGAAAATAAATTTCGAAATTTTAACGGATTTGTCTTCTGATGTACTGAAAAACGGACGCTGTTGTTTAGTATTATTGATAGAAACTGAATTGTGCTGGAGCTTGCCTTGTTTTTTTATCAATTTGTCTTTGTAGTGGCCGTTATTACAAATTCAATCAGTCATTAATTTAGAACCGACTAACTGTTAAACTACGTATTCCTGCCCAAATATCGTAGTATAATATACAAGTTCGTCCCGTACTCTCCTCTTAGCGATCCAACCCAATAAATAGTCAATATTGACGAATTTTCTTTTTACACTTTCCGATTCACTTGTATTTCATGCCAGATGGTAATGGAATCGTACTCTTTTGAAAGAGTAAATTGATCATCGAAGTCACGAGACTTTATTAGTATTGAAAAATTCTACCGCGTAATTAGTTTTTCAGTCCAATATTTCGAAACTTTTCATTCCGAGATTCGACGGAGAGGTCATTCGAAAAGAAAAATCAAAATTAAACTCTTAGTTGAATCAGAACCTTCCGCAAAGGCTCAAATGGACGTAGAAGAGATTGATGCCTCGGTAACCTAGTATAAAATGCGAGGAGATGACTAGAATGTGTGCCATATGGCCGCTCGCTTTCTCTCTCTCTTTTGTTATCCCGCTCCCTGCTGCCGTCCTAAATCCTCGTCACTTTCACGTACTAGCTACATCTCCCTTTCCTCAAATTCATTCCTCTCCGATAAAAAGTAGTCTTTTGATCCGCGCCGCGAGACGCGGAGTACACATCCGTCGAGTCGACGCGAAGAAGACACGGTCATTTGTCTCCTTTGTCGTTTGACTTTTTCCTCTTGAAGTTCAAAGAATTTTTTCTCCCTGTATTCCTTTCTTGCTATTTTTTTAGACTTTTTTCCTGGGACATTGTGGCATGAATTCGAGCGGCACTAATCCTTCACCGCACGGAGTGAGCTTAGTGGATTGATTTCTATTGAAGGAATCAACTCACTTCTTCCTTATACTCTGATATCCTTTCCCCCCCCACCCTCCATTTATCTTCCTTCCCTGCTATTCCGTTCACTTCTCATAGCACCACGGCCTCTTTTCTCGTCGACCTTTCTAGTCTTTGGCGGTGATTTCACTCTTGGATTTGCCACTAAGAATGTCATAACGCGGATGTGCAAAATACGCTCCTTCTGAGGTCAACACTTTTGATTCAAATAGGCATAAAGAGAGCGTACGAATTTCATTTAAAGGTTTTCTTACCAAACACGTCTGTTTGATAACGATTATAAAATTTGAGCCTATTCTGCGCCAACGGTATTTACATAAATCTTGAAAAGTATTTCCACCTGCGTTTTCAAATCTCATAATGGACCCCTAATCTATGGCATCCATCATTTTTTTATTCAATCCTATAAAGTCCTATACAATCTTTTCAATCGATTATCCTTGTGGAACTAGCGGAATTATATACAACTTCAACGCTGCGAGGAATTAGCGATATGTAGGTGTTTTAACAGCTTACAATTACTAATCAATGCATTTAATTGAAGGTTAACATTTTGTAGGCCGTAATTATTACGGGAAAAATAACTTCTTATTAATAATTGCCAAATTAAAAACCATAGCATGCACTAATGAAAAAATAACTAAGGATCTCTGCTTATTTTAGCGATATGCTTTCCCACGAATCCATATACGATTGGAGTGAACAGAATTTGCATTTCTTATATGCTGTGTGTTGCCAGTATTCGCTAGCAAAATGTAAATTTGAAATTTTACTGCAAAATTAATAGCTTATTTTGGTATTTACTATTGAAACTGTTTCCGATTTTATTTCATTTTTGAGTTGATGAAAAATAATACAAGTGTCCTGTTTACGGAATCTTATAGTGCGTTGTATTAATATCCGACCTAAATATGCCATAAAACAATTATCATTCTTACATTTAATTCAAGAGTTAACGGATATTTTGATTTAGCACAAAAAAATTGTTATTTCTCACCTTTTCAAAATTTATCTTATCTGCACATCTTTTTTTGATAGTCTGCGGTTCAAGGTGGGTTTTGGACGCAGGCTGCGCACGGTTACATTTCTTAGTCTTGTCTGATAACACAAAACCTGACACCTTACACTACATCAAACAGATCCTCAATTCTGCATAATTTCTCCCGTCATTCATCCCATCCAATATGCCTATTATATTTTCTTACCCCATGTCGCTTGTCCAGCATTCTCCTTCCACCAAAGTCTTCAGCATTACATTGTCAATCAAAACGCTCTGCATCTATCTTTCGTGGCTGCTTTGGATTTCTCCTCACAAGCATCTCTCTTCCCTTATTTGGCCTTAGCTTACAATATTTTCTAATGGTTGAATCGCGGGACAAACGTTTAATTCGGCATCTTGGAGCACATACCTTAAATCATTAAAAGATAGAGCTCAGTGGTAACGTAATGCTGGCATAATCAATTCACTTTGGGTAGTGATAAGTTATCAGAGACGAGATAAAAATCTGTTGAAATGGGAAATAATATATGTACCTGCACTCGTATGTGCACTAGTCTGCGCCGCTAATCGCAATAGATGATAAAACTAATCTCCGTACTGTATAGAATGAAATAGGATCTTTTGGGGATAATGATTTCCTAAACAAACCAACCTATTTTGTTTACGAATATTTGGAATAATTTCTTCAAATGCTGCAATTGAAAACTCTTGATTAACAGGAATTCAATCCGTAAATGAATACAAAATATCGGAATTATTCAACATTTGTACATATTTTATTGCTCACCGATGAAATTGTTGCTGATTTAGTGGTAATTTGTACAGTTAATACATTATCAGCCATTTTATTCTTTAAGAGAATATGTTTTTTCTATTGAGAACTCCGAAGGTACCATAAAAGTGGGAAACCTGGATATTTTTTAAGAAAACAACCTTGTGCGATCTCGTAGTGTCAAAAAACATTCTCCTAATTAATCGTTCCTTCCATTTTTTCCTCCGAAAATCATTTTAGGGCATCGCGTCGCGGAAAACGAAAGTCATGTTTCTTGAGCCGCCCTGTGATGAATACCGAAATAAAAAACATGATATATCTATATTGAGGTGTTATAACGTGCGTTAGAACATTAAATTAAAATCGGATCAATTCCGAAGGAGAGCTCATTAGAATTTAGTGTTCTGCAAGATGAAAAAAGTTTACATTGAAAACTTATCGCCTGTGGGTTATCTCCTCAATGTAGCCGATATCTGTAATTTTCTGCGTGCGTTCAAGGGACGTAAAAATGACGAATACCGTATGGCATTTTATTTATTTATCTTTAATGCTTTCACTTACTTACTCTAAATGTCAGTCGTAATTGTGGTAAATAACTTCTTGCATGAAAATTGTTTCATAATTATTATCTATAAATTGAATGAGACTTCCATTTGGAGAAATTATGTTCAAGAACATGTTTTTATTAATAAAATATAACGTGTTGAAAACAGAGAGAGTGGGCTTCACTAATAACATGCCCCCACATAGGGATCACCTCTCTTTAACTTGCTTAGTTGTACATTGTGTTTATTTTATGTGGATAACCAGACATTTTTCATTTCCGTTATTTGCCTTTTCGTAGTGCTTTTAAAATAAATGGAATATTTCTGCTTCAAGAGTTGGCAAAAAATAAATTTCTAGTTATTTTTTAAGTTAAATGTCTCGTAAAATAAACTTAATTCATACCCCTAGAACTCATTCCCCTTCCCTTTCCCATTTCCAAAGTTTTATAGCGCCTATACTTTTATAGCTACCTGTTACTGAAGCACTGAAAAGTGAAAAACAATTACAGAATCATCGAGAAGTGAAGCTCTTATTTTAGATGATTTGCGAACCGTTAATCATTATTTGTTGTTTCTCTCAGGTTATGTTTATAATTTAATTTTAAAACTTTCTATTTTTATTCCATCGTATATTCTCTACTAAGTATCAAGTAACGCTGAACAAACCCGGTCATTTATATTCTTATAAGATTATCTTTGGAGAAAGAGTCTTTCTTTCGTAACTGCGTGGTATCACATGTTGCCATAATTTATTAGTCACAAGCCTTTGCAATACTTGGTGGTTTTTATACTTCTGTGAACTAAAAGATTATTGTATCTTTAGAGAATTTCCTTTTATGGTATACTAAAATAAAAAATTACATGCAGTTCATAAAGTCACGCCATTACGGTATTGCTTCAATAAACACATAATGGAAAAAATTACCGGTTTAAGTTTTTTTTATCCTTTTCATAATGTTAATTAAAATTCTAATCTATCATAAATACAGATATTAATGTGTCAGCTTAATAAAGTTGTCTTTATTTACCTAAAAATAATCCCACAGCTGTCTAAATTTAGCGAGCCTATTGCGATATTTATGGAACTCAGTAAAGAGGGTGAGTTATTAGTATAGAGTGTTGAATAGCTCCATGCATACGTACCTATGTTAAATGTGAAAGAAACATGCATATTTCCTTCAAACGTCATGAAAATACCCTCTGTGAAGAGTTGAAATTAACTACAAACTTGAATTCCGCGTGAAGCGTTATTCAAGTAACATGATTAGCACCATGTACCAGCAAAAACTTCATCATGTTCCCCTGTGACACTGGTATGCCGTGGCGTTCTTCTCTATTTTCTCCCCAATGAACATTTGTTTCGTTCATTATTTTATAATTACCCACGAGGTACAGCGCATTCATTTGTAATTTAATTAAGTGTGACATGAGTGATACACATCATTTACTAAGCACAGAATATATGCGCCATTTAATGAATAGTCTTCCATTTTTATTTTATGCCGTTTGATTCTATGACGGAGAGAATTCGGGAAGGAGGGCAACTCATCATCCTGGTATGAGACTCCCGTCATTCTAGTACTGATGTGGGTTATCATATAGAGGAGTTCCAAAATTTTATCCAAGTACAAGGTCTATCCCATAAGAAGTATGACATTTTTTTCCCGGAAAGACGGACGGACGGCGGTTTCTCTGGTTGGGTTCGAGGGAGGGGAGTCTCAGGAAAGGCTGGAGGCCAGTGGCAGTTGAGTCTCAGCCATTGCAGAGTACGTATCTTTCGTTTGCGCAACCTCTATAACGTCCTCTCGTTACGCTCCGTCACGAACCGGTTATTGGGACAGCGCTGCGCCATCAAATCTTTTTTGAAACGGGGAAAAACCAGAAAAGTTAGTTCTGACATGCTCAAGGGACCTTACGGTCATAACGCCATGGGTAAATTGGGTGTTTTTGATTGGTACAATTTGTTTCATGAGGGCAGAAAAGATGTTTGAGACGCCGAACGTTCAGAACACCCTTCGATCTCGAAAAGTGACGAAAATCTAGCTAGAGTGAAGTCTTTGCTGGGAAGGGACGTGAAAAGTGATTTGCCCCGACTTGTGACCGAAAACATGGGGATGAAAAAGGTGTGTGCGAAGTCGGCGGTGTGCTCTCGGACGAACAAAAGGAAACTCGCACGCGGATCTGCCAAGAGCTTCTCAACCATGTGAGTGTGGTTCCAAATTTTTTAGACAATGCCCCACCAGACATTTTTCTCTTCCCCCACCCTTATTCTGTGTTGAAATGACGTCACGCACTAAACTGGAATAGAAATGCTTTCGCAAGCACAGTACAACTTTAGTTTTTTTATCCAAGTCAATCGAATTTTTGCATGTCATGGCGACGTAAGGTTCACCTACATCTACTCAATACCCCGCAAGCCGTCGCAAGGGCGTGTGGCAGGGGGAAAATTCTTCAAGGTTTTTATTGGTATGGAGATAGTTTTTGTAGCACAGATGGTGGCGATGATGATGGGGTTGTATCTTTCCGGAGATCAATTTCATTTGTAATGTGGCCATTTTAGCTTTTCTTTTAAGTCAGATTTAAGATTTTACCTAGATTACTGCACAAATTATCATGAAATTGCTAGAGCCTAAGTTGCGTCTTGATGATTAGCTATTTACTAAAATCTTAACTATTTTTAGGTTTTAGGTTTTTTGCTCCAAATGAAAGAAATGAGCATTTACCTCAATTTCCTTTTTCATAAAAATGAAAATAGCTCCCTTTTTACCCGATCTATCTTAGAAATGAAGTTTCAAGAACTAAAATCTCTGCGGCTATAAACTACACGAATCAGTAATCCCCTTTTTAGAACGGTCTTACACAAGACCACACCCTCTGTGTTGTCTGTATGTCACGCCCTTATAATGCTAAATGCCACGTGGCTTCAGTAACTCCTCGAAGATGGAGGTGCGACCATAGCTAGAAATTATTATTATTTCATTCATAAACGAAAAACACTGTTTATGCACACGCAGCCTTTCCCATGCCGACGTTCTTCTCTGTTGATGCAATCGTTTGGTCTTTATTAGTACCTCAGGCTCGGGTGGAGTCCAATGTTCTGAGCCGGGTATAGCATTCTTTCTCAATATACATTTAAGGATAGAAGATGACGGAATTGGAGACATTGTAAGGAGGTCATTGAAAAGTACGTATCGAAATAAAGTTGTACTAGGAACGGGGAGCGAAAATTCTCGAGATAAGAATTAAGTAAGACAAATAATTGATTATAGATTGCAAATGGAAAAAAATTGCACAAATAAGATGATGAGATGGTTTTTTTCTTAGAATACATTAACCCACCCGATGAAACACATAAGTATATGCGTCAGCTTCCTTAGAAGCTGAGGTATATATCTATAGAATATATATATATATATATATACACGTACTCGTATATATATATCTCGGATAAGGAAATATTTTTACTTTCGTGATCTGCTCAAAAACCGCCTTCCCCACATGTCCTGTGTTCGCCTTTTATGTGTTTTCCTATCCCCTTTCCTTATACCTATTTCTGTTTGAATGAATATATATATATATATATATATATACACATACAAATTATCACGTTAATAAAATGAAGGTAACAAATATCAATGCTGATTATGAGAAGGTCACGAAAACACCATTGCTAGTGTATATCGCTACTTGTTTGTGGGAAGATGTATTCGTTGCCTGCTTTCGAGCATCATTTTATTAAAATTTACACAAAAATATAGTTGAATATTAGCCTTGAAAAACATAATTTGTTTTTCTACTAAAATAATATATTTATTAGAAAAATGACGGCACGAAATGCCAAAAAAGTGGCACTGCTTACATATTTTACGAATGTGTATACCGTGATATTCGTTAATACTTTAAGTTAAGAGATAAATTATAGCGTATTTAGCATTATCTCGATATGAGATAATTATGCCGATTCATAAATGTTGATAAATCATTTCGTTCCAACGTCCTTTTGGTCTAATTTTGAATTTCGTGGATTTAGGGTTTAAAATATAAATTCTAATAACCAAGGTTTTTTTTTCATCTAGTCGCTATATTTCAATCAAGGCATGTATTCCACAGCCACACCTCTAATCGGTTAGTATGATTGATTACGGCTGATGGGTTCGCCTGAAATAATCAAAGGGTATTAAGGTTGGAGGCTAAATTTTATCATGCTAAATGGTTGGAGAGAGCAGAGAAAATGTCAAAATCTGAGATAACGTTTTTCTGCAAAATTGATAGCCTGATAGCAAGATCGTCGCATGCTCGAATTTAACTTTTCGTAATATCTTTATTGCTTTTGTTTTTTCCTGAAGTTGTTTATATTTTTACGTTCCGAGAAAACATGTTGACTCATTCCTCTGAAATCATTCATGTAAAAATTAACTAAAATTATCTGCTATACCGAGTTAGTCTGCACTGTCAGTATATCAAATTTAAAGATTCTAAATTGGCAATGGCTTCCCAGATTGCGAAGTATCTTCGTTTCTTTCTCGAAATTGGGCATGAGACCAGCATCTGACAGTTCCAGTGACAGGTTCCATCGGATCAAAATTTTCATGACCTTCATGCAGTCGTGGAATTTGAAATTAGAACGAACTGCTTGCGAACTCATTCGAAAATACAATGGGATATTAATGGGAAAAATACAATGCGAATACATTGAAAAATACTATTATTCTTCAACGAAGAGTTTTTTGTTAGGTTGTATCCTTCCATCGAGTTTCACTTTTCATTTTACTACCTATTATTTTTTTCATCTGTTGAATACTCGCCATTAGCACTTCTAAGTGCCAAATACGTTTAGACTGCGACCTGCGCTTTGGTAGTAAATGGGGAAATTATCTTCCAAAATCCCAACATTCAAATTAATTTTGGTGTAACTGGTAATGCTGTGCGTAAATTTTCATCTTTCGTATCACCTCACCTCTAGAATAGGGTAGAAAAAGTATTAAAAAAAACCATTGGGGTTTCGTTACGAGCATTTTGGCAAAGAGGCGACTGTGGCGGTGAATCACAACTGCACGTCATTGAATGTCTATCTATGCAGAAAGCCTTTGGATTTTCAGGAATTTTTTGGGACTGCTGTCGAAGTGAGACCGCCAAAAAAAGTTGAAGATTCGGCGTTCTCGTGTGGTACCTTATTTAACTTTCCCAGAAAAGTTCATAGGCGGGAAAGGTGAGTGAAACGTTGGAAGGCGAACGGGAAAGAGGCTCGGAGAGATTTTTTTTAGGGTAAAGAATTAGGCTGCGTGGGATGAGGTATATATCTATATATATATATATATATATATATATATATATATATATATATATATATATATATATATAGGTAAGCATATATTTACGCGTTGTGACACGGAGGTGTGACACAAGCGAAGCCGGTAAAAGGGAAAGAGAGTGTGTGTGTGTATATGGTGAAGGGGAGTGCGTTAGACAGAGAGTGGGTGTGGGGGGATGGAGGTTTGATGGGAGACGGGGGTTGAGGAGGAAATGGGGGCTGGGGTTAGGTCGGAGGGGGAGGGAAAGGCAGAAGGGGGGTTGGGTTATTGCTGCGCGCCCGGAGTCTCGTGTCGCCGCCGCGGAGTCGTTCGCAGTTTTCCCCTGATGTCATTGGCCTTCGTGACACGGAAAAGGAGGAATGGCTGGAGGGCGAGAAATCACGGGTCCACCGCCTATATATTCTTTCTCCCTCTTCTCAGCCTTATTTCCTCACCACCACCCCACCCCACCCTCTTTCCCAAAACGTCCTCTTTCTCTCCTTTCACTCCCGTTCTTCCCGCCATACTCCTCCCTCCCACTGATCCCCCCCCCCGTCTACCCAACAACTCTCACACCGAGTGTCTATCACCAGATTTTTTTTAACTCCCGACCAACCCGCTTACGTTGTTGTTTTGCATATAAAGCGTGTCAGGAATAGCGGATAAGGGAGGTGGAGAGCAGGGAGACCTACGTAGAGGGTGAGAGAGAGATACGCCAAATCTGGTAGTTTTCTCTTTATGCAGCAGCCAGACGTATATGTTTATCTCCATTTCTCATCGGTGGTAGTGCTCGTTCGATAGATGTGAGTTTATAATGGGGGGTGGGAGGGTGACTTCGATATATTTAGAGCCTTTAACATTAAACGATAAAAGAATATTTGAAGAATGTGACATAAAACAGGTAGAGAATTTTCGAGTGGAATATTTGGAAGCGATGTCGCGAAGGGCATCGAAATAGAAAGTTTCCACGTTGGTCACATTGTGATAAATATGCATCCAGTCCTTCCTAAAACATTGAATAATATCTCTTTTTTGATATTTCTTGAGTGGAATAGCGGCACGAAGAGTTCCCAAAACATTTGTTATATTGACGAATTTACATAAGTAATATTTTTTTCGAAATTTTAGGAATGCCTAAAGAATCACTTGCGTTTCCCCATGAGTTTTCATTGATTAATTGTTTGGAAATTTACCCAGCTGTGTGTCCATTGAGGCCATATAATCGTGCTTATCCAGTAGAGACTTTAAGGTGCGTGAATTCAATCTGGCATGACCAAAGGAGTTGAACTCTTTAAATAGGAACATTTTTAATGTTAATTTTTAAGTACTGAATAATCTTGTACCCTGGTGAAAACTCAACATGCGTACAAATTGTATCGCAAAGAATATAATCTGTTTCCTAGGACATAATGTAACCATTTGACAATATAGCCTTTCAAAATGTTACGAGAAAATACGATTAGGATTTCTTGAGGATAAATATATAAAGTAGGCTTATTTTGATTAATTTTTCGATGTAGTATTTTATAGAATTAGCGATGGTGTTCATTTATTCAAAGTAAATTTTGCTGTGAGATGTTAGTTACACTCTAAAATCTGTATTGAGATTAATAGTTTCCTTTCAATAGCAGAGTGAGATTGGTCCATCTCTTTGTGGCTATGAGCGCACGCACATCACGTGAATATTTCTGAATGCTTATTTAACCCAGTCACGTCAATGAAGTTGGCGTGCTGATCGACCACGGGCTGAATACGCCCTAAGATAAAATTTATCGTTCCTTCTAAAAACAGTCTTAAGGTGTGGGGGTTGGCGTTTTTTACTCACTGCCACAGAATTTCTTATTTTTGTTGATAATGGAATCGGTGATAATTTTTCTTGGTAAACATATGAAAATTTTAACTTTTTCTGGTACATTTGATACAATATGATAAGTACTGTTATGAATTGTAGTATGAAGTGGTTATGAAGATCACATTCAATTTTACTTCACCATGAAGCATTTTATCATTTATTCATCAGGACTCCTTTTGAGAGACAAACCTTTGAGCTTTGTGAAACTTTAAATATTAAGTTGCATTCCCAGTGTTACTTTTTTTTCAACTCCTTGCAGTTATTATTTCATGTAAAAATGTGAAATGTCTCCCTAATGAGTTTGGTTCAGAAAGCATGCTTATCCTCAAGATCTTGTGCTACCTCGATATTAATTAAACAAAACAAAACAAAAATCTGCATCCTCTGTATACTGTTTATGTTCACTCAGTTGAAGGATTCCATTTTTACAGTATGTTTTTAGCTTTATAGTAACGCAAAAGTTTGTAGCAATTCATTTTACATATTTTCACTTCCTACATATTTGAGAAAAAATGTCGAACTCTTTTAATTCTTAGTTTTCAAAAGGCACAGTAGTGAATAATTTATAGGATTTTTCATATTATAATAGAAAGATCAATCGAGTTTCATAGTTAATTTCACCTAAAGTAATATGTAATGTTTGGAATGTTATGTACAATATAGTAGCAATCATAGATGATCGTATCCTTAATATACAAATAATTAAAACTATTGACCCACAGGAAAAAAACTACAACAGCATGTTTTATTGGGAAGGAAACTAAGATGACACTGTGGACAATATTCTTTGGGTCAAATATTTAAAACGTATAGTTTGAAACGACCAGTTGTCCAGGAATATTTTAGCTGAATCATAAAATGCTTTGAAGGCACACACGCGTTGTATTCTATTTGATTTACTCAACAATTTTACAACTATCACACTCTTTAATAAATAAAAAATGTTGGATGAAATATTCTTTGAAGAGCACACGAGCAACGTTATTATTGAAAGCATTGTTTCATCGGGGAAATTGCAATGGCGATATATCAAGTATGGAATTATTCCCTGGACACCTATTTATTTTTCTGTTCAATCAGAGACTCTTTAAGTGAGCCGTGTCGCCACTAAATTTTTTTGCTATTTCCACAATACCTCTGATGAAGTACTAAAAGAAGCGTGGAATGGAAATTATTTTGGCAAAAATTAGCTTAGTTATTAAAAAAACCTCGTACTCTTGTGGGTTAGTTTTCCTTAATCTCCTCGAAATTTCTGTGTCCACACTAGCGAAATATCTGCTACGTACCACAAGTCTAGCTATTTGGTATTCGCTTTACATTTATATAATAAATTATAGGTATCGGAGCTATTGGTAGAGCACTGTGTACTTACTCCAAAACGTTTGCGCTTTCCAGATTACATTTTACCATTAACCCCCCCCGTACGCATGTTGACTGCCCGAATGTATCTCCACCCACAGCTATTTATCCTCTTTAAATTTACTTAAAGAGTTTTGGTTTAGAATTTTCAAGAGATAGTTTACTATCGCTTCTTACAGTTCAGAGCGCAATGCAGCAAATATAATATGCTCCCTCATACTACTGTGATGGATAAGTAGCCATTCGTTTCTCAAACAGGAAGAAACACGACAAGATATTTACTATTGATTGAAAAAGGAAATGAAAGAGCAGTTAGTTCCACCTAATGAGAATGTATATGCCATCGAATAGGCTCCAGAACAGACAGAAATGAATATACTTACGTTTTAGAGTGACCTGACGATGGATAAGGGCACTAAATGAGAGACTTTATGTCGATTTCCCATCTTACGTTGGCGGAACGAAAGTATTACCGATGAGCATCGTGCATCCAAAACAATGGGAGTCAACATTAGCCACCATTCCCTAGTTTTTAGACTCTACCTATGCTTATGATGGCTGTCATTAACATTGAAACTGTTTCACAGTGCTAATTTGATTAGTGTCATTAATAAAATTTACATAACTGCCTACTTAAATGCCTCTGTTGGAAACTAATCTCGAGTGCCTCAGAAATTCACTTTTTTTGCGCCTTGAGCCGCTAGCTTCAATGCTCCTGCATTTATATTCCCCCGAGGATATTTTCTCATAGACTATTCTCACGTTTCTGCTCCGTCCTGCTGTCTTTTTCCTCGTCATTACGAAATATTGTACATATAGGATAGGTCTCGAGAAAAAAGTGTACCAGTGGCAGTCTTTAAGAAACAAACTTGTTGTTAACTCATGGCCTGAATACTGAATACGCGTCAACTGTTTAAAAATTTACGCTAATGTCTGTTATTAATATAGCTAGTCAACCGATCTTTCCTCTTGTGTATTCAGTATCAGAGATATTGTTTCCAGAGTACAATATGTTGGTTTTGTGTGAACAGGTAAAGTGGTAAGAGTATTTTTCTTAGTAAAGTTATTTGTTCTTAGTTCGTTGCCGGACGTATTTTGCCTTTTCCTGAAATGGTACCTTATTTTCTTTGGGAAGCAGGACTAATTAATTTATTCTAAAAACAATTATCTGGTTCTCTGTGAACGTTTTCCTAAAAGCTGCAACTTAAGGTTTAGGGAGTACTCTCGTTAGTATTTATACTTTGGTAAGAGTGTGTAATTTTAGTATATGATTATGTAGTGCAATGTCATGTGATTGCATAATTTAGCTTTGAATTTCAGAAAAGTATTAAAATTTTGTTTATGAAGGAGCATATATCATGCATAGGTTAGAGTTTCACAGTGTCAAGAGCATTAAGCATGGTCAACGAAAAACGTTTATCTGATTCGTTGATAAAAAGTGAACAAAAAAAATTCATTTGTTTACGAGTTTATATTTATTACATCCAGGTACTTCTTTAGCGCTTTAATAACAGCATCTAATAAATCCGAGTATTAGATTCAATGCACGATGTTATGAGAACCTATTTGTGTTAAGGATATTAATGGAGTTATTTAGGATGAAAGCTTCTGATATAAAGTAGGGCTTTCTATCATAACCTACAGATCACAACGTCATGAATGCAATTTAGGAGTAAAAGCGAATTCTTCTCTGTCCTAAATTAACTGTTTTTTTTTCATTTTACGCCTGAGTCGTGGTAGTGCACTAGAGCGCGATAATACTAGCAGGGATCGGGACCCTTTTAAGAATGGTTCAGAGCGCCGCAGTTACTTGTGACGCCGGATCACCGAATTGCGTGTGATGGCGCCCCACATTACATTGACAGATTGCACCACCGGAATTAAAATAAGGGGAATAGACACCATCACTTAAAGGTTCAAGTACTCGTTCTTTCCTCAAACGGTATACATGTACATTCATAACTGAATCAAACGTAACCGTTCCATATATATTTTTAATTCATAAGGTGACATTTTAATCTTTACTCGAATACAATCATCATAAACAAAGTGGATAAGCTTGCCTTCGTGTAAGAATATGAGCAACCATATACCCATCCTTATGAATAAGTTTATATTTATGCGTGGATGAATGCTGCTCTAATACCACCCGCCACTCACCTTTCCGGTGGTTTAGGGGGTATTTTGTAGGTATGCTCTCACCAATAAACCAATCTTTGGGCTTATTACTGTGGTTTGGATGATTGCCGTCTATAAAGTGATAACAATATGGTTGAAAACGTTAAATAGTCTCCATTTCCATTGTTTTCGTCGATGGAAAACTGAAATCATCACTTTGGTGTCTCTTTCACTCCGAAATCTAACACGGCTCTTATAATTCGGGATGCATTTCTCCATCACGTTGGCCACCCTGTGTGGACGGCGATTGGGATCGTACAAAACAAACGTCCGTGGGCCTGAGATCCCAAGACCAGTAGGCGATCGCCTGTCTCTGAGAAGATTTGGTCACGCCATCCCTATAAGGTGAGCAGCTGATAGCTACGGTGGCACGCCAAACTTTTTATCTGCCGTGACCTCTTACATATTCTAGGAAATGAAACTAAGCGATAGATACCCAGAATTATGAGCTCAATAACCTGAGATATTATTTTTATCTTATTCTCTTTAAAGTTCTCCTGGGAGGATATTCATTTCTGAATGTTCCCCGTAATTCATATTTGAGGAAATATAGTATGTGAAAACTTAAAAGTGGATTGAGTGCGATTGATAAGTTTTGAGGATAGAGCACTAGATGTCTACGATCAATTGATCTTTCCTTTTACGGTAGTAAAATAGTTTCCTGACTACTGAACGTATTTCGCTGTGATATTACAGGAAACATTATTGATTTATATCTTGGTTATATCTCGACAACCGGTTCATCCCGATACACAATCACTAGTTTCTGCGTGCGAATCTAGCCACGTATGCATGTTAACCTTGAATGCTATTAAATTTTTTTCAGTCGCGTCACTGAAGAAGTCATATCAAAAGCAGCGAATAAAATAATCTTACAAACATACTAAAAAGAAAGACTTGTACTTTTCCGCAGATTTTATTAAAAGGTACAACACGTTTCAACGACTTGCGGCATCATCAGGTACAAATTTGCTAAACAGACAGTGGCAGAATATATACCCTCAGGACGGAGTGGAGGAGGGGAGGGGTGGAAGGGCCTGAGAGGAGTGGGGGCCCTCAGGTGCGTTGATGGGTTGTTTTGACCCTTTACAGGCTAGTTTCTGACACTGTCTGTTCAGCAAATTTGTACCTGATGGTGCCACAAGTCGGTGGAACGCGTTGTACCTTTTAGTAAAATATGTGGAAAAGTACAAGTCTTTCTTTTCAGTGTGGATATTAAATACTTCCACGAAGTGAAGCCCGAAACAATAGAATATAATCCTCCAACTGCTAATTTTCCATGCAGAGCAGCAGCGGTTGAAACTTTCTAATGACGGATTAACAAAATCCTAGCTCTTCAAGAGTATTTATACCTCGTAGGCAATTTGCTCGTAGGGTGCGGAAAATATTTTGCCTAACATTATTATAAAAATCATTTACAAATCGTTAACTATTGATAACCTATGTATAAAGCTGCAGTAACGTAAAGAGAATATGCTGGGTAATCATTATAAACAATATTACATAGAAAAACAATCGCCATTGAATTGCTTCATCCAAATAGGATTCAGCCTCGTACAAACTTGTTTAGTTGCCGCCTGATATTATGCTTCCCTCTCCATGATATAAGGGTGGTACATTCATGAGTGATCATACGATTTTTATAAGCAAAGGTTTGATTTTCTCATATTGTTTGTTTTGTCGGTAATGTTTACATGGTTGAAGTTTCATTGCTTTGACTCAAGTATGGCGTCATCGGCAGCCGTTGCCAAGTGAAAGAATTTCACTTCGCTCATGCCTGCTTCTCGCAATGAAAAAACGCTTTCTACGAAGGTGTTTCTTCGAGGAACAGGAGTCAGTCCCATGGACTTTCGAGGTGGAGAGGAACACACTTAACACTGATTTGTGCGAGATATTCAGCAAAACACCGACTTGTGACCGAAGTGTGCGAAGTTAGTGCCGCGAGTGCTCTTGAATGCGGATCTGCCAAGAGCTTCTCGGCCATGTCAGTGAGGTTCCAAATGTTTTAGACAATGCTTCGCCAGACTTTTCCCTCTTTCTGCACCTCAAATCCGTGCTGAAGGACATTATCCCGCCTCGGTGGAAGCGTTACAACAGGCCGTGACGACAGAGCTTAGGACGGACGGACAACATTGCGGACGCCGCCTTCCAGAAGGCGTGCGAGGCGTGGAAAACCCGCTAGCATCGGATCATGGACGCACAGGGGTACCCTTTGAAGATTTTTGAATGAACGTATCAATTCTGGCGATAAATGTTTTTTAATCGATTCAGTCATACTATTATTTTTGAGACAGACCTTGAATTTGTACTTTATTACTTATGAATGTAATATAGATGCATTAAAGTCTTAGTAGAACTCAATAATGCGTGTCTATTGTCTAAGGTGAACTCGTGATATTTCTTGTAACGGTGTCTTAGATTTCTAGGTAGACCCATAGGCGCCAACTACTTTCAAATACTCTTGTATCTCCACTATTGGATTCCCAAATATTTCTTTGTTTTAGTTGGTATGACAGTAAAATACGTTCATCGATCAATATGCGATCAAATTACCTCGTGTGTGTCAAATAAAGCCATTAGATGGACCCAAGAGCCGCTTCTTGGTTCGCAAAATCGCGAACGTGTTTTAGCAAAGTATTTTTCCTGAGTATTTGGGATCAAGAAAGGTCGACTGTGAATGCTAATCCTTTGATTTACCTTCACCCAAGTCAATCGCTTTTTTTTTCCTGCGATATGGGAAGTGTGTTCTCCGTAATTATTTACCTAACAGCGAATAAGAACTTCCTTAATGCAAGTGTGTTTCTTGCATCATTTGTTTCTGTGTTTGTACACTTCTTCTCTCATGTTTCCATGAAATTAAAAAAAATATTGACGACGCAGTCGGCGAGGGAACAAACAGTTGCGAAAGGAACTTTCCTTTGGTTAATCACGAGGGATCCCAGGTACGAACATATGCATTTCGTTCGTTTGTTGAAAAAAATTACATTTCCGTTAATTTTTTTACCGGGCATAAATAAGCGCGTAGTGGGAAATGAAAAATGCTAATGGCAGACCATTTCCCTTTTTGTAAGGTGGACGAGAAGGAGGATGGCCGGCACCATACAGCTGTTTTCTGGGATTTGACCTCTCTTCTGCTGTTATTCATCGCCCTGCCCGCGCGCCCATTCCTCTTTCACAGACATACGTACGCGAGCGCCGCTTTTTTCTCCTCGCTCCCTTCTTTCCCTTGCATCCCTTTCGTGGACGGGAAGGCCGTGGTATTACCCACTCTCTATGAGGGGAAAGCGGTCGGGGGAGAGGAGATGAAAGATGAAGGGAGGGGGATCAAAACCATCACATCCCCGCCTGACTACCGCCGTCAGGCCGCCGCCAGTCTTCTTCCTCTCTCTCTCCCTGTCTCCCGGACCCATTCGACATAAAGAAGACGTAAAAATCGAGTCCTTTTGTTTAGAGATCGTAAACGGAATGACGGAAAAATCGAGCCCGGGAGACGGGGGAGCATGGGAGGCTTAAATTTAGGGGAAGGGGTCGGCGAGGCGGGAATATTGGAATCGGGAGTGGGGGTTCGTGTGGGGCGGAAAAGGGAGGGTGGAAAAGAATGGGAATGGGTGTTTGGAGGAGTAGGAATAAAAAACCATTTCCAAGGAAGTCAGGAAATGGAGAGCGAGGGGGAGGAGGAGGAGGAGGGGGGGAGGGAGAGGAAGGGCGGCTTTGGGGTTGCGTGGGGGAGCGGGAGTGATGATGTGCTGGAAGGGCGGGAGTGGGCAAGGGCGCGAGGAAGAGTGTTTCTTCGCTTCGGTGAGGGAGTGAGTAGCGGCGGAGGTGTGAGGCGGTGGACGGCGGCATTAGGGCCACTGGTTGGGGAAGGGTCCGAGGAGAATCGGGGTGTAATAAAAGTTTGGGGGGAACGGTGCGCGTCACGTTGTAAATGTTGGAGCAGGGCTTCCCCTGCCTTGCTACCCACGTTCAGCAAGCGCGACTCGGAAATTTTACCAACGTAAGATTTGCGACCATGAATTAAATTACCCTATCTCGTGCAATAAAACGATCTGTGAAAGGAAATTTTCAATGAAGTGGCTACGAACTTTCATCAGTTGACAAAATCTTCTTATATTTTATGAATCAGCGCTTTTGTGTTCGTGGCAAAGAAGAATTACGTACGCATCAATGAACACTACGTTAGAACGTGTAAGAGATCGCTTTGTGTAATGACGAGATTCTGGGATTTCCCGCGTTGGTATTCCACAGGGTGAGGATGATTTCGCTAGCATTCCAGGTGGAATTTTCATGTCACAGAGGGAAAAAATCCACGTATTTCATAATACACTCCGATGAACCACACTGCGTAAAGTTTCCACTGCGCAACGGATAAAAAAAATAACAATTTAAATGTCATTTAAAAAGAGTCTAATGAGAAATTTTACGTTAAAAAATAAAAATGTAAAACCATCGCCAGATTAATCAGAGCCTCATATTCTGGCTGGTATAGTTAGGCAATTGTTTCTATACATTATATACGTGCGTCTGACTGTAACTGCCCCTCGAGAATTTCAGTACTCCAGCAAGAGTTTGTGTATCTTGTCAGATAGCTTTCTTTAATGATATATAAATAATTTAATATAATAGTCCGCAATATTTATATATATATATATATTTTAGGTAATCTACCGGTTAAGGTAGGTTTTTGGATGGACACAACTATCAAATAAACATTTTGTGACTCCCCACCCAGCAAACTAATGTATATCAGGTCCCTCTTCATCTCCGTGTACCTCCTTCTTCCCTTCCATCTCCGTGTACCTCCTTCTTCCCTTCATCCCGTCCAACATCCCTATCCTATTCCTGCCCTTTCCTCGCTTGCCCAACATCCTCCCCTCTATTACCCTCTTCAACATTCCACTACCGCTCAATACGCCTTTCATCCATTTTTCCTGCCTCCATAGGATTTCTCTCAACAAACCCCTCTCCTCCCCCACCATTTCTAGTACTTCCTCATTTGTTTTCCTTTCGGTCCATTTCACCTTTTCCATTCTTCTCCACACCCACATTTCAAAATCCTCCAATCTACGTCTATTCTCCTGCTTCAGCGACCACGTTTCCGCGCCGTACATAGCTACGCTCCATATCAGAGTTTTTACGAGTCTTGTCTTAACATCCCTACTCAACGTCCCCGTCATCAACTCCCTCCTCCTTGAGAAAGCCTCCTTGCCTAGCGCAATTCTTCTCCTTACGTCCCTACCACTTTGACCGTATTGGTCCAAAACACTTCCGAGATATGTAAACTGTTCTACCTGCTCTATTTTTTCCCCGCCTATTTTAATATTTAGCTTAGCCTTTTTCTTTTTGGAAAATTACATAACCTTTTTAATGCAACCATTTCAGAGAGTAAAAATCATTCGCCTTGACCGGGATTCGAACCCGGATCCCTCGATATCCGGCCGAGTGCTTTAACCATTTAAGCTACCGAGACGTCCTCTTACACTCTGAAATTTTGGGGCTTTTAAAGGAACAAGATGTTATGACGAAATACCGTACATACAATGTCACAGGCATTCGTAGTCGTGCGCGACGCGCCACAGTCCACGATGTTAATAAAGCCAATTTCAAACACTTAGGCTGTTCATACCTTAGACAAATTT
This sequence comes from Hetaerina titia, assembly GCA_037158775.1. NCBI lineage: Eukaryota > Metazoa > Arthropoda > Insecta > Odonata > Calopterygidae > Hetaerina > Hetaerina titia. The sequence goes on along the minus strand of CM073768.1, from coordinate 85,664,988 downwards.
CAAGAAACTGTAACAGTAACTTTAACGGAGTCACCCGCTATGTGTGCATTATAATGCAACCATTTCTTATTAACATCGTGGACTGTGGCGCGTCGCGCACGACTACGAATGCCTGTGACATTGTATGTACGGTATTTCGTCATAACATCTTGTTCCTTTAAAAGCCCCAAAATTTCAGAGTGTAAGAGGACGTCTCGGTAGTTTAAATGGTTAAAGCACTCGGCCGGATATCGAGGGATCCGGGTTCGAATCCCGGTCAAGGCGAATGATTTTTACTCTCTGAAATGGTTGCATTATAATGCACACATAGCGGGTGACTCCGTTAAAGTTACTGTTACAGTTTCTTGAAACACATAACCTTTGTTTTATTAATATTGATTCTCATCCCATATTTATCGCACTGAACCTCCAATTCACTCAACAATGCTTGCAACCCCTTGGCTGACTGAGCAACTAATGCTTGGTCATCAGCAAACCTAACCGATTTTACGAATTCCCCTCCGACTTTCATTCCTACCTCCAGTTCTTCCCATGCCTCTTTAATCATTTCCTCTACATATACGTTGAACAGTACCGGTGACAATGGGCAACCCTGCCTTACACCTCTTCCTAACACTGCCCATCCGGACTCTCCGTTCCCCACTCGCACCTGAGCAGTCTGAGACATGTACAGGTTGCGGATCAGTCTCCTGTCCCTCCAATCCATTCCTATTTTCTGCAATACACGCATTAATTTTTCCCAATTCACTCTATCAAACGCTTTTTCGAAATCTACAAAACAGGCAAAAACGTCCTGATTGTATTCTATATTCCTCTCGACTAGTGATCTCATTACTGCAATGGCATCACGCGTACCTTTTCCTTTCCTGTACCCAAACTGATCATCCCCTAAGTAATCATTTGCCTTACTCTCTATCCTTTTGTTGATCCTGAGAATAACCCTAGATGCGTGGGATATCAAACTTATTGTTCTGTAATCCTCACATGACGAAGCCTTTGCCTTTTTTGGAATAGGAACTAACACCGATCTCACAAAATCTTCCGGCCAGATTCCTTCCTCATAGATACTACGAATCAGTTCATATATGGCCTTCTTTCCACCTTTCCCTAACCATTTCAACATTTCTACAGGAATATTGTCCACCCCCACGGCCTTATTTGCTTTCATCTCCTTTAATGCCCTTTCTATTTCATCGTTGAGTATATATATATATATATATATATATATATATATATATATATATATATATATATATATATATATATATATATATAACTTAGACAGCAACCCACAATATGAGAACACATAAAAGGAACACTCACACGTTATTTCTTGATTATTTCGACGGAATTGTACTCCGTCTTCCTCGGAAGATAAGTTTGGACACAGTTAGGATTAGTTAGTCCTTACTAATCTTTCTAGAAAGATCGAATACAATTTCGTCGAAATTATCAAAAATAACGTGTGAGTATTCCTTTTATGTGTTCTCATATTGTGTGTTGCTGTCTAATTTTTTTATTTAACACTTCCGTATTACTTCGAAGAAATCATATACATATAATATATAAAAATATTAAGTACATTATGCTAAATTGTATTTTTAAATCTTCGTTGCATTTTTTATTCTTCTAAATCAGTGACACGTACTCTGGTTCAGTGTATTTCGCTCCTGTATTCAGCATGCGAACCTCCTCTTCACTGTTATTAACATTATACTATTGGAAATGGTTCATAATTATTTTCTGTTGGGCAAAACCTCATTATATCTTCAGAGTGCGGTATGTTTCTCGATAAAACGGAAGTAGAAGCGTAATAAGAAGAATTTAACGTTGCATTTTCATGTAGAACGATGAAATGTTAACATGAATACTTTTATCAACTCTGTTTAAACATGAAGTACCTTTTCCCGTTAATCTAAGATTTTGATGCCCAAAAAATAATTAAATGGTTAATATCTACTGCTTCAAAAAATTTATAAGAACGTTAAAATTCAATCCATGTATCGAAGACTTAAATATAGCAGAAATCTATTGAAAATGTATCATTCGTGCTATTTCATTAATGAAATTAGACATGAAATCAATCCAGGAAGGTATTTTAGACCTTGAGGACATAATCCAAGCTCTTACAACTCTTGGCCAGTTCAAAAAAGTGAAATAATTGAAGAGTATGAAACAGATAGATCATTCAATGAATTTTTTTCTTCATAGAAAAACTCAAGGTAACCTATATAAAATAGGAAAACTTAAATATTTCAATATGGCTACCCTTTGGGGTCTTCTTCAGTGCCCTTAGTGCTCTGAGAAAATGGGGAATGATAAGGCGGCATAAAAGCGGAGTGCTTTAGGTAATTATCCATCCGTTCGATGATTTTTTTCGTGGATTCCTGAAGCGCGTAATGAATACCATTTGACGCGATATCCTGGGACTATCAGAATAATCGGAATATTCCGTCTATTTTTAATAATTTCTCCCAAGTTGCTCGTTTCTTTCTTCACAAATAATAAACTTGGGATGTTTATAAAATTTACTTAGAAAACATCCCTCAACTCTTTTATAGTTCTTCAGTTCCAATATGTGTTCCTTTGTTGTATTGGGATAGTGGTATATTTTGGAAATGCTTCATGAGTTTCCATTTCTGTGATATTTTGTCCACAGGCATTTCTACGCCTTTTCGCTAATTATATCTTGTGACTTCTCGTGCACATTTAAGTTTCCACCTGCCTTCATTGAAACAACCAATCTAATCTTATTTTACTTCCGAAAATTTCGCTATTCTACCAAACGCCTCATTTTTATTCCTGTTTTTTGTTTTTTCTTTTTAGATTTCTCTTACGTACACATACGCTGTGCAGGGAAACATGTCCCAAGACTCAAGTGTTATAAAAATCTTCAAGTGACAAATTATGCATAAGTATAATAATGCACTCGTTCAGGCAGATAAATGCTTACCCATTTAATTTAACCGAAGTCCAGGAAATACAAAATGATTGAATAAATCTATGTGGAATTATAAAGTTTCTCTTTTCATTATGTTAAGTCGATTCCATGAAGTCACGCCCGAGACAACGAATTGTAAAGGCAATATTTGGCTCACGCTGTCAACAATTTCAGAAGATCTCGAATTGTTTTCTTGATGAGATATCCAGTGTGATCGAATTCATGAAAGCGGTCTCTATCCACCAAATAGAGGCGAAGCAATCTTTATGATAAGGTTTGCAATTGCAGTACACATAGAATGTGTTCCCTTTCACAAGCTGAATGAAAACACAAACAGTTAATAAGTAAAACAAATGCAAAGTTTTTGCTTTACATACTTGTGCAATATTGAATGACAGTTGATTATTCTCGCTAACTTCATTGCCATAAGCGAAGTCAAGTATTCATATTGCGTAAAGGAGTTTCTGATAAATTACGTAGGTACTATTGGAATAATCCGTCGTTATAATTCTTCCATCCGACGTGGTCCAACCGTCCAGACAAGCTGGATTTTTTGCTGTTTGCTTCTTTGGAAGCTTTAAACATTGTCAAAGTGTATGGGAGACACAGGTAATTTTTTATCTGTCGTTCATATTCATATTTTCCCCTTTTTTTATGAAATAGTTCATTTTACGTAAATTGGTTTCGCAGCGGTATGCTGCGGCCGTCGATGCTTGTTCCAGCTTGATTCTTTGTCATTTGGGATATCTCTTCAATTGAACTTCAACGGTGTTATCTGAAAAGAAGCACAAGATAGTTGGCTCCCTCCTTTACATCGTTTCCTCCATATATTTATTAATTTACATAATTCATGCTTGCGTGTGTCTAAAATAATGGCAAAACATTTTTTTACCCATACAGTAGTTATTTTGTTGATCGTCACTGGTTCATAAAGAAAAGACCCGCTCACTAATTCTAAAGGAATCATAATTGTGTGATCGCCACCTAACAGAGGGTTCCGGAATCAAAATCAGGGACACTCCCCCTGGGAAGAACCGCTGAGAAATAAGGTTAAAATTTCAACTCATACATTTCTGAGAATTTACTGTCTGTACAGGCTACAGAAGTGGCACACCTGCCTTTCCCTGAATTTCACACCTTGCTGAATACCACCTTACCTCCACCCTCAACTATTCAACGGATACTCTCTAGAAGGAGGCGCATATTTGCTCGGCCTTATCCCCTTGTATACGAGAAAGTGAAAACGAGGAAGGAGGAGAAGGGAAAACCTTGGTGCTTCGATAAGATATATTCAAAATCACATTCTCCCCTTTTACTTAACTGAGGTTGAATGCCGAGGAGCTCCGTTCGTGGGTCGATTCGTAGTAGCCGTCGAGACCAAGGAGTTGATTGGGAGGTTTTGGTGGGGAAAAAAAGTGTTTTGAGGGATGGGAATTTTTAGAGGGCCATTATGATAAAGGTGCCAAGAGGAAGAAGAAGAAGATAGTTGGGTTTCAGCGATTCGATAATGTTAAAGGGTTGACGGAATGGTCTGCCTCTGAATCGGATGTATTATTCAAGGACAAAGATCGCTTAGAATATTGGCAGACGTTTATGGCGCATTAAAAAGTGTTTTTTTTTTCAAAGTGTAGTATACATGTCCACTTTGCGAATTTGCATTCTTGACAAAGGAGCGAGTTTAAAATCAATAACCACCTGTTAGTGAAAAGTATATGCAGGATCACTATCTCTATAAATATTACTGCATTAAAAACCGTAAGAAAAACAAAAGGAGTAAATAAAGCGACGATTATCCGCGGTGGCAATTTAGAATAGCCGTAAATTCGACAGACAAAGGGAGATAATGGCGAAGTTTTGCATAGACACTACATCTGCCAACACTTGATTTGTTTTTCATGCATCTCTCACTCGTGAAACACTCGCCTGGTGGCTTTGGGCGTGTCAGGTTCCTCTCGAAGTCTCACTTTAAAAATAATATTCTCTAGACTTCACGAGAAAGCTACTGAATTGTACGCATCATGGTGATTGGTGGAAATAAAACTTCGGTTTTATGGCACCTTTGAATTGATTTGGGTTTTGGAATACTGATACGTTAATAACAGCGTTGCGCTTTGAACTGCTTTCTACGTCTGTGCCAGTCTGTCCGAGAACCTCAAAGATTCAATTAAAATTGTTAAAATCTATAAACTTATACGGTCCGGTCTTAATGGAGGTCGACTAGGCCATGCGATACATTCTTTTTTCCTTTTTTAAGTTTGATCTCAGCCGCGGAATTGACTGACACAACTTCGGTCAATTGGATGTGAGATATTTTGGAATATTTGGGATAATCTATAATTATAAACAAATGCCATATTTTTGGTGCCTTATTTATAAAGTCAAAGTAATTATTATTACAATATCTGGGTTAATTAATCATTAGTATTAATTATCAGTCGTCACAGGCGACGAAACCCGGGTTCATGGTTACAATGTAGAAACCAAACCCAGTCTTCACAGTGGAAGTGGCCATCTTCCCCACGACCCAAAAAAGCACCGATGTCGCGATCGAACTTGAAGGTGACGTTGATCGTTTTCTTCGATTTTGTACTTAAGATCATGCCTTCGTAAATGTTTGTGCTTCTTGTAAGTTAAATTCCTCAGGATAATTTTAGCAAAGGAACTTTAATTTACGAATTCATTTGTTTGCTCACCGATTTTATTTTCAATCAAAATAAAACAGTTTCTGGCGTAACTTGGTGGAAAATCTTCATACTGACTTTTAATAATAAAACCACTTTACTTTTCCACATAAACTTTTTAATTTTTACTACCTAGGTTTCGTTATAACATAACATCATCAGGTACTCATTTACTCATTTATTGCCCTCGGGGTATGTTAAGAAGCTGGTGATGGACGTCTAAATGCTTCTTACATTCTCTCTCAGCCAATCACAGGTCTCAATTTCAGTGATTCAATATTCCTTAGTGTTGATACGAGTATAATTGGAGCCAAATGACTGCTAAGTCAAGTGATTTGCTTACAAGGCATAATTTTCTTACTCATTGACCCCTCAACGCCATATCAATGAAATAGGGTCGGAGTCATATTTTTTCCGATTCCTTATCATACTTTCCTTTCATCACATCCAGTATATTTTACATTAAGAGCTTGTGCGCCGGTGCTCTTACTTCTCATTAATCCTTCCTAACGCTCTTATCATAGAGGCCATTTTAATAGGAGGCTGAACAGTAATTCATTGCTACTCATTTTATTGTTCAGGCCTTTATTTCTCTGGTTTGACTTCACTGGGGCGTGAGGCAGACAGGTGATTTGGGCGCCATCCTTTTAGGCCAATGTTACGTGTACTTAATAATTGCTTCACACCCAGATTTTGAGTAGGTTTTTTTTTTATTTTTAGCAGCAATTTTGATTGTTGTATTTTTGTGGTGACATTGCGAGAGAGAGAGAGAGGAAATAGACTTCGATTCTGACGGCGTTCTGGTCTACCTCGTATTTCTCATACATGTTGTCTGATATCCGAATGTAATGTTTTGACATAATATTTCACCTTGTTATCACTAGTGGACTCGAGTGCCCCCTGTAATTGGTTATTTATTATGCCTTGTTCTGTCCTTTCACTCACATCTCGGCTGCGAATTACTTTTATTCCCATTCATCAGCATAATGCTACAATTACAGGATACGGTTGGGATACACAACCTGTATACCCAAACACTCAAACCTTTTCGCCACGCCGGGCCACTAATGATGACCAGCTTCACTTTCTTCCGATTCTTGAGCTTAAGTTAAGGGTGGCATAAGAAGCTTCCACCCGGGGCATTTTAAAAACCAATTCCTCCTCCTTTCCTATGCCACACTGCATTGCATCAGAAAGCACAAGTGGATGATTAAGTTTCATCCGGGTCGGAGACCCCGTTTCCGCGAAACTTCGATCGTGGAAGACTGAGGCACGGTCTTGCTTTCCGCCCTCCGGGGGCATCCCGTCGTTTCGGGCCCTCCCCGTCGGCGCACAAAAATAAACACTCGCTCCTCCACACGCACGCGGTCTCTCTTCCTCTCCCGCTCTTTTGGGCTCCCAGTACTCCGTCCATTCTCCCGTCCCAAATTTTTGGCCCCCCTCTCGCCGCCACATTTCTTCCTCTCTTCCCTCCCTCGCAACCCCTCTTCCCCTCCGGAGACCCCCCGACGCATTTCTCCGTGGTCGCCCGGCACCGAAAAGGCTCCGTGCCGTCGGCGACCGTGCCCTGTGTTTACGCTTGGCGACCCGCGGTCCCGAGTTCACGCCCACCTGAGGGGGCGGCGGATATGTGGGGGAGGTGTGGAGTTTCCGAGGGCCACAGGGGATGGGCGACCCCTCCACCCCACCCCGGAGGTGAGTGGGCGTGTGTCCGGGGGAAGGGGGGGGAGGTCGGAGAGAGCGGAGTGGGGGTCGGCTGTAGTGTGTGTGGGGGGGATGACTGGTCGGGAGGGGGTGAGGGAGGGTCTCACTTTGAAGTCTTTCTAACTGGAGTTGGAGGAGGTCGGGATACGGGGTGAAGCGGAACGGAGAGAGAGGGTGGAGGAGGAATTAGTGCCCTGAATCCGAGGGTCGTGTAACAATAATGACTCGGCTCTGGGTCACTCCGAGTTTGCCCTCTCGGTCTCGGTCATCAAGTCCCCATGGATGCGGTAGGTACAATATATTCGCTGGGGAGAATGTGGGGGTGCAGTAATCAGAAGATCGTGTTATTTAGCTCCTTCGATGTATAATTTTCCCTGAAAATGTTCGTAGGTAGCCCTCTTTGTGTTAAAAGCTATCGTTATGCGATATAGATGCTTTTGACTGCTAGCTTTTAAAATTTGACTTCACCTTTAAAATCTCATATTCTATCAAATAACGGGATAATACCAGGGTTGAGAGTACTCGCTTACTTTCTCGATAGTATTTTAATGACTATAATAATCATTCAAATTATTAAACAATAAACTGATGTACTAACCGCATTCAAGTGGCATTTATTCATAAAACATAGAATTGAGTCCGCGATTTCCTTTTCGAATGAAATAAGTAGCGACTGACGGAAGGAGTACTGATTTTACAAAGGTAGCTTTCCTAATCAAACATGAACGCTCATCTTTTGCATATATCAATTGTATTTATTCTGAAATAATTGGGACCATCAGTTCACTGTTTAAAGTGTGAACCCACTTTCAGGAAATGTCAACAAATAGTGGTGTCGTGAATGGTAACCAGCTAAATCTAAAACAATTGTTCAAAAGTGCCTTCACTACTGAAAGAAGGAGCCATATCATTGCTAAAAGTGATTCGGGTCGGGGGATATAAATATTGCAATGTTAGACAATCACTCGATCAACCTAATCGCTTTCTCATTCATGTCACTCTTTCTTGTCTCATTCATAGAGGGAGTCATATGTTTGGGTGTGATGGTAACATATTGAAAAATCCAAATATTTTATACGAGTATGTATGTGACAATGGGAAAACTTATTCAATGAACCAAATAAGCTGATTGAACGAAAATAGGCTACATATGATGCATGTGGATGCCGAAATATGTAAATTTAAAAGTTATCAAGATGTTTCATTTCGTGAATTCTAAGAATGCAGAGGCCATATGCCTCGACCTTGAGATTCCCAGTACTGTTGGTTTTAATTTGTGAACTAATCACAGCTTTAAATGAAATCCGTCCCTCAAATATTTCCATTGCTTAACAGAAAGCGTCACGCAGTTATTATCAAGTCCACAGTTGAATCCAATCGCCGTGCAAATAATATCGAGAATAATATTATTGAATATTTTCAAATCATATTTGGTTAGCGTGCGCATCGAGGGAAACATTCTCAACCCATGTTAAATTTTCAGACGAGCTCGTAATAAGTACTTCAAAGAGTACTTGAATTCTGAGCGGAATGTAAGTAAATATTTTTACCATAAACAATACGTGATCACAGTCGTAGAACAGAAACATAAATATTAGAAATTTACCGCAGTTATTATTTGGGAAGTTTTATTCTGCCATTGGCTACGGCGATTTGTTGGTGATTTTCCCTTTCGGAAGAGAGTTTTAGAAGTGATTCAGACAGTTTAAGTACCTACTTTTGAAGATTATTTGCATTCTGAAAATGTTAATTGCCCAAAAATTGTTTCTTTTCAAGATATCTGCGAAACTAGGTAAGAATAGGAAATATATTTAATCAGTTCCGTATGCAGGAGGTGGAAACAATTAGTGGGTGTTGTAGGTATTGTGTAATAGTATTTTCTCATTATCAGAAAATGTTGTCGTACTATTTGGCCTGAGCCCCTGATAAAATAGCAAAAATATCAATTGAATATTTGGTAATGTACCTGTCTTTAAGCAAAAAAATAATATACCCTCCAAAATATCATACCTTTCAACAATTTTCTGTTCGTTTAGGGAATACAAAAATGTCATGAAACGTTTGCACTGATTCCTTTTCAAGCTGATGATACGTAAATTTGCAAAAAATTGTTTGTGGAGTAGTATTTCTAGTATTCAAGTAAAAATGCATTTTTCATGTTCACCAATTAATTCTATTAATTGTCTACAATCAACGTTCAGTGACCAAATGAAGATGCAAACCTATATTAAATGAAAACGAAATAAATGACTCACATTTAATTTATATAGTATGTGGGTGAGAAATCATTTGATAATTTTCGACGTCAACTTCTCGGCGTAATACATGTATGAGGAACAATCAAACATCTACTTGGGGTTTATAATGAAAATATGCTAACAGTTACAGTGAGAACATCATTTTTGGTACACGTATCGCATCTCACACCTAACCTGTTGTGTTTGAAGTAATTAACCGCCATTGGCTCATTCTGATTTAGTCATTCTTATTATTATGAATTTTGTGAAATATAGTTATTTATACATGAATATATGGTCACTTTCTAAATAGAAACTTAATATTTGGGGGTGGAGCGGGACTCGTGATGTGTAAGAATAGGAGCCTGATAGAGTAATGAATTTAAATGAGTAAATTATGTCGCCACGTTGTTAATTTTTTATAGGAGCTTCCATCTTTCACCTTTTACAGGATATGGATTCTGCTGGGTGGCTATAGTTGGTTTTTATTTATTTTTAATAAACTACCTAGGTTTACAGGTATTGTGATGGTTTTCTTCGATATTAAATGCCAATAAAAGTCCAGGAAAAAGCAGCACGCTTCGATGACTAATGCGAGAGTACATACCGTGTTTCTTGACCCTTCTAAGAAATGATACTCGTTCGGGTGTTAAATGAAAGTAGCGCAACATGATGACCTATCATTTCGCTGCACGCAAAGCGTAAAAGAAACACCATAATGAGTTTGGATAATAATACAAGGTGTGAATGGAATGAGTAGAGGATAAAGTATTTAAAAGTGACTGGGGTTATAAACATTTTTTTTACGTTTATATTTTCATCTTCAAGAGATGTAAATTAAAATTATTGTATTATGCATGGTGATTATTTCATTTTAGTGTTATCAAGCCTGTTTCATCAGTTTTTCTTAGCGTACATTTTTCCTGACCGGAAAAATGATTAGTCAGGGAGTTTCACTGGTGTAGTAATGCGTTATTTTTTCGCCGATTTTTATTTCTCATTCCGGAAGGTCGCTGGGTGATGCATTTCGAATTGCTTTTCGTCATTCCTTACGTCAAGTGTTACGGAGTCTGCGGAAATGACAGTAGATGATCTAATGAGCCTCTTCAAATATCAGTTAATCTAACCAGCATGACCTGGTTGTCTCCAATCATCTCAATGCATTGTCTCTCGCTTATGTTTCACATCAGTTCCTTTTATCTCCGCTATGCAAGAACCGTGAAACTTTAATTTTACGGATTATGTTGAACATGAAAATGAAATAAGACCAGCATTCAATGCGTGTATGCATATAAAAGTGTAAATTTGCTATAGTATTTTAGAATACCATTCAGGAGTAATGAAATGGAAGTCTTCATTCTGTCGCAAATGTATAGCACAGAAGTAACCGAACCCAGTACATATTAGTAAGCATTTGATTAAGTGAATGGAGAATATTAACTTAGAAAATTTTATCTGCTGGATAGGAATGAAAAAAAGGAGCCCTTGGAGCCTCTGAGTATATTATTTACCGCAATTCAATTCTAATTTTTTTTCTTCAGATTTTCCGAGAAACGGTTGGAATTAATGCATTGATATTCGTTAGTTTAAATTTTTATTAATCAAAGGTGTGAGAAAGTTATATCCATTTATATTTTTAAAGGGAACATTCTGGTCAGAAGATATTTTTCTATAGATTAAGTAGCTACTCCTATTTATCACGTGCTCTTTGGGTAAAGTGATTTTCGTTTAAGTGATTAAAAGCTGTTTTTTGTCAGTTTTGTTATTTAAAATGCACTTAATTTGTTATTTAAAATGCATATCGACGGAAATCCTGACAAATTAGCAAAGTATTCAATGCAATAACTTTCTTGGTAAGATTATTCTGTGCTAGCTTTAATATCTTCAAGTTAAATCATGGATTATACTAGAATTATGAAATAACTTGATACGCATTTATGTTAGAATAAAATATTAGTACACGTTCTTGAATTTCTATGTCACACCTTAAATCACTTGAGTGATTCAAATGCGCTTCCAATCAATTATCCGCAAAATCATAATTTATATTTCGGTCCCTTGACAAAATCCGTAACAGAAAATGATCACTGGGAAGAGATACCCGATTAAAGATTTACTCAGGGTACTAATAAATAATGTATGATAAAGAAATTTCTGTTAAATTATCGTGAACTTATAGATTACGATATGGAGCCAATTGCTCTCACTCAATATATTTTGTGAAGAAGTCCAGAAGACTCGGAATTCATTCAACATGTTTAGGTGGTATGTAGTGGAAGTCCGTCATTATAATAAAAACAAATTTTAACTTTTCCACAGATTTATTTGTAACATACAACACATTTCAGTTCATCGAATCATCCTCGGGCACAAGAGGACCTTGTACCTGATGATGATTCGATGAACTGAAACTCGTTGTACGTTACAAATAAATCTGTGGAAAAGTGCAAATTTATTTTTCTCATTGGTCAGAATTTTTTAGTTTTTAAGAGTACTAAACCCTATTGATCGTATCCCAAATCTTTTTGACGACTTTTTATATCGTTAATTTTTGCGATATTTCCTCCTTACCAGGAAACCATTTACGAATCCATAATTCAGATGTGCTTAGTTATATGCGTTTAGTAAATCTAGTGAGTAGTGCGTTCATGTATTTACCCTTGGGTTTAAAGGTCGGGTTTTCCGACGGGAAAATAATTACCCTGCTAATTTTTTTTCCGTGGGAAAGTGTTTCGATGGAATATAAGGTCATCATCCTATGGAGCACCAAAACGCAAAATAGGTTTTGTTCACTCCTACCGCTAACACGTACGCTTTGGGTTCAAAATTGGAAAATAATTTTTTCTCCGACGCGTCTAATGATGATAAATATTATTATTTAGGAGTCCACCGTTTAAGGCAGTTTTCGGGTGGAAACAAACCAAGCACCGCAAACCGAATACTACAATGAACTATATGGTCTCCAGTTTCATCACGTACATTGTTATATCTGGTAACAGGTCCAGCTGACGTCTTTCGGTGGGCACTGTTCAGGGTAATAAGAACACACTCATGGATGGACACATGAGCGTAAACGCTTCACAATTTACATTCCACGGGTGGTTTCGTAACAAATCAATTAATTGGTACTCATTCAGTGTCACGTTTTATGGAAATCGCGATTTTCTAACTCAGTAATCAAACGCCTGGTAATTTTCCGGCGTACCAAGATTATGGATTTCTTATAAAAATTATAATCGCAAAGTATAGGGTTGACAAAACACCATTTCAAGCTTACGTAGATTTTTCAAATTTTGTTTTAATGCGCATTCTCCCTTCCCCAACCCCCGAACGTCAGACCCCATAGTACTATGGAAAAGGAAATCTCATAATAATGGAATGGCTTCCTTTTCATCTTTCCCTTCGACGAAAAAAAAGGAAAATCGTTAGAAAAACATCCTCCGCGTGGAAAAAAATGTATTTTTTTTATCTCTTCCTCGAGGAAAAAAAAGAAAGAAATTTCCCCGAGAAACAACATTAAAACGGTCGTAATTCCCCGATTGTTCCCATGCACTTTTTTTGGGAGGGAAGAAGGGCGGGGGGGGGAGGAAGGGAAAGGTAGAGAGGGTTAAGAGCTGAATAACATTAAGGTAGTTTTAAGGACGGGTGCTCGCACTCCCGTTTCCATGGCGCCGCCGTGAAAGATGGTGGGGCGAGGAGGTCCCGATCGGGGTGTGAGGTGGGGGCGCGGGCGAGAGTGGGGAGGGCCTAAATGAGGGCCCGTCGAAGGGATGGGGGGGGCGAAAGGGAGGAAAGAGTGGGAAGGGGCAGGGAGAACGGCCGAGACGATAGAAAGAATGGATGCCGCCGCGTGTTTCCATGGGGGAGAGGGGCACCAAAGCGTGACTAGCGGGCACGCAATCGAACCCGTGGAACTGCACGAGGAGGGACTGACTTTAGGGCAACGCCGTGCTTTCTGGGGCGACGGGGTTGTGAACGGAGAGGGGGAGAATCCAGGGTTCGAGCGGGAGGCGAGGGACTCCTTTCAACTCCCCCTCTTTTCACGTATCCTTTCCCCTCCTCTTTATACTCTTCCTGCCATTTGTCTCTTCCCGTTTCAAAAAATGAAACTCGCCCCTTTTTTTGTTTCCTAGGGAGTGTACCACGTACTAGAACATATGCGAAGATAGGCACTCCATGACGCAATGCGTTTCTTTTGGTTTGTGGAGAAGTAATCTAAACATTTGACGCGAAATTGCTTTCGTCTTTCCTTTTTGTAGGGTGACTAAAGTTCTCTTCCAACACAACCGAGATATCCTGTCATATTTGGAGTAAAATATCAGGGAGAGATGAAAAATGAGTCATTTAAATAATATTTATCGACGCAGGATTGGGATGTAGTATTCATTCGATGATGATATCCTATTCTCTACTGGTGAGAATTTTTCGTTTAAACAATGATCACTTCTTAAGCACAGTTAACTTGAATCTTTCCCCGGCAAACACGCAATCGCTTAACGTAGTTCACTTTCAATTAGCATTCAGTCACGTGGTGTGAACAGTAATTTACGTCGCTTGACTTTAAATTGAACACAATTGTTTTCCGTTAAATTTCCATTTCGGACTAAGGATTTACATAGTGCGTCTTAAGTGGTTACGCATAACCACTTGTTTTTATTGCTTTCGAAAATTTTCTCCCCGGAGACTTCTCGTCTGAAAAATCATCGAGCGAGTCACATTCAGTAGGAAGGTCCAGTTATTAGAGGCGGACTGGGTGTTACTGGGAGGTGAAAAAAAAGAAAGCCCGGAGTGGGTGGGAAGGGAAGAGAAAAACAAAGAGATGGAGCATTTCGGTGGCCACTTCGTAGCGCCCCCGAGGCTTTTCAGCGGTGGTAGTCTTAAGGAATACGACTCGAGAAGAGGAAGATCGAGGGATGACTTTGATTCGACCTCCGACTGAAACGTCTTTCCTATAGTCCTTCCGATCCATCCTCTCGAAAGTGTTTTTACTTTAATTTTAACCATTCCCAGCCACTTAATGATCTTTCCCTCCCTTCTTTTTTTTTAGGTTACTGAAGAAAACTCACCCGGCGTTCCGATCCTCTCCCATCACCTTTTTTCCTCACATCAAACCGTATAAACAGCTTATGCGTGGAGTTGCTTTTTTTTCTTTTTAATCTGGTGGTTGCCCAAAGGAGAGGAATATATATGTACATATATATCGGACTCTGGTGAATGAATACTGGTTGAAATTATTTCAGCGGTCAAACGTCTTCTCTGAGGTAGTTTTAAATATTAATAATTTTAACTGGCTTCCTTCGAAGTTGGTAGGCATCACACTGAAGCCCTTGTTACGCGATGCTAATTTTATGGGAAATCCTCACGCTTAATGAGATAACAACTTTTAATGGACGTTAGAATAAGAATACCGTCTCAAGGGTGATTCCTATTACCGTCTTATGAATTTGAAATCCTGTATTCTTGCTATCTTTACGATAAAAATTATTTTAAATTGTGAACTACGATTAAAGCAGTAATTTGGAATGTTCTAAACTTGACTTTCCTTATTTGAGAGAATTCGTACTAAAAATTTGTGTAGATATGATAATACATGTCTTTCTAATGAACTTCGGTTGCTGTAAACAATAATCTCTAATGCGTAGTGCATTGAAATGCATTTTGATCGACATTCATGTTTCCGCTCACCGTTACGCAACTCATTTGTGTACACAAGATTTCAGTATTTTTGTTTGGAATGATTTTAAATTTAGATGCTCTAAGAAAATTCGGTGTGTGCCAACACCTTATTTTACACGAATCTATTCAACAGGCATGTCGCTAGTAATAATTCGGACCCAAAATGTGATTTCTTTGACTTCAAAGTAAGCAAGTTAAGGTAGGCGTGGGAATTGTTCACGTTTGAGAGGAGAATGCTTTCACGACCGCAGTGTACCACTTTTCCCTGAAAATCTATGTTTTATTTACCCTTTATGCATTTTTTTCTGAATATTAGGGAAATGGATAACCACATCTTTTCATGAAACCCAATAAAAAGTTAATTGCTGCTTTGAGGGCTCACATAAAAAAAGGAAAGACGGTTCGGACAGGAGGTAAGGTGATGATGACTTCCTTGGTAAACATTTCTTGCACCATTAAGTGACTCGGGAGAAAGTTCTCATCGCCGTGCTCTCAGTGATATTTGTTTCCCATTTCGTCGCACTGATCTTCAGCGATGGTTGTTTTCATCGTTGCGGTGTCTTTTGAAGAGTGATTTTGCAATATGACCTGTAACGTACTTTGGTATTTATGCGTTTTTAGGATTTCGCTGTTGTAAAACGTAATTTATTTTCAAGGAGTTTGGGGTTTCTCTCGATGCAATAAACGGTACATGAGTATGGAGTCATCCTTTTGAAAAATACTAATCGCGTCAAATGTAAATAGAGTCGCAAAAACGCAAGTAATTAATGCTTTCATAGCCGTTGTATAGCTATATAGCTTATATTAATAGCTTGTATTAAGCTAAAACGGTCATTAATCAATCGTTCTCATTTTTGAGATGTGATTTCATAATCTTCGATAAAAGCTATTATAAGCTTCTAAGGAAATTCTTTTTTGTCCGTTGGAAGTGTTGTTCTTCAATTCACAATGTTGAATGCCTCTTTTGTAGTGTGTCTGCTTTTTTGAACGTGAGAATTCTTGTATCGCGGGCTTACTGTGTGTTATGTTCTCACCTATAAAGCTAATCTTTGAGTTGATTACTGCTGTTGGTTGAAAGTGTGATCGTCATGAGGTGCATAATTGAAAAGGCAGTTACTAGGGAAGGATTTATTCATGTGATTATAGGATAGGGTAAAACTAAATTAAATTTTCGTTAAATTTTGAGGATGAAGTAGAACATAGAGAATAAAGTGCAGTTTGGATTGGGGTGACACTCATTCCATGGTACGTATTTGAGTTCCTTGATGCTGGGAAATGACTGGTGCCGCTTCCATTTAATTTATTTTTGGTTTCAAGTTGTTTTTTAACATTTTATCTCCTGCTTCATTGGTTATATTCTTAGAAGTTTTCCTTCGGGAAATAAACAATGATAACGATTCATATATGTAATAACGGAGACGAAGACTTTTACAATTTGCCACTTGATAAAAAGTTATTTCCGATCATATATGTAGTTTGGTGTTGTGGATATAGTAAAGATGAACTATTTCAGAAAAGAACTCATTTATGATGAGCATAGTTACAACGAAATTTCTGATATCACAAGAAAACAGTGGAGTTTGTTGCAAAATATGAATTCAATTAGCAAAATGTAATAGTTTGAACGATCATTATAATAGAGAGCATTGCTGGTAAAATAAGAAACGAGACCAGGTTGATTTTCATTTGAAGAAAGAAGATATTCCCCATGGACGGCTTTACCCGTCCGTTTGACTCCTTCCTTCCCTATCTCTTTCCTCATTCCTGACGATAGCATTTTGCCAACATTTAAATGATATTTATCGTGGATATTAACTGTATATTTTGGAACGGAATTATTAACTTTTTTTACTCTTCATTGTTTCAATTACGTATTCATAAATATATATTTGTGTGCGAGGAAGAGAAAAGTAGTATTTGAAAGTGCACATAATATGTTGCTTCAAGTGACGGGTATGGCGAGCATTATACATTGCAAGAAACCTAAGTCTATGGTGTCGCTATAACCGAGTGCGACTATTTCGACAATGATTTTGAGGAATTTGCTGAGAGAAAGAAGGGGAAATGTAATTTTAGTGAATATGAAGTGAAAATTTATACTAAGGGCTTAGTGTCATAAGTAGTGTCAATTCGTTGACGACAATTCGTCAATTCGTGTTGAGTACTTGACCTAACTACCTTTCACGTGCATTTTGTGATATTGCATTTGTTACATGAATTCATACGGTATTTGTTGAGTTATTATTATTCAAAGAAAGCTTATTTGTTCCTTCAAAAACTTCAGAGATAATAATTTAATCTTGAGGAATTACTTAAAGTTTCAAATTTCATTCTGATGGGTACTTAAACGGTTAAATGTACATATATTTCGTATGGGATGGTTTCTAATATTTTATTTGAATGATAATTTATCTCTTTTCATAATTTCAAATTAATCGCCTTCCAAATGCGCATTGGCAAACTTCAAGTTTCCAATTATAAACAATGGAATTGGGTCTCAGAAACGTACCTGTATACCAAATGAATATGAAATTAAAAAAAAAACTCGAATACACAGTCTCTGGTTGATACGGATTAAATGCCAAATTTTATTCAATTTACCATGGATTTAGAATCCATATACTTACGGTATAATTTTGTAGTTTTCGTTATTTAATATTAACTCTGAACAATTTTCCGTAATATTTGAACAGATTTTTTCAGCATGTATTATCTTATTTTCTCTAATCATTCTAAGATTAGATGGTTATCAACGATACAATTGACCCCCATGTGTAATAATAACTTAATCCATATAAATACTGGCAGACAATGATAAATCAGATTACCAGTATTTTGTACCGTACTCAAATTGTATTGATTTATTGAAATAAGCAATTTACCGCCATTCAGTGATATCGTTAACATTTTCTTTACAACTGTTTTCTGGCAACAGACTGGCTTGATAAATAAGTGAAATTTAACATTGCATTAAATGAATTATTGGATGTGTGACGTGACTCTGTAATATTTTAACTTGTTTCATTGTGAACATGTTTTGAGAAAAAATGTCTCAGCTAGTTTAAAGATGACCAGGTGAACAATCTGTCAAAAACTTAATCGGGAGTTCTTTCGTAAAAATGCTTGTGGTGGAATTTTCTTTTTTGTAATGCAATGGAATTTCATACATGAGCAAATATCCTTACCTTTAAATGGAAATACTTCAAAGTTGGCGAAAGTGTTCCAAGCGAGAGAGTATTATTTTGGCCCGAAAAAAATAATTCTTAGTTTTGGAAGTTCCATGAAATGGGAATCGTCTGGTTATCAGGATTTGGGAAACACGCCGGCCGGGGGGAAGTTCGGGGGAGATGGGCGGAAGGTGAGGAAGGGGAAGGGATCAGTGAGTGGCTGGAAGGAAATGGCTGCTTAACCTTGAACAATTAGGAGAGAAAAAGATGGCCGCCGTCTTCTCGCCCATCTGCGCCATATAGGTTGTTTTTTTCCCAATATTAAAGGAGTTTCCTTCCACCGAATAATATCCCCCCCGGTAATCCCGTATTTGTGTGACTCCTTCAGTGAACAGCTTTTTACATCCATGTGATTTATGAATATGAGTCCTTGTTAAAATATCTGGATTTATTAAATTCACCTGTATCTTTAGCCTAGTTATTCACCACATGATTCAATCAATCGAAATCGAAGGGTCGAACTTAATATTGTCGTCATTCTTATCGGTATCAGCACTAATGTATGCGTGGATGGTATTTAAGGAGTTTCTGGATCGTGGATTCATAGTGCCAGTTCATTTCGAACAGCACATTTGACGGTGTAAGGAAATCGGCCGGTCCCTTCATGTCTTCATATTTCTTCTCGCTCTTCTGTTTCAAACTGCCTCTTCTCATTCCATATGGGTTTTTATTTTTCCCGCTGCTGCTGTGTGCATGTCTTACTACTTGAAATCATCATGCTCAAAATATATTTTATTAAATTACTCATTTAATTACAAAGCAAACCTTAATTCCGTTTAAGCCATGTCAATAAATTATAATCAGGAAGTTGAAAATATTGATCAGACTGAAGTTTTAAAATAATGCCTCAGTTTAAAAGCGTATACTCTTGCGTAAAAGATTTTTGCGTAAAAAAGAAAACCATTTCACTGGAATTCGGCGCCCTCGGGGATTTTCAACGCAGGTCTTCATATTTTTGGAAATGTTTTTAATTTTAAATGATTTTTATGATCATATTGTGATATGAAATGATGAAATTTTAAATTTTAAACAAATTTAAAAATTAAGGATTAGCCTTAAAAAGAGGCACACAAATATTTCGTTCGGTTGTGTGTGTTAACTCACGAACATGAAGTGAGAAAACTTTTACTTTCATATACGTTTACGCAATAGCCTATACAGCTACGTAATTGCTGCATGAATATGTAAAAAATTATGCTGAAGTACATGTTATGTGTCCCACGTGATATTAGTTTTTCCGTACGCAATAGAGTTCTATCCGATGATATATGTTGGCCTATATCTTTAGCTATTTTCTTCCATGCTCACCATTCAGTCATGTTATAAACCAGATTGGGTCATCTATTTTATTTCGAAAGGGTAACTTCATAGCTTACGGTAGGGAATATATGTTTTTCTCGCTATATTTTTAGAGACATGGGATATTTGTACGTATCTGAATATAGACTAGAATCATCACACGGCGAAGGAAATGTCCCGTAGACATGAATGCTGCTTTAAATTCCGACGGAAGAACCCTTAGAATGTCTTTCTTGGTATTTTAAGCACGCGAACATCGGGATGTGGTTGAAAAACTATCTGGTGTAAGGTATATTTTGATGCATCAATTGCCTATGATACACAGTAATTCTATTGGGAACATGGTAGAATCACTAAGACACGCTCTAACAACGCTATCCCCATTACCTTCTGGATTTGATTTGATCTGGATTAAATCAAATCCAGTATGCCAAACCAAATCCCGTTGTAGTAACAGAAAGTACCTATTAAATCTTGATTTGGATATAAAATCAGAGTCGAAGTACGTTAGCAATGATTAAGAGCATTGAATGTTCTTTGGAGCATGACAAGGATAAAAAAATTATCAGTACACAATGGCTTTAAATGTAATGTCTTATGCTGTAAAAGATATCTGAAGTGTGTAGAGAGCTTGTTTTCTAACTATAAAAGTGTTAGTTTTAACTTAATGATATATCTAATTATAGTCGATAAACAACTCAATTTTAAGCACAATGCACAAGTTACTCAAAAAAAAGTGGAAAACATTTCAAATACATAGCTGAGTAAACTTATTTTGGAGAGCATAAAATGCAGTCTTCGTACTCAAGTTCCAGTCTACCTTGTTTCCTTGAAAACTTTAAAGGCTTTTGAACTCTATTCATGCGATGAATGCGAGCGTATTTACAGATTAATTATCATCTCTGAAAGATAGTTCAGAATTTACGGCCACCACTCATGCGTGGCTTTATGGGCCCGTGAGGAATGCCTTGACGCAGTTTTTAATGCAATAGCTGCCTTAGACATGCCAACGAGGCACGGTTTATCTACTTTTCCCTGGGAAACCGTAACAATAGAATTTCACGCTGACCGTTTAGCTATCTGCGCCGCGGGTAGAAGAATCCTCCTTAGAAAAAAAATAAGTTGAAGAATAACTTTGGCCATTGGCACATCATTGCTAATGTATATTCCAGTACATTTAATGTTCTAGCGTTCTTCTATAGCCAAAGCTTTTTTTTTACAGATTTTCGGAGTGCGTTTGTACCTTCGTGTCTTTTGCCCAGGTTTTATTTTGTGAGCCCAGAAAGTTTTCGGACAAGACGATTTTGAATCCTTTCCCTATAGGCTTCTTTTTAGATCCTATTCCATCTTATATAATATATTCCGTGGTGTGTTGTAAGAATGCTGTAATAAATTGTCTTGCTGCGAAATATGGAACAATTGATTCACCCATATATTACCACCTCATTTTTACCACCATCATCATCATTACCACCCATACCCACACATACCCACCTCATTTTTCGTAAGCCATTAGGTCTACGAAAATTATTGTAGCAACTGAGCTTCCCGAGTGGTGATTTCCGACGCATAGAATAAGTGTGTTCTTTTTAACCGTTTTTCACGGGGTTTCAAGTGTAAAAAAATGTTATAATATTTTTAATGTTGTAAATGATAAGTCTTATACCACGTTGTAATATCGAAAAAACTAATTGATGTGAATCGGTTGATCATGTATTTCAAAGTCAGTCACAAAAAAATGTTTCTCCGAAGGAAAATGATAATAAATCGTCTTTGGAGTCGGATCTCAAATACGTATCCCGCAATTACACTCACCCATGACCGTTATGTAGCATTGGCATTGAATTAAATAAAAGAACCAGCGATAGAATATAATTTTAACTCTCTAATATGAATGGGTAATTTTGATTTTCGCGATAGCCGAATTAATCACCTCTTTTTGGCCTTTACGCATCGTCATGTTAAACTTACGAAAGGATTTTTAAATATAAATTTTACCAAGGATTTAATTAAGTAGTAACAGAGGTCAAACTGTGAAACACGTGCATTTTATTTAGCGCGTTGTTTGAGTTTTTCTAATTATAGTTATGTGAGCAAAGGGTCTAAGATTGAATGCCATCTCGTTATTTAAGATTTTATCTCTTACGCTAAATCTCTATGTGTGTATATGTCTACGCTATATCTTTAACATCCACCAGAGTAACGGACCCGAGAGTCAATTTAATAGGGTAGAGCTCACCAAATACGAAGCACAAGTGAAACCGCCCAAGGTAATCGAACCGGAGCCCTCTGGTAAGTAGACAACGCTCTAACCACTGAAATATCAAAGCGACTTAAGATATGATGCATATATAAATACGAATATCTAGCAGGATGAAGAGTCCTTGCCTAAGGAGCGATGCCTGAGATGATGGTTGTGACTTTTATACGGGCAGTAGTGGTAATTAGGAGCAGTAATGCGGTCGGGGTAGGATTGTGAAGGAATGGACGAAGGGTGGAGAGAAACCGGGCGTAGGCGTAAGCTTGCTCTAATCAATAAGTGCAAAGCGGTCCACAGATTGACGTCCCATTCGACGGACGACGTACTCACCCTCATTGCTCTCCCTAGCACCCCAAGTGGGGTTAGGGATACCAGTGAAATATCCAGCCATCTCTGGGATTTGAACCAAATTCTTCGGGGTATGAGCCAGTACTTAAGCTACCAAACCATCCCTATCCCCTCTTGCAAACGAAAATGGAGACTTTTTCTGTAGAGAATTGCCTATCAGCATCTATAAGGGCTAATGATTTTCTTCTTTTTCACAATCACTTTCTTCGTGAAATTTGTGGAATTCGCGTGAATAATTCTGACAAGCCTATTATAAATAATGATTTATTGATGCTATATTTTGCCGGAGCTGCTTTTAGATTTAATCTTTTCTTCTTAGCTTTCAGTTGAATGGTAAGAATGAGTTTTCCATAAAATTCGAAAATTTACGTATCCCTTTTTAAAATTCATTTCTTTCCAACAACTTTGATCCGTTATCTTTGATTGATATCTCGCCCCACTTTCATAAACAGTCGCGGAAAATGTGAGAGGTCAGCGATAAGACTTAAAGAAATGCGTATCATAACGTAGCTGTCGTAGCTATTAGGAGAGGCGACCGACAGCTGAGGTCATGTACACCATTAGGACTAGGTGGTTAATATGGAAGGAGTAGGATGTTCAGGTAATGGAGGAAGAAGGGTGGAGAGAAACCCGGAATCGGCGTTAGACTATTCCTAACGAAAGACGCCAAGGGGTCACACATTTTACGTTCCATCCGACGGATGGCGTACTCTTTTCGAAGTGACCTCCACACGGCCAGTGACGAATTCAAATGATGGGAAGTATACCCCCATTCCTTTTATTGGATCCTACACTATGGAGAATATCTTGGATCCCTTAAAATTCGAAACTAATTCTTTTTTTAAGTCCCGTCTTTGTTGACCCGAATTTTGTTCCCCCGATCATGAAATCACATTCGGCGTAGTACATTGAGGTTATTGCTAATAGTTTAACAGTTAGTTTAATTTTAGTTTACTTTGGAAAAAAAAGGCTAAATTGATCTTTTTCTCCACTTTGGAGATTTTCTTTATCCACCACTGCCCATGGCACGAGAGTATAGACAAGTTTTGTAATTTGAATCTTTGAAAAATATTGACACCAACGGGATTAAGGGCCGGTCCCTCTGGTTGGGAAGCCATCACTAGCCCCACTAGCCGCCTCATTAACCATAAAATTTAAACTGAATTTCTTCTCTCTTTGATGCTTTTTATTCTATTCAGTATGTAGTGTCTGTTTTTATATCCCTCTTTATTTGGATTAACAATTTTCCTCTCGTTCTTCTTCGTAGACTGTTTCCCTCCGGTCAGCCATCTTAACAACACGGCCATCGTGTCCTAAGGCGGGCCCAATCCAACTGTTTTTCCCTCACCTCTAAGAATTCCATATGACCTTTCCCACTTTTCTTGAACGTGTATATTCTGTCATTTCTAACTTCGTCATGCGTATTTGACCTTCAGCAGCGGCCGCTGGAAGCATGTTTTGAAAGGTGTTATTCTTTCTTCTCTGGATTGCTTTACCGATACTTGTATCGAGTTCGTAAAATGTCATGATCCTCACTGTTTTTTAACTCATTACGTCCCTGTTTGCACTGGATCACCTTGGTTCACGAATCAGTAAATGTAGAATTAACATGCAATCATGTAATTCTTTTGTCATTGTAATCAGTTCCAAGTTTTTTTCTTCCACTTTAGTAATTTTATGCAATGCTGTTGTCTAACCACCAATTCACCAATAGTTGACCCATTACACGTGTTACACACAATATGTCTTCATTTTCTTTATGGTGTTCCTTTTTCCTAATTTCATTCAGAGTTGGGGTTGATTTTTCGTCATCTTGTGTCCAAATTTTTCATTTATCCTCCTGATTAATCAGCAGGAATTTTTGACATCATTGTTTGAACGTATATACCAGCCATGCTATTCAGTGTTTCTCAAACTTCGTCACAAATAGCGATTTCGCTCTCATAATCTTTAATATTTATGCCATTAGAATGTTCAAAGTGCCTTGACAGTTTCGGGCTGATAGTTTTCTTCAAGTTTCTTACTTATTTTTCAGGTTCAACTCTCGATATTCAAGTAGTTCTCGTCCATTTCACCCGCGTTCATCGCTAAATCAAGCTTTTTTAAAAGAGCTTTCTAGATTAATTGAATTACCAATTAGACCTCACATTTTTTTACGCCTCTTTCCTCTCTCAAAATGATTTCACTCTCATCTTGGTTAGTTTGGAATTCATTCTCTTCCATGTGCGTACGTAATCACTGAGTCCTGATGTGTTGTAGGCGAACGAACCAAACACCTTTGTCATATATTTGTCTGTATCCGTGTATAGGAGATTTCAATCCGTCTTTTTTCCTCATATACTTTCTGAACACTTGATATTTGCAGCTTCTAGTATAGGGTTTTTTAATCCATATTTCTTTGGCTCTCATATTTTAATCTTTTTTCTTGGATTTTTTATATCGAAATTACATTCTTATCCCTCTGACATCGTCGTTTTCAGTAGTTTGGGAAGTTCCGAGTTAATGAATTTAAGAGGAAAATTGACACCAATATCCCACACTTTCCTGTTGCTATGAATAAACATCCTTATCACTCGCTTTTGAAAATTTCAGGATGATTCATTATTTTTACAACCGAAAATTTTCAGAAATTTGATCGATTTTTACCTAATGAATTCATGAATTTATTACTGAAGTAGATATTCTAGATGTTCATAGCTAATTTTTTTGCGTAGATGTATGTCGGTGTTGTATGCGGAAAATAAGATTTTTCCCGGTGCGTCGAGTCTCGCTACAGTCATTAAATGAAAAGTTTTTCGATAGCATTATTAGGCACGAGGACATTTTCCTAGAAAATATTATGAAATGGACAGTATCTCGGCATATCAGGTGGACGTCATAAAACAGGGAAATTTGAAACTTCAACCGTCGCATTTTTTCCGAGGCTTACGAAGCTAGACCTTCCATGTATGTGCCTTTTAGAGCATTGAGCATTCTATGCTAATCAGAATTTTCCACAGAATATTTGCCTCTCACATATTTATCGTCTCACTTCGTATTTATCTTTACAGTCAAATGACCTGGAATTTTCTGCTTTTATCAGGGTATTAAGTTAGCCGCGTTAATGAATTTCTGATTAAGGATTAATTTTAAAAAATCCTTGTAATAAAAGATGAAAAGTAGCTACTAGCATGGTTTCAATACTTTGTGTGCACATAATTGTTTCTGATGATGGTCGGTGCCTATAAGTAAATTAATAACTTTGGCGAGGATATCATTTTCATCAAGTTCATTATGAACTTCAGTTTCATTTCTAAATGAGCTATTGATTTTTGTATTTTGGAGCGGTGGAAAAAAAAACGAAATCTGGATCCCATCAGAAAAGGTTACTTACATTTTATTCATCGTGCAAAAAACACGCAGTTTTTCCGCGTGTGAAATAATATCCTCACCCCGCGCGGCTTTCCGTTTTTCTCTTTGCGCGAAAGAGGCTTCATTAAACAATTATTAAACCATCGAATTTCCGATTCGCCAGCTACGGGGGAGAGAGGGTGCTTTCGGTCGCAGCTCGTTACTGGGAGGACGTCAAAAGAGGTGTCGCGTATCCTCATTGTGCTTCCTGGGAATTTCTCCGGACATCCACCCTCCCCGACTCGCACCACCCCTCCCGCCAATCCCTCTCCCTCCTATCCTCCCTTCCTCCCTCCACCACACGCCTCCTCCAG
This sequence comes from Hetaerina titia, assembly GCA_037158775.1. Classification (NCBI taxonomy): domain Eukaryota; kingdom Metazoa; phylum Arthropoda; class Insecta; order Odonata; family Calopterygidae; genus Hetaerina; species Hetaerina titia. The sequence continues at coordinate 85,638,911 of CM073768.1, read as the reverse complement.
GTGAAGTGCCCCGTACGCGTGTGTTTGTCGGCCGTCCTGTCTGCCTTCCACTAATTTCTTCATACTTTATTCACGCGTCCCCACCCTCCTGCTTGACTCTTTCAGTCAGTCGGGGGTCTCCCTCGGAGGGGACCCCTAATTACGGCCGCAGTCCCAAGTCCGTCGGTCCTCAAGGGCGGCAGAACGGAGAGACGGCCGGCGGCGGGCTCTACAAGACAGTCAAGGGGGAGGTGTACGTGTGTGTGGGGGGAGGGGAGCTCCGGCGAAAGAGCTTTTTTTCCACGGGGGCCCTGTAGGGTGAGTCGGCGAAGAGCGAGCAGGATAGAGCGAGGGACGGACACGGACGACGACGTGTAGGTGTGTGGGAAAGGAGACGACGAGAGGAGGAGGGTGAGGGTGGGTTTGGATTTTTTTCTGTTGTCCTTTTTTTTCCACGCCAGAGGGAGGGCCGTGGAGGGGCGGAGGTGAGGCAGGGCGAGAGGATGGGAGGGTTTTGGGACGGGCGGGGGCGGGGCGTCGTTGGAGGGAAGGCGGAGAGAGGGAGCCGTGAGCGCTGTCGGCGTGGAGTCTTGGGGCGACAGGACTCAAAAGGGACGAAGGAGAGAGCGCCAGGGCGGTCGACCGGGAAACTACACCTCTTTTGTTCTTCCATGAGCGCCTTGCAGTGCTTCGAGTTGCTCGCGGAACCGTACTCACTCTGTCCTCCTCGCACGAAGACAAAGAGTGACTCGGAGCTCTTTTTAAAGTATTCCCTGCCCTAGTTATCCATGTTTGTCCTTTGGACATGTCTGAGAAATTGCTGTCAATTATTCATCCGGGAATGGAATAGGGTTTGTTGACACTGGTCCCTTTGTAAACGTCAACGCAATAGACGCCAAGTGCTGTAGGTATCTAATTGTATAATGCTTTTTTTAATACGAACACGTCATACCTATAACATTTAGAAAAAAATTCCCAAAATATTTTTAAACATCACTCATTACCAGAATACTTACACTCTATAACCGTTTTTTTTTACTCTGATTGAATAACTGATTTGTAGCAACTATATCTTAAAGATTGATTTCTTCGCGTATGTGCGGAAAATGTCTTTTCGTATTGTTAATACGCATTTAAATTTAAATATACAAGGAACGCAGCTACGGTCGTGAATCAATGTAAACAAAAAATACCGGGACTGTAAACTTGAATGGCACCAAATAATAATTAAAAAAATAACAATGATAAATATAAATAAATGAATGGAATAATAATAAAAAATAATAATAAATTTAAATAAATAAATAATAATAATAATGAAATTTATAATTGATAAATAAAAAAATAATAAAATCGAAATTTACCATCCGCAGTGAAAATGTTGATGCGGCGTTAAATATTTCTAATATTTTGAGGATGATAGCAGTCTCAGTTTCAATTGCCCTTTTGATATATCCCTTTTTAACCTCCCAGGATGAAATTGCTCATCGTCGAATGATTTATGAAAACCGTCTCTCTGCAATTTCCTAATCCGTATAGACACGAGTTTCATTTTATGAACTATTAAATGGGCAAAAACAATCAAGAATGATTTAGTAAATTATCAGCATTTTGAAAAGTATCGTCTCCTTTTTCAAAACCGTTTGCGTTTTCTCGTCTTCACGATGACGCCATGGAAGTGGAAAACTGTGTCAGCGCTTTATTAAACTGTGGTGAAAAATTAATTTAAAATAATTACAGCCGGAGCTGAACTGAAAGATAAGGCAATTTCGTGGAAAATTATAGCGTCTATTTTTTCCCCCCGTGAAAAATCCTTGTGGGGTCAGCAGGAGATGCCCTTGGCGCATCGCGGGGAAGCGCACCAAGGGGTTCAATATGTCGATTCTCTCCCCATCGAGTCGCCAGAGCGTCGCCAGCTTGTATTTCCCAGGCCTGTCAATTCTCGTGGAGTAGATGTCATTATCGGGGGACTCCATTCAGGTGAAATTGCAGCAACTCCTTTCGAGGGTGAGGAAACTACTCCCCATTGGGCAAACATTAGCCTCAGTTCTATAGGCACGCGTGCAGCCAAACAGTTCGATTCCTGTTAGCTTGATATATCGATCGAAAAGGTGGATGTCAGGGTAGTTAGTCACCACTATTAAAATCCACTTTTCTGATAGGGTCAAATTGATAAGATGAATCTCTTCGGTGGGTGAACAGTAGACATTCACGAGTTGTCCCTTCTTTTAAACTCTTTATGTATGGTGGCAAAATATCTAACCGTAAAATTCACAATCATTTTATTTTCGTTCACTATTTTCGGAATAATTTGAACACAATTTCTTGCTTAAAAATTATCCATTTCGAATATTTTGAGGTTTTCGGCCTACGAGTAATGCTTTTTTTGTTTCTCTTTTCGAGTGTCTTTTGTTCAATGATGGCACATTTACGTAGAAAAATGAGCATAGTCTTGTTAAGTATGTCTCGTTCCGCTCCTTCTCTTGCTAAAAGAAGCGAAGTGATCCGTCCTACCTAAGCTGAACGCCACTACTCCTGGATTAATTAATTCATTATCCCAGTCGACTATATCTAGTTACTTACTCAATGGATGGAAGTAATATGTTCACAAATAATGAGTCACTGCTTCCACTGAAATTTCTAATTAGATATCATAATAAGTAACGAAAGTATTAGTTTGCTCATAATACAGAGGATTCTATACTTATCGTACTCTTGGGGAAAGAAGTTTGTTGCATTTTCTATGGCAAAATATTTCCTGAACATTTAATACTTGTCGTCTCCGGCGTAACTTTATGGAATTTGCATAACATATTGAAATGAAATTATTAACTTTTTAATTCCACACACTTTATTTAAAATCACGACCCAGGTTTCGACGTTGAACGTCATCATCGGAGGAGCACCTGACGATGACGTTCAACTTCGAAACCTGTTTTTAAATAGAGTGTGTGAAATTACAAAGTCAATAATTTTATTTCAACATGTAATACTTGTTTTACTTTTAATCATCATTATTACCGATAATTTTCGTTCTCTATTGATTTTAGCTGATATTATCTACAGGAACGCTATGTGTTTGCTTTCTCCTTTAAGCATATCTGAAGCAGAAGATTAATGGTCAAAATTAAAAAGTCATACGAGTAGGTGCTACTTTTTAGGTAGGTGGTTACTATGGTGATTGTCGAAGGAATACGGAAGAATTTACATTGATATTTCATATTTTACATGGGTGTAACATGGAGAAAATATGTGTATTCATGATATACATTTAAAATAATTATCATTTATCAATGAAAAATTCCTTATTTTTACTTCTGCAAAACATTTATATATATATATTTTTGTTTGTATATTGCCTCGGCTGAAACCTTAAATAACATACATGAGGTCGTTGCACTGGTTTTTCACTCCAAGAAATGTGTTTCTCACTCTACACATGGTTTATTTTTTTCGATCACGTATCTCGTTCCCTGCAGTTTTCTTTTTCATAATTCTTCTGGGAGTTCGGCGCACCATGTCATTATACACGTATCATTTTCAACGTGACGCCGTATGATTCTAGTTTCGGGCTATTTTTTTCATCGAATGATTTCACTCCACGCCTTTCTCCCACGTGGGAAAAAACGAAGGTAGCTCTATCATTGTTTCAAAGCTACAAGGCAACAATGGAGCGTTTGCCACATTTATCAGAGTGAAATAGATCGTACTAAAAATCCTACGCTAGACCTGATATTAATTCGACAATGTGTAATTATTTTCTTAGCGATTAATTATACGCATCAACAATAGCTGAATTCTAATTTTTCAACATTATTTTGTTGGCCAGTTTTTAGTCTGGGTTATCATATTTTTATGCTTTTTCCCGAAAAAAATTATCAATGATTATACACATTCCCTTTATTAGTGAATCAAGTGGAGGTAGCATTAATGGTACTTCTACTGGTTCAAGTATTTTGACTTGGTATTGAGTTCATTTGTTTATTGCGTGCTGGGGGAGGTGCATCCTCAGAGATGCTAAGTTTTATGCGAAAATGGACTTTTTTTCTATGGAATGTATTTTCAAATATCTTATTGATTATTTTTTAAACATCTCTCGATCTTCCCCGAAGGTGGTTCGTCTCCAATACTAAAAGCAATAATTTGGCATCATGGTTTTAGGCTTCTCCAGTGCCATTCGGCTGAAATCCACTCAGGATGCATGTAAGTACACGGAAATATTATTCAAAAGTATTTCATTCATTTTTCCGAAGTTTTCTCTGTAAAACTTCTCTCGGCATTTTTTATCCGATTTCCTTTTCCTTCTTTGCTGGCGAATGAGTACACGCAGTTTCAGCTTTCTCACTCTTGGACACACTCCAAAACATAACATTTTCCAGGTCTCGTGCCAGAAGATAATTTCAGCGTAAAAGTTTCTCTGAAAGAGGGAGGATGAGGGAAACCTTTCCCCGCTTTTTTTTTAACCTTAATTAGTTATTCTGGATTTCAAATGATTAGCGTGTTTCCTCGAGCAGCTACCGTTATGTGTGATTAATACCATACCTCGAATATGCAATATATGCTGTGGCATTCGGAGTATGGAATGTCCAAGCAGTAATACATGTTCGCATTCTTTCTTTTTCTCCTTGAGGAAGGCGCTCATTCTTATTCGTTTGTTGTCTTTGTTGAAAATCATATATGAGGGAAGAATTTAGTAGTAGTGGTATTCGTTCAGTGGATTATTTACAATCGGAGGTGTAACCCGAAGGGGATAGCTTAGCCTAATATGGGTAAAACATAGATACTTTTTGGTATTTCATTTATCCACCGTGACAGTGACATCAGTTCTATAATTTTATCCTAAGGCATTAATTCTTACTTTTAAGTGGTCTTTTTCCATGAAAAATTCATAACTGCACGTCTTATCTGGTTTCATATACATCATATAATATAAAAAAACCTAAACACAGTAATCAACCCCAAGGTCGGCTTAGTAGGTGATGGTAGAGCTCACCCATGTACTAAGCCCGACGGCGTGTGAATATTCACACATCAGGGTAGAGGGGCCAGTTCCTTTCCCTGTTATGGTTTCCCAGGAAGATATGGTACCCGAAAAATCAACTAGCTTGGGTGGAGCTGCAGGTGCCCAGAGTGCCTCGCCCGGGAATCGAACCCGGGATCCTCCGGTCAGTAGTCCAACGCTCTACCCACTGAACCACCGCGACCCACCATATTATATATAAACCATAAACACAGTAATCAACCGGTTTAGTAGGTGATGGTAGAGCTCACCCATCTACCAAGCCCTATACGGCGTGTGAATATTCACACATCAGGGTAGGGGGGCCAGTTCCTTTCCCTGTGCCGGTTATGGTTTCCCAGGAAGATCTGGTACCCGAAAAAATCAACTAGCTTGGGTGGAGCTGCAGGTGCCCAAAGTGTCTTGCCCGGGAATCGAACCCGGGACCCTCCGGTCAGCCGTCCAACGCTCTACCCGCTAGACCACCGCGACCCGCCATATTATATATATATATATATATATATATATATATATATATATATATATATATATATATATATAATATGCAAAAAAATATAATATAGATAAATCTTATTATCAGGCATTCTACCGCTTAAGGTAATGTTTGAATCGACACTGACTACATAACGATACAACGATAAAGTGTGTCATAAATAAACACACACACACACATATATGTATGTATGGATATATATGTATTATGTGTGTGTTTATATATATATATATACACACAACAGGTATATTCATAAAGTAAGAGCCGTTTACTTACGTTTGAATACTGGAGCTTCAGAACACAGTTTTACTCCTGCAGCGCCATCTACTGATTCATTGAGAAGCTATAGTCGCAATTATTTTGTTTCAGAAGTCGTTTGCTTGTCCGTGCATCCAAACAACAATGTCCGCGACAATCTCTAATCCCGCCAACTGTGAAGTGCGTTCTGTAATACGATTCTTGCGTGCAAAAGAATTGTCGGTTGCTGAAATTTATCGGGAGTTATGCCTAGTTTATTGACCTAAAGTTATGAGTGCAGGAAAGGTTAGACAATGGTGCCATGATTTTCAATATGAACGAACAAATGACCATGACGTAGAACGAATTGGCTGGCCCAGTGTAATGAATGCCGATGAATATATATTAATACACAGATATAATATAATATAATTAATTTATATATATTAATGCACACACAAGCACACGCATAGTAGGTACTGAACACATTGATTTCTGTTGAGATTTTTTATTTTTGAAAAGCGGAATAGTACCGCAGACTGATGCATTCGGGCAAGGCTTCTTGGAATCAGGGGCCAAAACTTTAATTTATTTCCGGTTATAATAAAAGTAACATTTTTACTGTGGCATAATATTGCGGTGCCATAAAAATCATTTAACATGCCCCACCGAATATTCTTTGCGATAGTTATTTCCCTTAAGTCAACCAGTTTTATGCAAGCTTCCCAAGATTAAATAAAAAGCGCTTTATCGCTGCATTTTCATTTCAGACCGCAAATAATTTGTATGAAAAGGTAGGATTGTCGCCTTTCCAGGCAATGCCTTTACTAAAACCATGGTGGATTTTATTCTGACTGTGATCCAGATAATTATACCCAAGATGATGACTTAATTTGGGATTCATGATGCCATTGAAGCAAAATAAAAGTTATTCCAATATCCTCTCAATTTAGCATTAAAGCGTTAATACAGAACCTATATATTTTTTAAATTAATGGAACATTTTGTGAAACTTACGTATAATTATCATAATTGGTAAAAGGGAACTTTCAGTTTCGTTACAATGTGTTGAGAATAAGTACGATACGGGTAAACACTTATCCAACGTAAGAGAGCGGAAAATTGAGAGCCACTTAAAATTTTTAATCCTTTAAAGAGGTCTTAAAAGAATCTTAAAATCTTTTTACAGAGAGAAGACGTATGGATTTGCAATCGTGACCCTTTTGACTCTGAATCATATTCAGTCTAAATTCGAGGAAAGGGTAATACGCTGAGTTTTTAATGGACCATAGCGAGCCCGAAAATGACTAAGAACATTTAGAAACTTGGTAAGTAATTATTCACGTTTTATCATTTCTTACTTTTCCTCAGACTTTCATATAAATTTACTAGACCTAATATTTCCTTCTTGTTGAGTTTTATAATGAAAAGAAGTTAGTCCGAATTAATAACGTTTACCTTTATCAGTGCATATAGTCCTCAAGAATGTTTTATAGTACACTACAATTGGTTTTTAAATACTTTTAAAATGGCTTGTGGTTTTGAGGAGAAGGCTACTTGATGCAATAGTTGCTTGTGCATTTACTTATTTCTAGAGTTTACAATTTTCAGTACTCCTCTTGTCTTTAGATTTATGTCTATGAAGAGTACCTGAAGTGAACAGAAATAATTCCTGTAATGTCATTTTAACAGAGTTGGACCCGATAGATTCCTAACATAACGTAACATACTTTCGCAATATCGTTATCCTCGGTCAGTCCCAAATGCAGTGTGGGTTATTTTTTTCCCGGCTAGACCGACGGATTTTCTGGATGGGTTCGAGGGAGGGGTGTCTCAGGTAAGACTGGAGATCAATGGTAGTTGGCTCCCAGGCTTTGCGGAGTTCAGATTGTTCGTTTGGAAAACCTCCATAACGTGACCTCGTTGTAATCAGTCATGAACTGGTTATTGGAACAACTCTGCCATTAAATTTTACGTGAAACCGTGCGAAATCGGGAAAGCGACTCATAACATGCTCAAGGCAGCTTATGGTGATAACGTTATGGATAAATCGGGCGTTTTTGAGTGACATAAGTTGATCTACTTTTGGGACAGACCTCTTCTGAATGCATTCAAGATGCTTTTTAAGTCTGAAAGTTATCTCTGAATAAGCGTCTGTAATATTAGTAATAAAGGCAGATATCTATTTGTGCGTAACTAGTATTTTTACTTAATTAATACTGGTATGCTGTTGAGTTCTTAATGTTAAAGCCATTAATTGTTCAATGTAGCGCGCCTAAACTTTCGTCACCAGTAACTACTGAGACGCAATTTCCAAACCCCTTTAGATATTATGTGCTAAAATTTCGAGTCCCTTGTCGTCCTCCACCCTACTCAGAGTTCCTGCCATTGCTGATCATTCATTGGTTGTCTGTGGGAAGCACCTTAGACGATCCAGCGTATCCAGAATTTTTTTTATTTCCATTTTTTTCAATGTATGTTGAGGTGCCGATGAATGAAAACATTGTCGATGATAATTATTGAGATTAACCAAGAAGAAGCAACTATTCGAAGATAGGGTATATGAAAGGTTTAATATTTTTTAGTCCTTCTTAAGATATTACTTACCGTTTTAGCTTTAATTCACGACTGCAGGTTACTTTTCAATTATTTTAAAATTTCCAATGGAAAATAAGAATAACATCACGTACCGACTTAGCAAATATCCGCTCAGACATTTTATGAAACTTTAAGACTGGAGTTAACATTGCATGCGTCTTAGGGCACTCCGATAATTTTTTTTGTCCCTGCTGCTAGATAAGGTCTTTCTAAACTTTCTACAAGATGTCGCCATTCGATTCCATCTTCACCATGTTTACCAAATTTCTTATCATGTACTCTGCGTAGCAGTCATTATATTTCTGTTTTGAAGTGCTTATGAAGTCAACGTAACAGTTACATTATACCATTTTATCCATGTCAACTACTGTAGTTTCTGAAAAATGAGGTTGGAATAAACCATTCATTAATTTGTGCGCTTTTCACATCCTTAGTAATGCGTCCCTGTTGACTTAATTCGTAGAATCTCCTAAGTAAATGGTCATAAACGCTCTGTCTCCTGAGACAAACCATCCTTGAACTCACTTAGCGTATTCAACTAGCTACAATTAAATTTAGCAAACTTTCCAGAAGTGCTTAAGCAGAATGGTGTCGATGGTACAAAAGTGCTGACTGTTCCTCTCGCTTGTAGAACTGAATATTAGTGGTCTTGGAATTGCACACCTGAGAAACTGTGAGGAAGGCGAGGATTGAAAAGGCACCAGAAGATTCTAGTGGGTAAAAAATTTGAAAAGCCGGGAGAAGTGGCGGTCTCCGTTGCCCGAGTGTGTTAGAGAGATTAAATCAGCAGTGTAGGTAGGGACATGTGTGCTCCGAGCAAGGGAGGAAGAATAGGGAAGGAGATATTTAAGTTGAGCGAGAGAGGGAGAGAACATGTCTGGGGTGGGGGCGTGCGAGGAAGGGCTTTGCCTCCCTCTCTTAATGTGGGAAGTGGCCCCTGCATCTTTTATGTATTGGCTGATGAATAAGGAATTGTGCTTGTGGGTGGATGTGTGCATGGGTTTGCCTCATTAAGGAGCCGAACTCCCCTGAGGCGTTTGTGTGCAGAATGTGGGAAGGCGATGGATGGGAGAGTGTTATTCAGCATGAGAGAGGGGGAGAGACAGTTGGGAGAGGTGTTGGTGTACTTGAAAGAGAGGTTGAGATTACAATACATTTATTGCTTCCGGGAAAAGATCGATACAAATAATTAAATAAAAACTTTTTATTTACCATATTTCATAACTTTATCACAGATTAATACACTTTCGGAAGAATTTGACGCTGGAAAAGATGACCAAAGTGTACCCATTATCGATTTTGTTAATTTGGTTTTATTATTTATATTTTAAGTCCAATATATTATATATCTATTCTAAATTATTAAAAATACGTATTTTAGGCTGAGAGATGAGTAGAGCGGAAAGAAGATAACGTCACCTTTTCCTTTATTTCAACTTCAAACTTCGCAATCAGTAAAAGATACGAGTTGTATTCCGTTTGAAAAGATTTGATTTTTAGCAAATCTATTTTTCCGTATTCATAAAAATATGCCTTTTGCCGTTTTTTATGCCTGAACGTATGTAATACTGTGCTTCATTTCTTTACATTAGAATGAGTAATTTAAAGTTCTTTTTTTTTCGTTGAAGAATGACTACTTGATAGGAACTATATTTCTATTTGTGAGTCACATGCTAATTTGGAAAGGTCTTAGTTTTTGAGACCAATTTAAGGGGTTTTTAAACCGCTAATTTGTTTTATAATACTGAAAACAGTAAAATTTCTAAATTTGAGCAAATTATGACGAAAAAGGTGTGTAAAGACATGTGAGTACATTGAAAAGCATTAATTAACTACTTCAGTCATGAAATCTGTTTTCCACATAGATTTTGTTGACATATGGAAACACTTTCCCTGCTCATTTTTACGTCCACGAGTTCAAGGAGAACGTGGGAAAACCACATTCTGTTTATATGATTTGAGCAAGGCAGCAATGATGTCTACAAAAGCAAATATTTCCCAATTAGTTTTATGCAGTATAAAAATATATGTATAAAATCTAATGGAAATAGAAAACCCATGCATTTTCGTCCGACGTAATATGGAATTTTTCTAGTAAATAATTGCATTTTATTTTTAAAACTACCATATTCTTAAATCAACGCATTTTCGTGAGGAATCACAGGCTACTAATGGATGTACTTGTATGCCATGTCGTAGTCACACTTTATCCATTGTCGTATTTCCACGGAATAAACTAAGAACTTTTTCCTCTGTAGAGATCCCAGAATAACATATAATATTTTGCGGTGTAATCAAGTTCAAAGTAATTCAGATTTTCAAATCTAATCCCCTCTTCGTGTTACGTAGCCGTTCAGTGAGCCATTCAGTTACAACTGCTTCAAAGAATCCGTGCCGATCTCATATTTTAATAGATACGAACAGGGAGCGAAAAACTAGCATGGAAGTCGACAACAATGAGGGAAGATGAGCATCGCACGGAAGAAAGCGGCCACCGTAGCTATCACGGGGCGATAATTTAGCAATGGCCAAAAAATTCAACCTCTTTGAGATATAGCGAAGATCTCGTCAGATAAACAGTGGAAAATCTTCTGTGCTTGAGAATTTTCTTGCATTCCACGTGCATGACAGCTGAATATATTCCCATGACGGTTTTCTAATTACCTTAGTCACGCCATGTAGGTACCTACCCTTTACGTCGGAGATTTGTGATCTTCAAAAATTCTTAGGGCAGTTATGTTCCAAAATAGATCAGGTATGAATGAAAATACATCCCACTCCTATATTAACATCGCAATAGGATCAAATATAAACTATTTTTATGCCTTGAACCCAAGGGATTCCATTATAACAACGTAATGAAGTGGTTTTAGAATAACTTTTCCTTTCTTTTATGATGCTGCCGTTGCTTGATTGAGAAGAGTATGTGATATAATTTGCTTGTAGAGGTAGTGAGATTTAATCTAAGATTAGTAGCCAAACGATTTTTTGATTCATTGGTGATGATTGAGGACCGGAAGAAATTTTATTTCTTTCGTAGATAAGAATTTTCATTATCATATTTCCTAACAGTAGTTGTTATTGTATTCAAAGCGCTAATGTTCACTCTCGATCATAGAAAAAACATATTTCCTAAATTCCTTCCTTGCGAGAGGGTTTTTTGGGGAAGAAAAATTGGAACTTGAGATGCAAAGCGGCTACATTAAAACACGTGGTCATCTGCTTAAGTCTCTCACTGACCCAATGGGAATTTTGTATTGTTTAACCCATGCCCACCTGTCCTTTAATCTGACATGGCTATTTTTTAGAGGAGTTTGGCGAAACGATTGTATAGAAGTAAGATATCACGCTTTTCGACTCAGGTTAATGCTGTTGTAGTTAGGAGACAGTCGAGTTAGTTGATTAAGTAGCGTTTGGCACCTGATTTCCGTTATTCACCGGAGCATTAAATACCCATATAAATTAATTGATTAAACTTTTCTTGCATTTGTGCATAGCCTCAATACTTTTAGAATGAATTTTAAGTCACATAATGTATAGTGAAATACACTTTCCTATTAGTAGTTATGAGGGGAGGCGACCGATTAACAATTCGTCCATTATCCTTAGGGAATAGAAGTGAGATGGTAGAGGTAGGATTTTCAGGGAATGAAGAAAATAGGAGAGACGTACGGCATTAGCGTACTCTTTTCCAAAACCACCAAAGGGCCCAGAGTTTAACTTTCCATCTCTACAAGCAACGTACCCCATTTTAAGTGCTCACTCAAGTAGACATCGGGATACCACTGAAATATTCTGCCACCGCCGGAGTTCGAAACCGGATTCTCTGTGTGGGAATTCAATACACTAGCCATTGCTACAAAAAATGTATGCTCTCTTTCAATTGAAGCTTAAACACGTATGATTTCAAAATTTTGAATGATTTTCTGGAATGTTTTTGTGCTTCCACTGGTTTAAATACATACATCAAAACCCTTTGTGCCAATCCGTGTGATAATGATGTTTAGAAACATTTCAAATGTCAATATGAAGATTTTCCACCAAGTTTTGCCAGAAACTGTTTTATTTATTATTTCATAATCGTCTGATTATAAAATGCTTATAAATATAGAGATTTATAGACATTGTGCAAATGCACCAGGGCGCACTTTTGAAGAACATCGAATCCCCGAAGGTCTTTTGTTTCCTTGTTGTTATTATAAAATAAATCTCGTTGCAATTAGGCAATTTTCCTGGTGGTGACAGTCAAGTCTGGTCAACTGTCACTCTTACAATACACATACATACACAAAAAGAACAGATATGAGACAAAATTCTCTTAAAAACAATGACGCTTTAAGATTACCAACCGCACCTTTACCATCAAACATGGGTTAGGTTCACACCATACAGACAACGGACTGTCCATCGCCGCACTCCGTCCATAATGACGCACTCTTCAATTTCATATAACGTTCAAACTCACGCACCGTTAACACATTATTCACTTTTGCAATACAACTTCTGACTCCGTCTACAAACAATATTTTTTATAAGAACAATAGTATAATAATCACTAATTTACTCCTAGTACAATAGATTTCTTCGGGCCACACATTAGAATTTGTTCCTCGTGAAGCCAATTATCTGCCCCGAGTGTAGCTCCCTCTGAGAATTCGTTTCCAAGGGGTCTTTTAGCCACCCACCCACCACCAGGGCGTTTTTCGGCGGAAGGAAGAAGTTCCCGCCAAATACCATATCCGGCAGAGTAGCGTGACTCTTTTCCAGAGAAAAATAATTTCTTTTCGGGCCTAAACGCCATAATGGTGATCGCCTGGAGATGGGAGAGGGAGGGTGGGTTGATGGGTGTGGGAGGAAGGGAGACCGAAAGAATGGAAGCGATGGCGTGGGAGGCGGGAGGGAGTGTGTCGAGAGGGGCGAGAGAGTGTGGTTTCGCATCATCCACAAGCCTTTTGGGCAGGAGTAAGGGAACTCATATTTTTCTCGGAAACTGCGTCGTAATTACAGCGCACGTTATACGCCGAGAGCTAATTCATTTTCGAATTTTCCATTTTTGAGTGTAATGGATCGCTAAGAAATGTTGAATGAGGCGCTGCAAAGTGAGCACAAGATCATGTGTTTGTTAAAATTTCCCTCCGTGGCATTAAAGTTATGTTTAAGGGGCAACAACTACGATTGAGATTAACATGCGTCGTGATTTCTGAGATGAAGTTTTCCTCAAGTCTGAAAATATTTCGGTGGAATATTTGTTTGAGGAAATATTTTATTAGTATGGTGAACGAAAAGAAGAAACGCTCTCTTCAAGATGGGCGATAAAGGTTTTTGAAGAAGATACAACCTTCAGACCTTGTACCTTCAAATACCTCCGTCAATTTTCCTCATTATTCATCATCTCCCTTTCCATAATCAGATAAGTAATTTTTGGAGGACTACTTTTTCGTCAAATTGATTTTTCTTTCGAAAATGTAAATCTTTAATTTTTTTTGCACTATTGCTTCATTAAAATTTTAATCGGAGAGAGGGATGATATTGATAAGATTCAGACTCAGATATCATTAATGTAACTTAAGTACTCAGTTTGTCGTTTGTAGGGAAGGGACAGAACCTTAGACAGTGGACTTCTTGATTTGTTTTTTGGTAAAAGTGGATTATAGACAATGTCGGGTTCTTCATCATCTTTCCTCCGAATCTTAGTACTTTTTAATTACTTCTAAATCACTCACCTACCTATTGGCGCAAATTCTCCCAGCATTCGGTCGATTTCTATAATAACTGTGACCATTCGCATATCCGTCTGTCAATCCTGTGGCAAGCATGAAACGCAACCAAGCTTTCGCAATGCTCGAAATTTAATTGTCTTGGTGTATTTCAGCCACACCAAGATGTAGTTAAAGTTATAATGGAATATACTTCAAAGTATATATTACTGAGAAACATTTTTCGTAATTATTACAGGACAGGTTTAGTTTTAGGTGAAAAATATCGAATATTTTTCAGAATGATTCCCTCGAAATTCCATTCCATGCTTGTACATACCATCAATATGTCTTTTATGACTTTAAACAATTGAAATACGAGGTGAGAGATCTATCCTCGTAGGTAAGGTGTCTGTCATTACGTCTTCTCAGATTCAGTCAAATTACTTTTAATGAATGCAAAGAAGAAATTATTGCGGTGAATATCCTATCATTGCGAATTAAATACATGTCAATCACGTTGATTTAACAAATCGGAGAAAAGTTCATCGGCGAAATATGTAAAGTTAAATTTAATTCTTTATCTGATAACATTTTTTAAATGCTTTCTTTACAATGAACTCTTTGAAAGCGATTCCCATTAGGTAAACTATATGAATTAGTAAAACAAATAATCTTAAAGGTCATAATAATTTATTTTGGAAATAATTTGGGTATTATGCGTTTCGAATTATATTTTTATTGTCCCTGCCGTATTTATATATCAACGATATGAATGTCCCTGTGCCGCGTGTAGCCTTTTTTCCATCATTATCTTAGGTGTGACCGCCTGTGACGCTTGGGCGCGCCCGCGGTGTGCATACGAGGTCTGTTCTAAAATTATCGCCAATTTTTGAATTTCCGTGGGTTACATATATTTAATTTTCGATTTTTTTGTGACGTTATGTTGGCACTTATCTCTCACTTATGCCGAAAAGTTCGACCATTTTGAATGTTCAGTTAATTGTTGACGGTAATTCAGCTGATTGAAGAGGCCCATGAAATACAGATTCTTTGATCGTTTTTTGGAACAGGCAAAAAATCGGAGATAAGCCAAAACACGTCCCAGCAAAATAGCCGTCAACAATTAACTGAGCAGTCAAAATGGCCGAACCTTTCGGCATTAGTGAGAGACAACGAAGTACCAACATTACGCCGCAAATAAAGCGAAAATCAAATATACGTAACCCGCGGAAATGAAAAAATTGGCGATAATTTTTGAACAGACCTCCAATAAAGCGAGTGGTCCCCGGAGAGAGGCGATTAGAAGGGCCCCGTTCGACCAAAGTTACACCGAAGTACTCGTACAATATTTATGTTCTTTATATTTAATTTATATTTTTCATTTTTTATCGTTTACTGAAAAAGTGGCGCGTGGCTACACGCGCAGTTGTGGTTCTAGAAAGCCATGAGGCATAACGCAGTGATGCCAAACATTTTTATGCCTTGCATTGTATGAATTATTTAAAAAGTGTGACAGAGCTAGTGTGCAAGTGTGGCTTTCCCGAATAAGTCACGAAATGGTCCATGTTATTAAAGTATATAATGTGTATACTTTCTGTGGCGATGGATCATTTAACATGCTCAACTGTGAATACTATGCAAACCCATTTCAATAAATTTTTTCATGTAAATACGAGTACGTTTCATAGATTGTCTTACAGATCATTTTTTAGTGGTTACTGTGGTCGTAAATACACTCATTAAAGATTTCCCACGATGAGCTCGCTTTGCTGCTCACGCGTTCAAAATTTCAAGCCCCAGATTTCTTCTTTTCGGCCCTTAATTTTGAAGAATGCAATTCGTTAAGTTATACTTATAAATGGGAAAATATTCCTTTGTGCCAATTTATCTTGCCAGCGATAATCAATTCGACAATGAATTTAATTTATCAGTGTTGTATGGTATGATAATAATTTGAGAGTTGTGTAGTTGCAAGGCTGATTATCTGGAACATTTGCTTATATAGGACACTGAGTTTGCATTTTTTTACAGCATACTAGGTATCGAATGTCTTCCCGTACACTTGCTAAATCTTTCTTACATTCGAACGTTAATATTATTTTCTCTTACCATATAGTGATTTCAATTGTAATTGTCATTCATATGAGCTTCTACATATAAGTATAGCCCATCTTATTAAATTGGATGCTTAATTATTCGTACTATCATAGAGTTCAGTTACCATTCCTTATACACCCAAGTTAATTCTGAGCGTTATATAAACAATAATCAACTTAAGGTTAGCATATGGCTAATCAAAGAAATAAGACACTATGCCTGTAATCCGCTTCATTTCACGACATAGGTTTCATTGCTCTGGAACTTCTTAAAGATATAATCATTTTGCATGAGTGATTACCCCAATAACTTCCAAATTAATTCAATTTATGAGTTAAAGTATAATCAAACTTTCCTTTGGCCGTCATGGTCGTCATTCGAAGTTCAGGAAACAATTACTTCTTTAATTTTTCAAATTATGTAAGCTTAAACTAATATAAATATTCTTAGAAAGTGGACATTGACGTGAATATTCTATGAATGCATTTCAATTGCCAATTTTTTCCATTAATTTTTGCAACTCATCGGTCGGATTCTCCGCTTCGCCATATTTAGGAAGCACGTGATTTACGTATTGCGATACGTTACGGCTGAGATTGGCAATAGAGGCGGGGTAACTCTCCGTGTTGTCTCTTTCAAATTCTTCTGGAGATTCAGTGGCCGCTAGATAGGGAGCGTGTTTGGGCCACGAAAGGGAGATGATGAAGGAAGACCGGAGGAATACTCGTGAAGACCAGTGGAGGAGTAAAAAATAAGCAGTTGCGTGGGACTGGGATGCACATGTGCGTCGATGGAGGAGGGAAAAAAGCCCAGTGAATCAATGAATATGGTGATGTCGATTGGATGGGAAAAGGGAGATTGGATGGATGCGAGGGGGTGGGGAGGGAAGGAGCAATCATCTCCCCCTGCAGCGACGACGGGCCTTCCGGAGGCGGCAACCACCTTTGCCTCGGCACAGGAAGAAGTGGGGAGACGGAGGTCGGCGAGGGTTGCGGGTCGGGCGGCCGGGGCGGGGCTCTCCGCCGCTGGTAGAGGGAGTGGATGGGCGGGTGGGTGGGAGATACCCGGCGTCGCCCACCCCCTCCTTATCTGGCTAGGCGGATGGCCTCACCACGGCGCGGCGGTGGTGGCCACTTCCCGTTCCGTGGCGTAGGAACCGCACCCGACATGCGTCATACGCGTTACACATCTTTCGGTCCATCTTATTTGTTATTCCATTCGCAACCGAGGGTGTGGGAAGGTAAGTGGACGAGTGGTCTTTTTTTTTCGCCGCTATAAAGGAACCGATTCGATTGCGCATCTAATATTCTCGAGCGGCGATTTACAAACTGCGGCACGCTTGCAAAGAGATAACCCGGAGGGCATATTCGTTATCTTAGCTCGGTACATACCTACTTGAAAGAGGGACTTACCGAGAGAAATGTCTTTATTTTATCGAGGCATACGTTCCATTGCGTTTGTATTCGCACCCCAAAAATACTCTCTTCTAATATTGGCGTTCACTGATACCTCTTCTTTTTACTTTTCTAATGCCTTGCATTTCTATGTCAATTTCAATAAATCGTCTGTGACCAAGTAATGTTACATTATCCAAAATTAGCTAGTCTTTCCTCTGACAACAAACGTGATAGTTATTATTTATTGATACGTAAAGTTCTCTTCCTAGCTAGGTTTAACATAAAAAAACTGCTCATATTTAGAAATTCCAATAATCAAGGTCATTGCTCATTAAAGAGAGAAAGAGATGGTTTTTTATTGCAACGTGAGGCAACATAATCATTTTTTCCTTTGGCTCAATTATTCATCATTATTCTCCACTATTTATTTTCATATTGAGTAAGAAACTTAATCACGAGGTAATCGAGATTATCAAACCGCTTACAGTTGCAAAGGATCCGTAGTTTTTACAAAATGTGGCCGTTACGTCTTACATGAAAGGAGTGGCGTTGGACCCCTGTTTGTAATTTAAGCAATCAATGCATCTAAAAACTTTACATGTAGCAGCTACATTATCCGGGTACATAAAATGCTAGAAAAATAAATTACCTTTTGTAAACTATTGACATTTTTTGGCGTATACTTGTTAATTTAATGATATCAAAATCTACTAACAAACCCTTTTATCTGGAAATATTTGTTGCATATTTTTTAAGGTCACCTCGCCTGAAAATTGAAAGATTATCCAGTAATTGGACAGACTACAATATTTTAAAGAATTGCTGATTCTTCACGAAACTATCCAATGAAGTTATCGTACAATGCTTTGAAACAATACACTTTTTTCCTTGAGTCTATTTTATTTAATCGCGTCAGATGTATATTTATATTTGCATTGTAAAAATCTTAGTTCTTAAGTCTAAAAGAATCGACAGTCATAAATAGTCATTCGCGTTGCATGTGCATACCAATGCTTTTTTTACTTATCTATACTTTTATTTACGTATGTGCATACCAATACTTTACATGGTATTTTCGTTGTATAAACATATCAGTTTAATCCGTGATGATTGAGAAACAATTCAGTAGAAAAAAGAAAATAGTAACGGAGCGTACATAAAAAGCGTGGTTCAGTTTCCCTTTTTTTGACCGACGTGTGAAATGTTTTTAAAAAGCTTCCGATAATTTCCCTTGTTATGCTTTTTATGATGGAATGAGTTTTCAGGCGCCCCTTGAATGTTTCGAATGCTAAAAACTTTTACCTAGAAAAGATTAAAGTAATTTCGGTTCCATCTCCAAAGCTCCCTCGAAAATTCACCTCGAGGGCTTAAAAAAAAAAAAATGAAAGACTGGGCTACCCCCAAAAATTTGCAAGGGATAAAATATTCTGTGATTATATTCCGTGAGAAAATGGGAGCCAGATTATATATAATGGTTTCCTTTCTGAGGTATAGGAATAGTTTGTATATAAATAAGGGCATATGGCTTTATGAGTTTATATTTATTCTCATAACAGTGATAACATCATGGCAAATATAATTTGAAAATCTAAGTAAATCTTATGTCGTCGTTTGTGAATTGATAATATCCTTCTATGATGAATTAAAATTTTACCGTAGATTGATTCTTGCTGAATCAGACAAAGTAACGCAATTTGGTTGATATTGATTTTCACCGATTTCTGAAATAGTTCACTACGGATCCAATGGTGACAAAATAAACTATCGTGAAGGATAATTGTACTTATTTTGATTGAATTAAAATCGTCCTTGAAATATCAGGGGCATATTTTTTTACGTGTCTTTAACGTGGCGGGTTGGTTACAATAGTAATACTCGTATTGTGCACCGCGTAGGTCAAAACCAAGTATTCATTCGCGGTAATATTGATTCCAGAGTACCCCCATGTCTAAATACTCGTACAAAATGCGTTGGATGCTAAGAAGGTAAAACCTCTACTGTGGAGGAAATACGTTCTATCTCAGTAGATGTAATAGCTAAATGATTCTCCCTGGAGCAAACAACTGGCGCGGGTCTTCATATTCATAACTAATCCAATTTTCCATCTATTCCGTTTCTTGTCCCATTGCCCGAGAGCAAAAGCCCTTGTAGGAGACTTGTAATTCCTGGGGGACGACTCAGGCGGCCGGGCAATCTTGTTTAAGACGGGGGGGGACATGGGGGGGGAGGAAGGCCGCATGTTTGAGAGGGGGAAGAGGGGGGAACGGAGACTTCTTGGCGGGGAAGCGGAGGAATGGGATTGACGGGGGGGGAGGGAGATGGGGGGGAATTGTTGGTGGCGGAGAGGGATATAAAAGCATTTGCCCCGCAGCACTTGTGGACTATTCGGTAAGACAGGTAGCAGCATTACTTGTTTATTCATTGATTCCATCGCTACCGCCTTGTGCATTAATAATATTTAAATCGAGTCATCACTATTCCACCTCATTCCAACCGTCCTGTTTCACTGTCCTTAAGGGCGCTTCGAGGCAACATTGAGAATTTTCAATGCCTCGAAAAAACTCACCGACTCCCTTGGCGATCCGGAAACCATCTTCCTCCCCTCGCCTTCTGTATCCCCTCCATACACTCCTCTCGCCCCTCTTTCCCCTCCCACTTTTCACTCCTCCCTTTCATTCCCTTTCGCTCTCTTGTCTTTTAGACCTATTCCTTTGCCATCTGCCTCGTGTTTTGGGGGGTATTTCTCTGCGACGAACACATTAATACAATGTCCCAATGATGAAAATTTCATCCGAAAATTACAAATTTTACAGATTATTTTTGCATGCGTTCATCCATTCTTTCTCCCTTCTGCTGCTGTCGTTCGTATGTTACTTGTAAACTCCCAATGAGAGGAGGCATACGGTATACTTTCTTTCTCTTCTCCGATCAGAATATCCTTTCCCAAACAGATGAAATAATCATCATCTATTTTGGACCTGCACACTCTCAAAGCTGCATGTTTCATTTCCCAGCTGTCACGATAAACCGTCATTCAAGATAAATCAACTTTTACCCTCGCCAAATGTTGCGGTTGGTTCAATTTGTAATTCTAAGCATTTATGCATGCCACCGAATAATTTCATGTTTCGAGTACTGAAAAAGAACTGAGAGGAAATTATCACGGTGGAGTGCTGAGTTGTATTTTGCAATCCTCATTTAACATTTAATACGTTGATAGTATGTTTTAGATGGTATACATTGATAAATCGTTTTAGTCAATGAAATACTACCACTGAACAACAGATATATGCGGTTACCATAATTTTTTCAATAGCAATACTCATATCCATTTTAATCCATACTTATTTTATTTCCCATGCTTCCGCTTACAAGCTCGCTTCCGCAAAATTAAACATTTTTCAGTCTTAACATTCTTAGGATACAAACTTTTTTCATTATATTTCGATGAGGTAATCTGTTTTTACGTCTGTATTAATAAAATTCAAATCTTTTTACGTCATAATGAGAACTAAGAAGAGGTAAATTCATGTGCGCTTTCAGGTCCTCCGATTATGTTTTATGTAACTGGAAGCTAAATGGTGACATTCGTTGCTCTCGTTCACTGAGTAATGTAATTTGTTCGAACCGCTATTATTATTTCCTAATATAAATGGGATGATGGCATAATGTTCTCTATACTTTTTCTGAGAATAGATCCTTTATTCTTTATACTTGTGTTTATCTAGGTTCAGTTCTAAGTAAGTTAATGTTGATGCATATCGTCTGCGAAGGAACCCATGATTGAGGATACCGTTCGTTATACACTAAGATATTAGTGTAATAAGATGCTGGCTAATTTATACATTTTGAGCTTCAATCTGTTCTGCTTTTTTTGTTTATCGTTCTTCTTGTGTGAATGTCGTTGTAAACCAATGGGGAGCTTCTTGGTTACATGCCGGGGGTTTTAACTTCGTGTGATCTGAAGATATAAACGCCTCAGGGCAATCCAAACTATGTGATATTCCAGATAGCAGAAATGGATTCTGAGAAATTATGATGGTAATGGAAAGGAATTCACCCTGCTGCTATGAATGTGTGTTTCTCACATGTCGTAAGGCCAAATAAGCTCTTAATCCCTTGTCAAATCAATCTTTTCATTGGAGAGTGTGTTAATGGCATCATTGGAATTCAAAGCAAAATTGAGTTCAGAGTGGAGTCTTACCAAACCTATTAGTGATAATCAGCATTTATAATTGACGAATGTTCAAAATTGAAATATATTTACTGAAAGGGATTGAGTGAAACCAGTTCGCATATTTGTATAAAAATTAACTTGAATGTACGCAATTGTAGTGGTTACTTGACTGCGTATGTAATCATTAGTTTTGTAAGTTTAATCATTGATCTTGCAATCTTGACGCTGAGTCAATATTGCTTGTTAAAATTCTTACTCTTGATAATTGTTTTGCTGTTTGAATTCCTAAGTAATAACTCTAGTAATTTTCGCTAATTCAAAATACACATCAGATTATACTTCGCGAATCTCGGGATTCAATCATGGAATTAATGTTGGGGGATTGGAACAACTCGTCCCGAAGGGAATTATCTGATCATTTGTAATGGTTATGAAACTTTCGACAACGTGCAATGCAAGGGGAGGATTAGTTCATCTTCAAATACATCGACAATTTTTAGCTACTCCTACATATTATTGTATTCTACT
This sequence comes from Hetaerina titia, assembly GCA_037158775.1. NCBI lineage: Eukaryota > Metazoa > Arthropoda > Insecta > Odonata > Calopterygidae > Hetaerina > Hetaerina titia. The sequence goes on along the minus strand of CM073768.1, from coordinate 85,616,686 downwards.
AATACATAGTATTGATATTCTGAAAGGAATATTCGTAGGTTCATATTTTCTCGATGGGAATCTAGAGGATTCGTGATAAAAAGAAAGGATTCCATACGTTAAGCAATGAAACAAATGATTCGTATACCTCATAGTCAGAGTAATGGCAAATAGCAATTAGAAATGTGACATTAATTAAGAATTATAGTAAATATCTAGGTTCCATCAACAGTTGGAAAAGAGTACTAATCTGTTCATCAAAGCGCATCAGCCAATACAGTTCTTCGGGACGATATTTCGTGAAGAGACCAACTTGAATGATTATGAAGAGTTGATCGTTCATAATTATCGTTCATCTTTTAAAATGTGCAGCTGTGGAAATGTGGAGTGCCTTATAATAGCTTGAAATGATAGAGTCTACTCATGCCTGACCGGATTCCACGTCAGCGTAGCCAACATGTCGTTCGAACCGCGACTGGATTGAGTCGCCGTAGTTGGAATGACCCACGTGACATGGCCGTGATATACTGATCATAACATTATGCATTGACAATATTTGATGTAATTATCTTTAAAAAATTCTGAAATCACTAATTTAATGATTGCTGGATATAGATTTGTATTTAATCTGTTAGACTATCAAAAACTCTTTTCAGTTATGCAGTCATGTGTGGCTTATAGTTATTGGATGAGGCATGTACTTTCAAAAGTGCTCCATTGTAGTTCATGATTTTGGTAAATTTATGTGGAAAAGGATGCTGTATAAACTAGCTAAACACGTGACATTCCAACACCTACGACCCAGGGCATTAGAATCCGCTTCAATGGAAGTTTGGGATACTCGTGTATGTTTTCTGTATTAGTGTAATCAGGAAGTTTTGGAATTTTCCGTATGCATCGGTCCAGGTAATGGTGACGTTCTTATTGTCGTGGTTTCAATGGTTAGCGAATTCGCTATTGTCACAGTTGAGAAAATTTCTAAACCATACAGGTATTTAAACTATATACCTGCATGTACAATCACATTACAACATCGCCACTTTCAGTTCAACACCAGAGAATTTCTTTTGACAATTACTTCATTAATTTAGGTTGTAATTATTTCGATCGTATGATCCGTTAGTTTCAACCCTCAATTCCATTTCTAACGTTGAGTATCTTTTACTCCCTGGTACCTTACTTCTACCTAACCTCTCGGTTCTTTGAATATATACCTATTTGTCCATTCATTTTCCAAGTAGTCCCTGGCATTTTCAGTGCCTCAAGGTTTGGGCTACTGCATGTTTCTTGTTTTATAATTGTGCTCTGCCCACAATGATATTTTTTAATGTAGGCATTTGAAGAATATCCAAAAATCATGGTTATTACAGTCATCAACCCATGGGCTGGTTGGACAGGTGAGGGTAATCGTCACCTCATAATACATCCTATATACTTCGAGTGAAATTTACCTCGCAAGGTTTATCGAGAGGTATTCTTAATCTCAATCTATTTACAAATTCTGTATTTAAATGGCAGTTATTTCAGGGTCTTCCTGGTACCAAAAATCTAGCTGAATTGATGGGATACTGTGAAGTTTGGCTTGTACACAAGTATACTGAGAGTATTATGTAAAATGTGCATTGAGATAATAATTTTCCGTATAAATACAGTAGCACTAGCTAGTATTTTATGTATGGTCTTAAATGTTTCTCCATTTTAGGAAATTTTAATGAAAAACCCAAATCATTGCTTTCATAAAATTTATTAAAGTCAAACGAGGCTATATACCTATACTAAATCTGAAGATAGTCGGGGAGGGAGAATGTGTCAATATTTCAAGTTATTTCAAGTTAAGTACCTACATTTTCATTTGAGTGCCTTTGCACATCGATTTTTTGATGAACAAATAAGGAAATGATACCGAAAGTACTTTTCCGTATTTTTTTCAATGGGTAAATTATAGCTAATTGCAACAACAATAGTCATCAACCTTTTACTTGTCGAAAATTGTATGCATTTTTTGTACAAGGATATTACATCTTTTCGTTTCTTATTGATTGATGTCATTGTAAAATTTTAAAAATGATTCTCGGTTATTTGCTCATTCATACACCATGTTCGTTTGACGATTATAGTCGCGTGCTCTCTTATCAACGTAATGGCGTCGTTTACTTGCGGATGCAATCAAGACATTTTCGCCTGTAAACAATCAGGCTGTCGGTTTCATGGTAATTCAAAAGTTTATATTTGTTGATTATCATCTTGTGGATGAGCTGTTTGTAGCTGATGGTAATCTCCCATTTTCACACAGTCTTTTTGCATCTCATATACAAAGCATAACTAGTATCGAGTTTTTAACACATGTTAGTTGCATATGTAAGCATTCACGTGAGGAATTCAGCAGTCATTTTGTTGTGCATTTCCTCATAAATCTGACTTGTGGGCACGAACTGTGGCTATATATATATATATGTATATATATATGTATATATATGTGTGTGTGTGTGTTTTCCTATCCCCTTTCCTAATACCTATTTCTGTTTGAATGGAAACAAATTACCCAGTATTCAGTTGAATACGACAAAATGGATGCACTAGTAAAAATTGTGTTTTTTTCGACCTCCAATGTTTCCCTCCAATGTCAAGAAAGAGTTTTAAAAATTTTAATCTTCATGTCTGTCTGGTCTTCCTTCAGTGAATTTGATTCTTAAGGCCATGAATCCCTTCATGTCTCGGCTCGCCGGATCTCCTTTTGTTCCCACCAAAACGCACACTCTCACCACGGTATGCAGTTATAAACCCGTGTTCAGGAAGAAAAAAAATTGTTCTCGACGTGTATCCAGACTCACGGAAGTCAACCCAGCGGCACAGCGGACACGCACACTGTGATTCATAGCCTCCCATCCAAAATTCTTCAAATGAAAGGCCATCCTTCTGAGAGAGAGAGCCGCGTAGCTTAGCTAGCGTGACACAGAACTTAGCGGTTTTGTCAATTTGCGGGAAATCAACAATGATTCTGATGAAAGATAATTCTGGGGGAAGAATTTGGGATGCTACGGCGGAAAAAGTTCGTGGAAACTGCATTTTTGTTTAGATTTGTCTTGTTCGTGGAAGTATGTTTGTCTTTTTTTTGCGGATAAATTAGATTGAATTGTTCAATTACCCGCACAAGTACACTTTGGTTCTTAATTTTTTTTAAACATGAAAAAAAAATTACTTTTACCAACGCAGGTGCTGATACACTAACGAATCACGAATCCATATTAATTATCTGACGAAAAGAAATCTCTTGTGATTTATTGTGTTATTTATTTTCCTGAGAGAAATGCCAGAAATCTCTTGGCGAAAGACTGTTCTAATATAATGATTTGCGTTGAAAGTGTTGAGGGAAGATTATTTCGCTAGTTCCTCATGGGTTTCGATGGTGATCCCGCCGAAATCTTCACTTTGAAATGTAATGTCGCAACATAGTTACCAATTTTAGTTAATCATGAACATTACTAGTCCTTTGGTGACATTTATTCAATAAGCTGGGGGCATTGCTCGAGTTTTCAATATTAAGGGTTAATTTTCAATCCCATGTACCCATTTGGGGTTTCGGTGGCGTCTTTGTCGAACCGCAAATGAGTTCCGTTGTTGTTCCTGCTTATCGGGGGTCCGTTTGGTCACCCTCGGCAATTGAAGCACTCTCCGGTGATATTTCATTTAGTCATTTTAGGCCAAATGTTTGTCCGTGCTTCCACATGGGATCACACGGTCGTGCTTATACCTATTTCTCTCAGAGAAATAATAAATAATAAAAAGGTCGGAGAAATCGTTTCGTGACTGGCAAAAGACAAACGACCCCTAATTTCACGGACGGAGTAGCAGCACCAAGCGGCTCGGAGAACCTCCATGTTCCTTCTCCCCACTCATGTAACCTTCCCTTGCACTGACTCTCCATCTCCTGCCTCCCTTCTGAACCGACCCCCACCTAATAATGCCCCGGCTTTCACTCCTCCTCTCTATCAATCTCCCATAATGTGTTTTTTTGCATGCCAAGCCGACAAGAGGAAATAATATACAGAGATTTTCCCCATTTCTTCCGGATTTTCGTCTCCACTGTGCTACTACCAATTGCGTGCCAACGTCCTCCAATTAGTGGATGTGTATGAACAACAAAATAAATTAAATAATTTTGAATCAGGTCCTGATTAAGAGGACTAGAAGTTACAATTCACCCTGGTTCGAGTGCAGTCAAAGAACTGATTTAGCGGTTGTTTGATCAATCGTTAATTAGTTTTAATATAGTTTATTCGATTTTTTAATATTTTGCAGAGAATATGGTATAAAATAGATTATAGGGTATCTTCGTGCCACCTTGAAACATTTTATTTCACAATGGAGAATGTTTTGGTCAGAAATCGTATCATGGTACGGTGTGCAAGAGATCAATATATAAATGATACACTAAAACGGTACATTCTATGGAGTGCTCGATTTTTCGCTAATTATTTTAGGTCAGTGCATTTCTTTCTTAACAACCGCATATTTCGGCATACCTTACTTCACGATAGTGATTTAACTCTGCTGTATAGCGCACTAATTTCACCCTTCCTCGGTAAACTTTCCATATCCTTGCCCGACGTCTTTCATCATGCTGCTTTTGCTTTATTTGTTACCCGTCTCAATCTATTATTTAACTCTTTTTACTTCATTTTTGCCTATTTCTGTGTTTACATTCTTCCATTTTCATCTCTCATCTATCTTTCTAATTATTTCATTAGTTATCCGTGGTTTCCTTGTATTTTTCCCGTTAACGGTTACAATAGTGTCTTTTGCGGTTTTTGATATCCCTTTCTTGATACAGTCCCATTTTTCTTCGCTAGTATTCATCTCTTTACCAACACATAAGATTTTCTCTACTGCCTGCTCATACTCCGTCTTTGTCTATCAATTCAATGCTTCTACATTCCATTTCCTAATTTGCCGCCCCTGCCTTATTTTTTTGAAATGGACGCAGCATTTCGTAACAACTAAATTGTGGTCAGAGTCCGCATCGGCTCCTGGGAAGCTGTGCGAATTGATCACACTCTTCCTGAACCTGTGCCTAACCAGAATATAATCTGTTACTTTTCTGAGTCACCTGGCATTTCCCATGTATACCTTCATCTTTTATGGTGTCTAAACCAAGTATTCCGCGGTCCTTCCTTGAGCCTCAACCGTAGTCCCACACTTCATCACCATCTTTTCTTTCACCTACCGTCGCATTTCAATCCCTCATCACTATCAAATGTTTCCCTTAAGGAAAAAACGCGATTATGTCCTCTAACTGATCGTATATCCTATCAACTTCTACCTTCTTATGGTTGCTCGGTGGCATATATACCTGAACAATGACCAATTTCGTCGGTTCTGTATTTATCTGTACTAGTAATATTCTCTCCGCTGCTTGTTCTGTGTGAGCTACGCTTCTTCCTACCTCTTCATTTAATATTGTGACAACCGCTCGTTAGATTTTATTCCCTCCGCTGTATATTATTCTCTAATTATCACTCTATTAATCCCCGCTATCCTTCCATCTCACCTCGCATAAAGCTAAAATATCCATATTTCCTCATCCCATCACTCGCTTAGTATTCTATAATTTTCCTGTCCTCTACATTGTCCCAACATTCCAAGTTCCTATTCTAACTTATTTTGTCTTATTTTCCTGCGTCTTCTGTAATGCTGCTGTCGATTTTCCCTTTGCAAATGTTTCTTGGGATGACGACCGCGGAAGCCATACATCTTCCGCTGCCAGGCACGACACACGGCCTATGGGGCCGAGTCCCGTAGTTACCGGGACTCATATTCTCTATTTTGTCCATCGTTATGCTCTTGGGAAGGATAATAAAGGTGGTTTCCCGTTGCCTTCCTCAATAGCCTTTTTAACTTGACACCATCACTCAATCTGGGTCAGACGCCTTTGCAGCCGCCTCACTGATCAGACGCTGCGTGGACTACCTTTCGTCTGCTTCCTAACCTTTGACCTATCTGGCATGGGTCACCCTATCAGGAGCAATTATCATTACTCCCACCAGCACAGTTCTAGAGGTCATTGGAACGCACAAGCCCTTTCACCGCGTCAAGGTTGTAGTCCATAGGAGAGGCTATACTTGAATAAATTATGTTAAATGTAAGCAAAACTGTTGCAACTATGGTTATGGATATTTGAACTTTCAGTGGTGGTTTCAACAATAGTATACCATATCCATAGCATTCTAATGATTTTTCTTTACTCCAAAAAAATTCCGCCAAAATTAAGGAGAACATTTTATGTCCGTGCATCATATGCCAGAAATAATAGATTAATTATATGAAAAAAACGTAATTATAAATATTAGAGTACATATAATTATAATTAAGGCACTAATTCATAGGTATCGCTTCAGTTATTCTATTATTAATTTTATATGCTACGAGTAAAATATAAATAAGCTCCCTCGAGTTGAGACTCGTTGGCAAATGTAGTGGGTATTTCAAGTACCTGACGACTTCACAAGTATACCCCCCTTTTTATCTGTAACGCAAAATTCGCTTTGTTTACGAGGTAAAAATTATAATTCCGGTTCACCAAAAATTCAATTTTTAAGTTGAAATTTATATTTTCCCTCTCATAACAATTAAGTAATTGCTATATATGGGGTACAAGTCCTACTATAACAGAAACTTTACGTCACGTGCAATACGTTATCAACGAACCAATTATGCTGGATCCAAGACCGTGGGAGCCAAGGTCTGCCCTCGACCTCCCTATTTATTTGATGCTCGCAAGTTCTGTCGTAGAAAATTGATCGTTATTCCAGCTTGGCCGATTACGCACGGCTACTCTACATTGGCGTGTCACCAAGCTATACGTCTCGATACCCTTACAGAATTTCGGTTGTCGAATAAAAGTAGATTGAAGGTACGAGCAAAAAAGTAATCACGTCCGAGAAGCCTGATTGATGGCATCATCGCACAGATTTTGCTCGAAAAACCTCTCTTTCTTTCTCTCTCTCTCTTCCTACGGCATTGTCTAAATTCTCTGTCCTTCTCCATGTATATTTTCTTGAGTAAAACAACAAGATGTATATTTTCGGATGCAGAAATTAATTTTCTAGGAATATAAGGTTTCCTCAGGATCTTATTGCTGCATATCCGGTAAGAACACACAGGTCACTTGGCTTCGAAATCAGTGAGTGCATTAATCATGTCCGCATCACGTATTAATCTCGTTCTTATTTGTTTAAATTTAAGAAATTACTCCTTTAATTAAAAGTAATCATCAAGTCGTGCCATTAATATCTGGATGAAATCTTTAATATTTTGAAATTTTAATTCAAAAACATGTTCATCTGCGAACTATCTCCCATTTTTTTCTGCCAATAACGATTAATGTTTTCACGGAAACTGGTGCAAGAGAAGACAAAACTTTAGGTTCATAGATGACCCTTGTAAAATCTTGCGCCAATCAAGTTGGTCTTCAGCCCGAAGTCCTATTTGGTTATGTGCGCTTGGATTGATTCCCCGGCACTATGCAGGTACGCCCTTTGGCGAATGAATTTCACAGCTTTTAGATGAGGGAGATTGATTTCTTCAGTTTCTGCGGTTTCTGTGGAGGCTCTATGCTACCAGAAAATTGCTCAGGGTGAATTGAGTGAAGGGTTGCTGCATTAACCGCATTTGAACGGGCAGTGAAATGTTCCACCGAAAAATGCACCAAACGCCCCATTTGGGGGCCCTGCGAAACTGAGGTCAGATAATTTGTACTCCTACCAATACATTTCGCAATTTGAACACGACAATGGATTAAAAGTAAAATAAATATTTTTATTCTTACAGAGAATCATATGGTAATACTTTTTTGCTTGAATTTGCAACAAGGCCATAATTTCTTGTTTAAGAGATAATATCTACATAATACACTACAAGTTATATAAGAATAAGGCATGGTATGTTAAATTCATCAAACCTAATATTGTCCTTCATATCAATTAATTAATTATCAAACCTTCTGTCGTGTCGAATTATGTACCTGCTTCCACCGATGCAGCTGCGAAGAGCAAATGATTATATTTTATCAAAGGGTGTTTTTAAAAGAAAGTAAATAATCCGTACTTTCGCTATTTGTGTGATGCCACTTTCATCAGTTTTCCGTAACTAGGGGTAAATACCTAATTCCACCCCAACAGGAAAAGGATAGTGACTTCACACGCCATTTTGTTCTCAGCATTCAATCTGAAAGTCTTTTCTTTATTACTGTTACGAATGGTATTTTAAAATCATATAAAAATGAATAAAAAGGATTGGAGACAAAATAAGTTAATGTGTCAAGCGGCTGGAATCGTGGTTTTTTCTCAAACTCGACTGTACAATTTCTTTTATTAATTTTTTCTCCCTTTTGATTCACAGAATAAAATTTAGAGCCACTGCATAAGGCTTAGCCATATTTTTAAGTCTTAGGTATGTTATTTCCTTCTGGGTCGTGGATATTTTGGAAAGATTTTGGAGGAATCGTGAGGGGAAAATTTCAGCTGTTCTCGGTCAAACTTTCCACTTCTCTCTCTCTCTCTCTTTCTCCTGTATTATTCTCCATTCCTCAGTTTACGTCACGCTACCTCTCTTGTTCCCTCCGCCGTTAACTTCTGAAAAACTGTAGCTATCTCATTCGTCATTTTTCCTTGACTATTACCTCATGCTTTCTTGTTTCTAAAATGAACACCAAGGCACGTCGTCTCTATTATGTCTCCAGTCAAAAGCTATTCCTAGGAATGTGGTTGCGTGCAGGAGCAGTCTCTTGGAATCGCCCACTCTCGACTCTGGAGGAAGTAATCTAGTTGGGTTTTCGGAAGCCCTTCTCCACATCCATGCCAAGACCCACTTCGGTCTGACTTTGCCTTGTAACCAGCTGACAGTTTTACTTTTGCCAAGAATAATGGCAACCGATTATAGGAAAGGTAGAAACAAAACATATGTTTAGTCATCCCCGCCTAATTCAAAAGTTTGAAGTAAAAAAAGTTAACTTGAATCATAAGTAATATTTCAGTATTTGAATTTTACGAAATTTTTACGAAATTTTACGAAATAAAAATCAGCTCTACACATGTCAATGTATGTGTAGAAGGTTTGAGGTATTTGAAATATTGAGTAAAAAAGGAAGCGAGGGCACGAACTCGTGGTTAGATATTTCTCACGTCGTTCAGGTGGAAAGCAACGGAATGAGGGTTAAGATTTGAATAAAAAAGTTGGCCGTCAATCATAATTCTCAACGCCCATTTCTCAATGTCGATGACTACGACTCGGCAACCGCGTCGAAAGTTTTAACTGCATTCCACCGATTTTCAGATCCAATTATGATGTATAATTACAAACTGATCGACTCGACCAGTTCATACACGGCTTACTTGTGCCTCATTCTAATATGCAATCAGTTGTGCGCGACTGAGTTACCTAATTTTGTTACATTCTTCTATTTCGTCAGAGTTCCACTCATACAATACATACAGCTCGTATATTACGGGCCAAGAAAAAAAAATCGGTATGAATTGGCGCAAAAATCCCTTCACAGTTTGTTTCTATTCAAAGTTTTTGGTCGTGCCAATTTTATTTACGTGATAGGTACTCATTATCAGTGGACAGAGGGTGGATGGATTAACTTCAAAGTTACACAGTATCCCTGCCATGCAAGTATCTATATTTAAAGTTCTAAATCGACCTTAATTTCTTCTCCTTTTGAGATATGCATTTACGTTGCCCAATACTGTATAATGTTACTTACAAATATAAAATATAGAAGTGAGGGACGGAATGATTCCTTAGAACACGATCACGAGAGGGGAAATGGGATTGAGAAAGTGAAAGATAAAGAAATTATAGTAGAAATAGAAGAGCTCAAATATTAATAGTTCGGAATCTCAACAGGCGTAGGTGCAATCATAAAATTAAACCGGAATTAACCTTTAAAATAAATTAACATTGTAATGTCGAGCCTACAGCTGCTCGCGGGTCTTGCGTATTTCACTGAGTGATATGTTTTTGTCTAATGCAACTAAGAGACTAAGGAACAAATGAATCACATATAAACAGTTGGAAGCATATCATTTTTCCACTGAGAGAATCACATGGGGATTCATTGGCGTGGAGTTACGATGAAGAGGGCGGAGGGGGGAGTAGGAGAAATATTCCACCGGGATCTCGAGCTTCCTTTTGCTCGCGTCTCTCGCTCAATTTCGTTTTGCTCCAGTTGGCGGAATGGTTGAGCGCGATGTGGGGAGCTGGAAAGAGATGGCACGGCTGAGTTTCTATTGGAGCCAAGATGGGGATTGCTGGGGCGACTGGAGGAGGAGGGGGATGATCGTGAATGTGGGGAGATCGAGCGTTCCCCCAAGGAGTTCCCCGTTCTCCCCCGATCATCTCCTCCCCTCCCCCTCTCTCTCTCTCTCTCGCCCTGGAAAACGGCGGCACATCCGAACGAACTGCTGCCAAAGACGCAAATCGCCCGGAAGATTCTCTTCTCTTCGCGCATGCATCCATGGCGCCTCCCTCCGAATCCCTTCTCTCCCAATTCCCTCTCCTTGGCACCTCGCAAGCGCACCTCCACGCCCCCCCCTGTCCTCCCCACCCCCGTGACCTCGCGTGCCTCTCGTCTTTTTTTTAGCAAAAACGATCTTATTGATCTCACCCATCATCCCTTCTGAGCGTATGACTGAAATCTTCTCCGCCGTGGCCACTGTAGCACCATGTTCATGTACTCAGCATGGTAATTAAAGTCAGCCATTAAAGGTTTTGTCAGTGTGTGAGTCTTAGGTTTTTCCTACAAGTTCGGTCTGGTTCGAAGATGTTCAGGAGGGTAGTAATGAATAGTACTTCATTGATGTTATGCATTACACGCCTAATAAATGACAAAATGCAATTCACTATTGGCATAAAAGGGGTCACCAATACCTTGTGGTTCATTAGGGAGATAAAAAAGTTGTGAAGAAGGTCCGATAGGTTTGTGACGAAATGCTCAGATAAGAAAGCAAGTGTAATGCAGTTAATGAAAAAATCATAATGGGAGTTCTTCTATCGGAGAAACCAAGGGTGTTAAAACGGTACAGGAAACTTGATCGAACTAATTACACAAATAGCCATTTAGTTACCTCCTTATAGTACCGGTAGATTCGAGCATTCGGATAAGTTAAGGGGAATAGGCTGAAACACCAATACATTTAGGGCGCTTTATCTTACCTCATACGAGTTGCGTTCAGAACAGAAGCAAAGCTAAACAACGAAAACACTACCGATGGACCTAGCTGATGCAATACTTATCCATGTAGCTCCTGAGGCTGGTACCTAACACCCCCTGCCATACGGCTCCTGAACGGTTTGGCAGGGTACGGAGTAAAGGCAACTGTATTTTATTTCTCCGTAGGCTATTACATATTCTCAGTGATAAGTCAGTAATAGAGTAGTAGGAGAATAAGAATAACTTTGCACTTTGTGTCGACTTACCGAGTTCACATGATAATTACGAATAAATTTCAAGTAATAGATAACATTAGTCTGAAATTCTCCATTGCTGGCCAACATTTTTAATTCTTACATTCATTTCCTATAGAGGTGAGATATATTCACGACTTTACTGCAAAAAGTGTGTGGTTCTTCGCTTAGTCCTTGAAGTTGCAGTAACTCGGTTATCCAGTTGCACATTAGTAAGATCTACCGTTTGTATCCCTTCCCTTCCACCGTTGTTTGAAGTCAATAAGAAGTCGAAGAGATTGAAATGGCATCGCATTGAATTAAATAGTTACGAGGGTCATCCGGAAAGTAGTACCCGTTCGTGAAATAAAGACACAAAAGTAAATATTAACAAAAATAAAAAATTTTATTTGAAAGAGGATACTTTAAACTACTTCTCAACATAATCTCCAAGCAAATTAAGGCATTTGTCATAACGTGTGACAAGTTTCTGTATTCCTGCTGCATAGTCCTTCGCCGCCAGCTCATTGAGATACAGGGTCACTCCTTCTTTAAGTTCTTCATCGCTGTCAAATCTTTTTCCTGCCAAAAAGTCTTTAAGCTTTGTAAAGAGATGAAAATCTGAAGGGGCCAAGTCCGGGCTATACGGTGGATGGTCGAAAGTTTCCCATTTGAATTGCTGCAAAAGTTTTTGTGTTATCCCAGCTGCATGAGGCCTGGCATTGTCACGGTCTCCCCGAACGCTCATCGTCGTGTGTGTTCCCCCTCCCCATGTTGAAGTTGCGACACCACCGCCGAACAGACGACTCGTCCATTACATTGTCTCCATACACCTCCTTTAATTGGCGATGAATATCACATGGGCGAACGTTTCTTGCATTGAGGAATTTAATCACTGCCCTCACTTCACAACTGGCGGCGTTCTCAATTTTTTTAAACATTGTAAACAATCACAGAAACAACACAGGCAATGCTAGCGTCACGCAACTTGGCTCAGAGAAGGCAGACAAGCCACTGAAGCTATCTGACCTCGTCCAGCGGCTACTCGCGTCGTCAGCACTTCATGCGGCACGAACGGGTACTACTTTCCGGATGACCCTCGTACATGATGGTAATGAAAATGGTAGCCGTAATTCAGTAAAATATTTTTTACGTGTTATCGGATAATAGTGGTTCAAAAGTCATTAAGTGTTCGTATATCATACGCTTGCGCCCCGTGTGCCCCTAGTTTTTTTCAGGTCTGTATATTATTACTCAAGAAAAACTATTTTGGGACGTATGTGACACATCTTTTCCCTTATTTATTTTTTTCCTTTGAGTTTCAACCATTGCTCTTTGGGATGACTTAACCCCCACAGTAAGCAAACCGAGGGTTGATTGAATAAATTACGATAGAGTTGACCTCGCATGATCAATCAGATGAAGAGGATATTTTATATTTTGACCAAGGAGATAATTCCTGGTTTTATTCCTGGTGGTGCATTGCTCTCATTTTCATAGCGTTCGACTTCGAGCCCTGTATTTTCCTTTAGTGTGCGTGTAATCTTACGTATGGCAGTGCATATTTGCCATAAAAAGGCATCTACTAATGGTAATGTAACCTCTTAAATTGGTGGAATGCAGATTTTTACTGCAGCATTTCTTTTTCCTTCTCCGCTTGATCATCGCGTTGCAAAATATTCCCCCAGTGGAGAACATCGGTCATTCCTAAAAGTATATTCCCGCATTCAATGCATCTGAAATTTCAAATTTTTAGTTTATATGGGTTATGTGATATTCAATATAACTTAAATAGAAAAATTAAGATAACTCAAATATGCCTGTTTTCCAAGTGATTATATTAATCCACTGTGACTTCTTCGGTTATTTCTTCCACGTAGTTCGAAATCACAGTTCCATTTACTTGTCTCGAGACTGATGTCATACGTCCTCACCTCTTTCCCTTATTCCTTCTCTGTCTTTGGCGCAAGGGGAATATTTCCACAAAATTGTGCCCGGCAAATAAATTTAACAACCAATCAATCAGTCACTCAATCAGTCTCTTCTTTCTCACCCTCTCATTTCTTCTCTTTTCGTATTTCTCCAGTCCCCAGCTCCTTCCACACCGTATTTAGCAAATGGAGAATGCTCACGCACAATGCCGCATATTCCTTCCAGTCAGTGACCCCGCACCCTCCTTCATTCACGCCCCTCCCACGACCCTTGTAATCGGTCGACCCCTCCTTTCCCACACCCAATTTGCCCTGCTCCCCCCTGCCCTGCTTCCCTCTCTCCTGCCTTCCCCGATGCCTCTCTCCTCCGCAGATCAAGACCCTGCAGTCGAGCAACTGCGCGACACTTCACACCTCCCTGAGCGCACCCCCAATTCCCTCCATCCCCTCCCTCCCACCCTCGGATGAACTTCACTCCGCTGAAGAAACTGTATGCCGGGATGATTCGCACCTCTCTCTTCGCAACCTCTGCCTCCCCTCTGCAGCCACCATCTCTTCCAAATTATCTCTGTAGCGCTCGTCCTTCCGTTTCAACTGTTCTCTCGGCATAGGGACTACGTTTCGTTCTAATTTGTTCCCACGTCACCGGGGCCTTTCTCGTTTAAGCTGAGCTAAGCTTTTACTGAGTCGGTCGGATCCTTCCACTCACATTGTTTTCTCCCACATTTGAATACACCGAACATCCCTGGGCATCTTAACTTCTTCGAATATGTATTTAGATGCTTACTATTATTTACTACGGTTTTTATCCTCAATTTTTAATGTATTGCTTCATTTAGTAATATTTTAGACAAGTACCGTAGCGTTGGTTCATGCGTATTATGTATATACGCGTGCATGGGTCGTTTTATTATTCCTTCATCTACATCTACGTGTACATAATACCCCGCAAGCCTCCGCAAGGGCGTGTGGCAGGGGTTTTTCGGTCACCACTCGTAAAAAAGGAACAAAACCACATGCCAATTCAACAAGGAAATAATAGAAAAAGAATTTATTTTGATAGATTATTTTTTTCTATATAATCTGCTTTTAGCTCAATACACTTATATCATCATTTCTCCAACTTTTATGAGCCGTCCAAAAAGTAGGATTTCGGAAGGTCTTCAAAATAGGCATTAGTGTTGGCGATGAATTCTCCTCGTTCGACTCGAATCGTTTTCCTCCGAGGCATTTTTTTAAGTTCGGAAATAAATAAAAGTGACTTGGAGCCAAAGCTGGTGAATACGATGGATGATTTAATTATTCAATGATTAGTTCCATAATTTTCGCCATCGAAACTGCGCAGTTGTGCACCAATACATCATCTTGACGGAAGAGATTTTTTTTCTTTGCGAAATGGGGATTATATTTTTTTATTTTTTCGCTCTGCCGGTTCAATAACGATGCGTAATACTCTCCATTTATGGTTTTTCCTTTTTTTAATTAATCGACATAGATCATTTCTCTTCCATCCCCAAAGACCGTGGCCATCATCTTGCCGGGTAATTTCACTGTCTTCGCCTTCTTCGGAGCCGGATCGCCTTTAGAAGGACTCTGTTCCGACTGTTTCTTTGTCTCTGGAGTCTTGTGTTGAATCCATGTTTCGTCCGTAGTTATATGTCGTCGCGGAAAAACGAAAGAACTGCGTCGAAAAATCGCTCAATCAGCCTCCAAATCAACCACACGATAGCGTTTATTCTCCAGGAAACCCTTTAGGGATGTTATCTTTTGGTCCATGCAAGAAACTGTTTGTTTTGGTCACGGTGTTGAGCCTTGTCACCACCTCGTGTTTGGTGAGGATACTGGCTATCCTTTCGGAGTACCCCTCGTCTAAGAGGAAGCAGCATCACAAACAAGGGCTTGAGTCACCATTCCACATGTCGCGGGGAAATTGAAATATTGAAACGACCTTTTGAGAGTGGGTGGATAACAAAAGTCTCTAAAGAAGACGTATTTGCAAATTTGTTAACTTATTTAGGACATTCTTCAAAGTAACAGTATTGCTACAGCTGAAACAATCCCGCAATAGTGGGAACCACAGAATAAAAAGGATGGGAGAAAAAACCTTGAAATAATCCTAGAGATAAAGTATTGTTTACACATCAACGCAAAGCGTACACAAATGAAGAGATTTCCAGAGGGTAGGACACATTACAAATTTATTTTTCCCGTGCAATCGTATTATTTTGGCCATTGCGTCACATTCACAAGATAAGTTTGTAATGAATAAGTTTCACTATGTGGTTGCAATCTCAGGGATAAAAAGGAAGTGTAAATTTGCAAATAAGAGAATTTGAATGACGATTCTAGGTGAAATTCAGTTTTTGCTCTGTCAGAACAGTCAAATCTTCAGTGTTTCCTTTGCCTTCTACCCAATAATAAGATAAATGGAATGGGGTACTGATCAGTATTTGTAGAAAAGTTAAGAGAGAAAGTAGGAATTTGAATTAAATTGAAGAGAAAGGATATCTCTGAAATGAGATTCCGCTTTCAGGTGTTATTCGGTAGATCTCATGTTTCAAATATCCATCTTGTTAATTTAAAAAAACATTCTTTTACTTTGGTGAAAAACATACCAAAGCCAACTTTTGGAGAAATTGATAATGGGTTGGAGATAAATATGGTAAATGGTATAAAATAATCAACTGGTACGTAATTAAATTACGAAGCAAAATATGTAATTTGGCATCAATAAAAAGGAAGTATAAGATTAAATTAACAAATAAAATATCATGTGTATCGAAAATTTGGAAGAAAAAAGAATGTAAGTCAATGGAAATCAGTGCATGTGGCTAAGGCCAGGTTGCGTTTGTCCCTAGGAATTTGAACTAGGCAGAAAACTAAATAATACATAAACATTCAAGCTTCTGAATTGCCATCATTCATGACTGTAATTACATTCCCGATGTTACTCTTCTTTCAACGTTCGAAAATTACCCACAACAGTTGTCATAGCTTCGGGTGAAACTCTCACGAGGTCGTGTGAGAGGCTCGAGGGGTGGGGAGATGGGGAAGAAGAGTTCGGTGCCGAGAGGGGATGGCTCGACGGGGGGAGGATCAAACCCTCTCGGAGGGAGCTCTCTGCGTTTATCGCGTCCGCAATAATGAGCGTAATGAAGGCCTATTGCAGTCTTTGTAAAAGTCTCTCGCCTCGAGAAAGCCGACACGCGGCCCCTATTCATATGTCTGGGTTGGATTATATATCTGGGGAGGGGTATGTGCATTCGAGATCTTTCGGCGAATGCCTCCAAAGGAGAGTCGCAGACGCCTTTTTTTTGCGCGAGCTTTTTGACTGCCACGCGACCTGAATGGGCAAACACGCGCGTGCACTTTGTCGCATCCTTCCCCCCCCCCCTCCCTCCCGCCGCCTCCGTCCTCGCCGCCGGGCGAGTCTGAAGGGGATTTTTGGGAGGGGGATGCAGCGGAGGCTGAGAGTATGGGGCCGGGTGGGGGGAGCGAGCGAGATGTGACGAAGAATTAACGAGAGAATGGCAGATTAAGGATCCAACTCGCCGTGAAACAGAGAGGCGAGGGGTTTTAGGGGGTAAGCCCCCCTCCTCCCCCCCTCTCTCTCTAATGACGCGCACAAACGCCCTTCCTAATGCGGGGCACGCGTCTTGCACGCTTCCTGAAGGGCGTGTTTTGTAGTGCCGCCGGGCGGGGGCGTATGGAGCAAAGGAGTTACGGAAGCTTCCTCTCCCTTTGCGAGGGTGTCTGGATTTCCGTGGGAGAGAATTCGCCCTTGCAAATAAAATGCGAGTCGTTGAGGCTTCGGAGAAAGAGAGGTGACAAGCGGAGGTCGTGTCGTTTGGCGAATTGATTTGTCGATTGTTGATAAAACTCCCAATTAATAAATCATGACACGAAGAAACCGCAACTTTAGATTTTAAAGTCATTCATCTCGGGGCGAAGAAATTGAATTTTCTCAGACCTCTGCCGTAAAGGAATTTCAACAGGAAACGCAAATAGTTTGTTAATAATAAATTATTGGCACTACTCAAAATAAAAAAAATCCTGCCTGATTACAGATCCAATATCAGTGTAGGTATTGTGGTCTGATATTGTTTACGAAACCTGGAGAGTTCGCTTATAAAATTTAAACAACCTAAACTACTACAAACAAAATTCACACCAATACATAACCAAGATAAATAACTTTTAACAGAAGAATCCAAAACGAATTTTTAATTGTGTAAACTTATTTGGAAGAAGCAGAAGTGTTTTGCTGTTTGGCAGCAGGATCATTAACAAAGGAAAAAGGATGAAAGACATAGTTTCAAATATTGCGCGAGCAAGGAAGATATGCCCCAAGAAGAGAGATATCTGCTCAAAGCACAGTGTAGTCGCATATAAAAAAACTCAAATAATACATTGAGACGATATTTAGGCTAGAGACTCGCATCAGAAAAAATATATTGCTTGCAACAATGATACTTACATGAGGGTGCTAATCGTCATGAAAAAGGATGGAGTATTTGAGGAAGAAATTTTCGAAGAGTAGTAGAATTAAAAACTCTGAAAGCCTCTCAATAAAAGGTAATGCTGTCTTCTTTGGCATTTTTTGATTCGATATAACTCGCTGGAGACAGTCATGGAAGGAAGAGAGAGGAAAAAGGACTTCAGAGAAATACTTTGGATGAGATACACATGTCAAAAAATATTTAAGGACGTGATGTCAAAGAATACTCAAAACAGAAAGATGTAAGCCGAAAGCGAAAATAAGTTGAGAACCATGTGATCACATACCTGCGAGCGATGAAAATTCACATGTTAAAGGATGTATTTGAGGTCAATGGCAATTGTAGGACCAGAATCACCTTTGGTCTGTGGCGTTTTATGCATAAATATTGCTATCATAAGTATGTAGGTGAAGAAGTGGAGTATTTGAAATAATTTTATTGCTTTTTTTAATTTTGTGTGGGTTTGATCGGCTGAGTCAACTCCCGCGAAAGACACACTTTACGCTTTCCTTTTGTCCCTTGTTCTTTTCTACGCATACGGCTGTGACAGAAAAACCAAATCTCGGGAGTTGTCGGACGTGCTTACCGCGATACTTGGCCCTCCTTTGTTCCTAAAGACTCATAGGTATTGGAAGTCAAACCTGGAGAGAACTCGGGGGAGGTATCTTTTCCCAAAATATTTTTAACATAATAATTTACATAACATATACATTTTAAGCTGAATTACTTTTGGCTTATTTCTCAAGTAAAAGTATGATTTGATGTCAGTGAAAAAGTAGCGTAGGATACATGTCTTCATCGGTGGATTATTTCGTAGAGCTAAGTATTTTAACGAAATGTGACATTTAAATCAGGTGGTGGAATCGCAACACTGAAAATCTGCTCTAGAATTGCTTAGATCATTCATTTGTGTCACATTATGATTTTTATAAACAGGTCATTACAGAGGTATGCGACATTATTATAATGGGGGATGCATGATGAATGAATCTCTTACGCAATCGTTGTAGTTTATAGATATTAAAAAACCTTTAAAGTTTTCTTCAACATCAGTAAGGTGTTTAATTCTACCGAATTAATCCTCATAATTCTGAAATTATGTTTTTATTTAAGTTAACCTATTTGTGGAGATTTATGATGGAAGTTGGATGACATTTTTACTACTGATTGCTATTATATAAAAAAAAATTACCCATTAGGTTATGCTATGATCCTACGGGTATAATTAATGATTATTTCGGTATGTAAGTGACATTAACTGCATGTTAAGTGAGCCAACATGATACCTTGAGAGACATGGCTTACGGCGGCCGGCACTGCTTACTAGCTGGATCAGAACCTGAATTTGACACGTTACCGCGTGGACTCTTATTGTATGTGATGCCTCTAAGTAGCCTAGTATTGTGAATTTATTTGACATCAGGTTACTGAAAAACCATTGACTGGACCGTGAAAGGTTCTGCCGTCCTCCTGTTTGAATTTTTGCAGTTGGTATACAGGACGAGATGGGGTTTGCTCTCACATATGGCATCAAAATGGAACTTGATTAACTTGATTTATCATATAATCATTTCTTTTTTGTCAAGGATGTTGCATTGTAGTGATGCAAGGTCGCAAAATTATTTCATTTTGAAATGCTGGGGATATGCCAAAGTCATTAGCAATCACGGATGTTTGTGTTTCAATTATGGAATCAATACATTAATAATTTTCTCCTATATTCATCCATGTTTTCCATTCCAAGTTGAATTATGGCAAATATGGATTAATGTTTTCTCACGGATGTACTCGCATTCATGGATGAAGGGGATTTGAAAGTCATATTAAAATTCTGATGAATATCACAACATAAACTAAGTGTATGCAATTTTCTTTTCTACGTTTATACTCTTATGCATGATTGAATAGTAAATAATAACCTTCGCTCGTGGCAGAATTGATGGAGACACACTTAACTTAGATGCTGCCTTGAGGATTTGAACTTATCTTACTATCAATGGCGATTACTTTTAATAATACACCAGTGCAATTGGAGGGAGGAAACGTTGATCTAAGGGCGTTTTCACCTAGTCAACAACTTTGTCTTTAAACAAAACCGATTTCACTTGAATATCCTGGACACTTTGCCTTTGTGGCTTATTACAAGAAGCTACATTCTATATTACGCCCGACTATGCCAAGAAAGGGTCAAGAAGATGACAGCCAGTACCCTTGCGGTAATTTAGTTAGTTTCCATTCCTAAAATCTGGCTTCCTTCCTTCTCCAACTTACCATATTTTCTGCAGCCACTCTCATGAGTGGCACATGCATGATTTCTACTTGATTGGAGACCACGATCTGCTGAATTTTCTATTGTCTCAGTAGATTAATTCTAGAAAGAATTGAACCAAGTATGACTGTGTGTACTTCACAATTGATATCGTGGGCCGAAAATAGAAGATTTCGAGGAAAAAGGGAGTGGACGAAGGGAAATTGCGAAGGTTTTGAAGGGTGTAGTTCGTTAAGTGTTTGCGTGTACGTGAGTGCGTGCGTGTGTGTGTGTGCTTGCGCGCGCGCGGGGGGAGGGCGGGGAGACTGGGATGGAGGTGACTCGCTCAATACGGCGACGGCGGGGGCGGGCACCCCAGTTTCTCAGCGACTGCGCCTGGCTCCGTCTCCACCCTGCCTCCTTCCTCCCCCGACCGTTCCCCCCACTTTCTCCCTCCATCCTCCCCCGCCGACCCCCCATCGTGGTGGCTCCAACCACGCTCCTCGGATATTCTCCTCCGTTCCCATCCCTCCTTTCTTCACACCTCCTCTCTCATTCCTTCCTTGTCCCCCACCCCCCTTACTGAGCCAGTGTTTCGTGCCGCACCCCCATGCTCCCGTCCTCCCTCCCCGCTCCGCCCGAACTGCCTCCTCCCCTCCGCAATCTCGTGTCCCCTTCCCATATCCCCCGCTCCCCTGCACATTATTTCCATGGCTGTGCAAACGTGGGACTGCGCAAGTGCCTCCGGGGGCTCGTCTTCCCTCTTCCCTGTCGGCGGAAGAGGAGGGAGAGCCGAGAGAATGCGATGGAGAATTTGGGTATGGCCGGAGCAGTAGGTAGGGTTAGGGAACTAAATAAGACTCCCCTGATTTCACCGGTTTCGATAGGAGTGAGTATCCACCTCGAGTACGTTCCAAACATGTTGGGCTCCTCTAAAAAAATAATAAAAGAGTTGAACAAACTAAAGAGGTAATGTGCACGGTTGGTGAAATACTACCACTAGAGGGCATGCGAAACGCCTGGAAATTGCAATGTGGCAAAAACACGACGAATTTGTATTGCGTATGGTACTGAAATATTTAACGCTGGATCAAACTTCTTATAATTGTATTTTATTCCTCTGAATTTACCTACAAGAAATAAATAATTCAAACATCTTTCCAAATCAGGAGGACGGCTGAATTGACAAAAGAGAAGTTATTGTCGAAGGGGAAAATTTAATTATTCGTTATTCCCTCAATCAATTCAAGACCGCGATGCAGCAAAATTGGCATACGAATACATCCATTAATGCAGGTCTCCCATTAATGCCCTTATAAAAATAGTTCTGCCTTCAAAATGCCTAAATCTGTTTTCATCCTAAGAGACAATCCATCTCTTTGATTTTTGTGATTATCATATCGTTCGCTCTAATCTTATCTCAGACACGAAGCCACCCGTTCTGATTCTCTTTATTTTCGATCAGTATTTGTCTACCGTCCTTCTAATTGTAACCTTTGCCTATTTAAAGACTCGTATTATAATATTTCGAAGATTAACTTTAGCAATTCATATGGATGAATATGAAAAAAGAATATTACGATCAATTTTAAGAAGCTCAATTTATCACCATAAAATAACTTGCTTTCTTACAAATCTTCCATTTTTCTCACTCCTTGGGTTCAACACTGAAATTCCAAATGACTTGAAGGAAATTTATCCACAATGCCGCTCTATTGTGGCATTGCTAATCACCCTCATTCATTCATAATTTTTATGCCTGATTGCGAATTTTATCGTACAAAAGACATACAGAGGAGAAGAAATTAATGTTCATGACCCGTGGTTTGGTGGTTTCCAAACTTAATTGCAAAATAGTCGTCATTGAACTGCCCTACAATTCAAAATGCTGAACGTTTTGATTAGCATTATTCTTCTGTGATTCTTTCTCCACGGATAAAGCTACACGTTCGTTTCCCTCTGTGTCCAAGTTTGATCGCAGAAAAAGGAACCTGGTCACAAAAATTCTTCCTTTGCTTTGGAAAAGCATTTTACAGTGAAATAAACCATCGGGGAAAATTTCGATGAAGAAGAGTTATATTTAACACCATTATACCTGATGGTTTCACCGAATGAGTTATATGCAATCGCCATACTTGATTTTATGTTTCACACGCCAACACCATTCACCTTAAGATTCTGTTTCCCTTTCCCCATCGCCATTTCCACACAATCTTTCTTTGGCCTGCTCGCTTCATCCCTCGCTACACCCTCCCTTCTGACCCCCTTCTCCCCTTTCAGGTCGTTATCTCCACGTCTTCTTCCTCCGTCGACGCGCTTTTGCGAGGGGATCTCTGGATGGGCTGCTGCTGCATGGCCGATGCCCACTTCACCTCAATCTCTTGTAGTCTCCGTGTTGATATCGAACCGAAATGGCGGCCGCGCCAAGAACTTTAAAGCAGAAGCAATGAAAGAGAACGTGGGTGGAAGCCATATCTAAAATTTCGAATCCCCTCTGGCATTACGAATGACGGTTTTCTCATCAAGGGAATTTTCATGCTAGAGGGACCACTAAATGGAATTATGTTGTAAAATAAAAAAAAACGATAAATTAAAATAGATTTACTTACCCCATCAGTTCCTCAAAGCCCCTACATAGTATGTATCTAGTTACCTAATGGTAATATAATCGATGGTTTCAGGCGTTATTTCATGGAATCGGTTCATTCTTAAGCGGATGAAATAATACTTTGTAATTCCACAGATTTATTTCACAAACACACGACCCGGGTTTCGACGTACAACGCCATCTTCAGGTAAGAAACCCGGGTCGTGTGTTTGTGAAATAAATCTGTGGAATTACAAAGTATTATTTTATCCTAATGGGAATAATTAACAGTTTAATGTCTATGAGTTCTGGATTTTATGTTGTTTTCATGCTAATTGGTAGTTTGAATGTTCTTCGTACAGTTAAGTATGCATCAGTTTGATGAAAATAACAAACTTGGCCCCAAAAGTAAAAGGCTTGATTTTTTAACGTATTATGTTCATAATACTTTGCAAGTATCTCATCCTCAACTGTTTTATACCCTTGGGGCATATGCAAAGCAAGGCAATAAATCTTTAGTAGATGCAGATTATTATTTTATTTTTACAAATTAAGTTTTCATTAAAACACTTTAGGGATTTAAGTAAATATAAATTAGGATTTAAGTTTTCGTGATATTTGTCTTTGTAGCAGTTATCAATCCTTAAGGGCGCATTTCATTGCTCTCTCATCTGTACTTCTAAATGACTTTCATGTATTCCGTTCGTGACGTTTATACCTATTGTTTTCCATTTAGTTTCATTTCATGATTTTTTTGGGGAATATTGATTATTTTCATAAGTCAAATGATTTTTACTTCCATATTCGCAGATACACTAATGATATTCTGTCCTCTCTTAATGAAAACTGTCGCCGTAGTTCAATTGGTAATACTCTTTGAAATTGACTTTCTCCTTTATTTTCCTTGGAGATCACCCTCTTATATTTCTTTATCATTCTCTGAGAAAATTATTTCGCAATTAATAGAATAGTATTTTAATAAAATTTAATTTATTAATATATATCTTTTCCTTTTTCAATGTTTCAACCGGAATGTAATAGATATCAGTTATTTTGTATACATTTGTAACTTGTTCATCTTCTTTATAGGTCACTTCTATTCCATTCACAAACAGTTGACATTTAATTCATGTCACCATTATAAGTTGCTTCCTCCAAAACGAAGAAGAGAATAACACTCACGTATTATTTTTAAAATATTATCTTAATGAGATTTCTTCTGGCTGAAATTCCAATAGTCATTATTAAATTGACCAAACGTTACTTCTATCACCTTTTATCCTATACTTCGGACATTCACTCTCCACAAAATTTTCGATGCCTTAATAGTTAACCTATTTATTTAAAAAAATTTGTTCTCCCTTTGGGTGTAGGGTAAATTCTTGCGTGATAATGTGTGACCTATTTTCAATTCCATTTGCTTCATGCGTCAATTTTCATAATTTGATGAGGTTTTTCGCTCCAAAACCTTAATGGAAAGACATTTCGTGTTTTCATCAATATTTGGGGTCTTGCTTTTCCACCATTCTTTACAGCATCCAAACCAATTCAGAATACAGAGTTGATGTAAATTCGTTAAGTAGTCTTGTGTTTATTTCTTTCCCCGGTGCAAAACTTTTGCAAATTTTGCAGAAAATTTCTCTCTGTGTTAGTTTCCTTGTCATATTTTGCATTCTTATCATCCCTTGATTGAAAGATTTATGTTTTAAACTTCTCTTTCTCTCTGTTGATCTTATTTTTGTGCTGTGCTTTTGGGCACCTAGATTCATCAGTTCTTCACACGCAGTGTTACCTTAATCACTGTTTAATTTGCTATCTCTTCTTTTTAAGTATTCCGATTTCCATTGTCTTCAATTAAGCATTTTTATCTTTAGAGGAGTCCGGTGATAACTAGCCTAAATTCTGTTTCCACGAGATTTCCAACTTGTCAGGATGTTTTCCTTGCTTTCTCTGATTATAAGTTCCATTATGGTTTGACTTGATTTATAAATCTTTTTCTTGCCAGAATATATTTAATATGCAATTAGTTCTGTGGATCCTTTGCGAATCTTTGTCGACAAAGATTTAAAAGTAATTCTGTCGCTGCTAAGTTTATGACTAAGGTAGTTCGTTACCTCTTTAATTTATGTGGTCGAATGCATATTTTTTAGTATATATATATGTATATATATATATGAGAAAGAAAATCAGAAAAAAATTTCTTGGGATGTTAGGTTTTCTTCTCACCTCTTTTAAATTTCTTTTACCGACTCCCCCGTTCATTCGGGGACATCTTCCTTTCTATCTTCTTAAAAATCCCTTATGGTGCGTATAATGTTTCCACAATTAAATTCTTCGTTTTTTTCTATCCACAAAAATCTTCTTGATTTACTGTAGAAAGCTTTCAATCCCGCGATTTCTAGCCTTGCATCTACTTTTATAGATCCAATTTAAATAGCCCTCTGGTTGTCTCTGTAAGCCTCCGTTCTCCTAGACCCTTATGCATTTCTTTGAAACATGTCTTTTCTTCGCTTTTTCAACTTTTCATTGTTCAACCTCACAAAGCTTCTGTGTGATCTGCTTTTCTAAAATAATTCTCAGGTGTTCAACCGCTCGACAGAATTAATGTAATTAATTAATAGTGGTAGCCGCCCAGAGATCGGACCCAATGAACTAGTGTACCGACTAAATATTGTAATCAAGAGGCTATCAGTATGTACTCTATTAAACTAGTTCATAGAAAAGGACTCCCAATCTGCTTCTACTCATGACAGCATTTAGCATACTCATGATAGCCGGGTTTTACATTTACTTCCATGTCGGAGCTAGTCGTTCGTTGTAAGACACAAAAATTAGTGGTATATTATCCAACACTTGCGAATGATAACCTCTCAGACCATATTTTATGCAAAAGAAATACATTTTTATAGAGACCCTAACATTAGGAACTGCCTGTTTTAATAATTACTAATCATTTCAGAATTTAAATGAGAGAAAGAACATTCTACTTAAGAGCAATCGAACTTTAACGTGTCATTTTCATATCTAGAAATCATATTGATATTTCTTCTTGAGAAATATAAAAATTTCCTTTAACTTAAAAAATTTATGGATTGATGAATTTTGTTAGACTCAATCGGCTTCTAAAGACGTGAGTGACTTAGTTTGTAACTCAACTGAAATTGACTGAAGGAGCTCTTGCTCCTCTCTTCTTGATTTAAACAACAATTATTATGATAGGATAAGTTTTATGTCTTTCACATAATTTATTAAAATCGCTTAAGATCTATATTGAAATCATGAGCCTACGTGTTTGGGTAGCTATTCATTCCATAAGATGTTAGGTCATTGATAATGCCCTGGGCATTGGACGATTCTAAAGAAGCCTTGTAATCTATAAAAGCTTCGTCTTTTGGAAATCTTTATCCTAATGCGCATTCTGCTTTGGTATAAAATTATACCTTTCGTGAAACTTAATTTTATTTTAGATTTTGATTTAATTTAATTTCTTTTTGATTTTCACATCATTCATTCGAAATCAGTGCGCAAGTCCTCTCGTGCATTAGTTCAAAGGTATGATAAAAATCAAATGACGGTGGACATGACCATCGTTTAAATTTATATTTTTTAATGTCCTTGTGAAATACTGCCTAGGAATCATTACTTAGCTTCGAGTGAACTTTCTGAATACACTCCTCTGTGCCCGCCAATTTCTCATTTTTATTTCCCTTCCTCCCCTCTCACAACTAGATCTCCTCTATTTTCTTCTTATCCACTTCTAACTTCCCACTCCACTTCACCCTTGCTCCTTTGTCTCAACCTTGCCAATGACAGACAGGCAGCCCGACTGTACTTGCCCGAGTAGCCGAAGGTGGCGTGACTGATTCGTCTAGGCCTCGACTTCAACCCTCAAGCTATCTGCAGATGGATCTCATTGATTACCTCAAATCCAGAGAAAAAAGGCAACGAAAATCCATAAAAATAACAATGGCAAACAAAAGACATCCCTCCCTTTTGTTATTTTTTTCGACCATTATTCATCTTCACCTCGGCGTTACAATGCCATGGCTGCTTTACATGAGGTTTTCAGGACGCGCCATGTGTGTCGGTCATTTTTTTATTACTCGCCCCTGCCTTTCTTTATGACACCTTAATAACCGTGCTTTCGTTCTGCGAAGTAGCGTAATGAACGAACTTTACGGGCTAGGAGTTTATTGCAGATAGAAGAAAGTAGGGAATGTGAAACTAGAATTGTTTCCTCGTTTCGTGTCGCCCGGCAAAGATTGCCATTTTCTAAAATAAATATGAACTCTAAATCATTCCATGTTCAAACATTTTCTGTGCTGTGAATTAAATCCGACATGGCACATTATAAACGATGCCCAAGTGTGAATTGGACATTAAGTTTTATCGAGGCAATCTTTTTAAAAGGAATAGTGCTTCTTTAATCTTTGAGGTTGTCATTGTATTCAATTAGTGAACAACTTTGAATGCAGTTTATTTTTATTTGATACATTAATAAGCAAAGTAAATGACAATGTCGCCCGTGGGATGATGATTCAAGGTCACGGGAGATTGATGCTTGATGCACTTGAGATTATGCTTGGTGTGCACAAACTTTAACTTCCATTTATGAAAATAGTACAGAGCATGACATAGAATGTAAATATTGTGCATTTATTCCGTTCAATGTCAGCACAAGTTTAGGTACGTATATCCGTTAAGTATTCAAGACCTTCACAAAATATCTGAGAGTTTGCTACTAACCCTGGAATATGCCCATTTTTAAATACATGTGAAACATCATGTGTCTACGGTGTTTTGTAAAACTTATGTAATTTTTGAAATCTCTTCATATATATTTTAGAGACACGAATTTTTGTTTTCCTTCTATTTTTTTTGTAAATTTTCGGAGATTCAATCCGAGAAGCGATATAAATTTTCATAAAAACCTTCGAAAAAATTAAGCTTAACATTATGCGCATAATCCTGGAATTTACGAGTAAGTAATTACAATACAAAAACATCAGAATGTGAAAATAATTTGCCTTGATCGGTCAAGGCGAATTATTGCTATATTCTGAAATGGTTGCATTGTAATGCAAATTTAGCGGATAACTCCGTTAAAAGCTACAATCGCGGTATTTTCCGCAGCTCCTTGGAATTTGTAATGTAGTGTTGAAATTTTGTGAGACAGCTTCATTGACGTGTAACCAGATATCGATCCTCTATTTCAAGTGTACCATGTCCCTTCAGAGACCATCGACCGACGATGACGATGCTTGACGTAGTTTTACAGCATTGGGAAATTTGAGACAGGTTAATCACGTTGAGAGAACCGGGAAGCGGCGAGAAAAATCAAAATCTCGTTGCTTTGGATAAGAAGGTCGAAGAACACCTCATAGCCCACCCCGAGACTTCGCTCATGCAAGTATAAAAAAATGAAATTGGTCGCATTCTGCCCCTTTCAATTCGGAATGTGCCGTCACATGGAGACGAAATATGCTACGAGATAAAGGAGTGCTCCAAGGGAGGGAGCATTTCGCTAAAATCTTCACGTGCCTCCCAATCAAGGACATGCATGTATCCCCGCCATTGCAGCTCCGGCTGGCATTACTCCAACCACGGGAAAAATTCGGCATTTCATTCCTTCCTCCCTCCTCAACCACCCCCAAGCCGTCTCTCTTCAAGTTCCCGAGCATGTTATTTCTGTGTTTCAAAATTCTCTCTTCCTCTCCTCGTGCCGTTCCACTCTCCCCGTGCACTCCACCTCCCCTATACTCGGCGGACTTCCCCAAATCCTTCCACAGGCCTCCATCCATTTTCTTGTCCCACAGTTGAATCTCATCCTTCCATTCGGGCGCGTTAATGCATGTGTATATGTATACATATATATATATATATATATATATATAATTATTATGTAATCTACCGGTTAAGGTAGGTTTTTGGATGGACACAACTATCAAATAAACATTTTGTGACTCCCCACCTAGCAAACTAATCTATATCAAGTCCCTCTTCATCTCGGTGTACTTCTTTCCTCCCTTCATCCCGTCCAACATCCCTATCCTGTTCCTACCCTTACCTCGCTTGCCCAACATTCTCCCCTCTATTACCCTCTTCAACATTCCACTACCGCTCAATACGCCTTTCATCCATTTTTCCTGTCTCCATAGGATTTCTCTCAACAAACCCCTCTCCTCCCCCACCATTTCTAGTACTTCCTCATTTGTTTTCCTTTCGGTCCATTTCACCTTCTCCATTCTCCTCCACACCCACATTTCAAAAGCCTCCAATCTACGTTTATCCTCCTGCTTCAGCGACCACGTTTCCGCGCCGTACATAGCTACGCTATATATTATTATTAGGTAATCTACCGGTTAAGGTAGGTTTTTGGATGGACACAACTATCAAATAAACATTTTGTAACTCCCCACCTAGCAAACTAATCTATATCAGGTCCCTCTTCATCTCGGTGTACTTCCTTCCTCCCCTCATCCCGTCCAACATCCCTATCCTGTTCCTACCCTTACCACGCTTGCCCAACATTCTCCCCTCTATTACCCTCTTCAACATTCCACTACCGCTCAATACGCCTTTCATCCATTTTTCCTGCCTCCATACGCTATATATATATATATATATATATATATATATATATATATATATATATATATATGCATTTATATGCATATATATATGTACAAATATCTATATATTTATACATATATATATATATATATATATTTATACGAGATGAAGAGGGACCTGATATAGATTAGTTTGCTAGGTGGGGAGTCACAAAATGTTTATTTGATAGTTGTGTCCATCCAAAAACCTACCTTAACCGGTAGATTACCTAATAATAATATATTTATGCACACACACATATATATATATATATATACATATATATATGCATATGTATAAATATATCGATTTTGTACATATATAATATGCATATAAATGCTATACATATATATACCAGTGGGTAGAGCGTTGGACTACTGACCGGAGGGTCAGTAGTTCAACAGTATAAGAACAAATAAAAAGAACATTCACGCGTTATTTCTTGATAATTTCGACGGAATTGAGCTCCGTCTTCATCAGAAGATGCAGTAGAACTAACCTCACCTCTCCTATACCAGCACTTAGTTCTACTGCATCTTCTGATGAATATGGAGCTCAATTCCGTCGAAATTATCAAGAAATAACGTGTGTGTTCTTTTTATGTGTTCTTATATTGTTTGTTGCTGTCAAAGTATATATATATATATATATATATATATATACTTACTGCCCGTTTGGGTATATATATATATATATATATATATATATATATATATATATATATATATATATATATATATATATATATATATATATATATATATATAGAAATATAAACCCACACGTGCAGTACACGCAAGTGTATATTGTATATGTGTTCGTTTCTCCACCGACTAACCCCTTCCTACCCCAATCCTATGATGTATGCCTCACTCCCCACTCGGGTGCGCTTCGCTTAGGACTGAGGGACACACAAAAAAAAAAGAAAAGGGAGTGATACAAACTCAGAACGCACAAGTATCTCACTTGCTCTCATGCCACTGCCTCCCCATTCTTTCCCCTCACCCGCTCACCCCCATCACTCTTGGAAGGAGGAGGACGCGGAGTTCCCGCATTTCGTCTCGCTCCCAACCCACTTCCTTCCTTGCAGTGTTCTCTTCACCCTCTCCACCATCCGGGCGCACCCAACCCGCTCCCCGTGTGTGGACGGGGGATGCGGAGGGGGGAGATGCGGAAGAGGAGGTAGGGGGTTATGGGGAGATCGAGAGGGAGAGAGAGAGAGGGAGAAGCAAGAGAGTCAGACAGTCCGAATGAAACCGCAAAATGCGGCTTCTGCTCCGTGCCTCGCCACTCGGTCGAAAAAAAAGCATTAAAGCGAACACAATGGCTCCTTCTCTTCCTCACCCACCCTCTCCCTCAGTCTCTCTCTCTCTCTCTCTCGTTTTTCCTTCTCGCTCTCTCGCCCGCTCTTCTCTCTAAAGTATATACGCTCGCTCGCTTCTGCTGCTCTGCTGTCTATAGAGGCTGGCACGCGAAGAGCAGTATGCGTACAATGGGAAAGAGAGAGGGAGAACCAGAGAGGCATGTTCACGCGTCGGTGAGTGGGCGATACAGCGGGTGCAGCGGAGGGAAGGTGGGATGGAAAGGGGTGGCCGGGAGCCGTGGGGCGGTGTTTGGGGGTGGGGGGCGGCGAAAAGGGAGAGATGAGGGAGGTCGTGATGCGAGAGAAGGAATCGCGGAGTGGGGCAGGTTTCTCTAAATGTCAGGGGAAGAAAGATGCACACTGGGAGTTTATTTAATGATAGTTCATTAAAATCTGGCAGTGATGTGCGCTCTATGTCCTCCGCTGCGTTTAATTGTAGTCTTTGTTTTATGCAACATTGGAGAAGAGAAATCCATGAACATCATCGAATCTTGCACCGTGCGGCAACTCCAAAAATATTTTATATTTTTTGGTCCTGTTTTTTCCCATATTCATGGCTTTCTCCTTACAAAATCGACATTGACAAATAAATTAATGGGCGAAAAATTAATTGATGTTTAAAGTAAAGTATATTAAAGGGACCTCTTGCCCCGGTAGAATTACTAAAACCCCCAAAAAATCATGAGTAGCATTAAATGGGTTTATTAATTCGGGTCATTAGATGAACGTTCGAGGAACATCGCTAAAGTTCCTCTTTAGAAGTGAAGAGAGTTGTGTTTGGGGAATACATGTATAAAATCGTACAATTTTACTGTTTAATTTTCCGTAAAATGTAACTTCACTTGTTTTAATTTGGCAAAAAGTGGAGGAACCTTTTTTTTCAACAAAATTATAGGGTTAAATTCTCATGGCTCTTTTATTACGTTCAAGAAAGATGTCAGGCTTCATTACATATTCATTTAATAGATAAACAAATTATGATTAATACATTGATCTATTCATCAAGTATAATCTCTAACGCCACTTAACTTTGACCATTTTTTTAGGATATCATTTTGGAAAATCGTATAATTCCGAAAAATCATTTCAAAGTAAAATATGACTAAACAATCAATATTATCGCTAAATGCGCTCATATTCATCAGAATTCCATTTATATCAGGATAATACAATACGAAAATAGTTATAGCCATTGATTACTATTATGCTGTAATTTTTTAATGATTTAAACTTCAATGTTAGTAATTTGAGAGCTAGTGTTTGTGTTAAAACACTTGTGGTCTTTTAGACTAACTTTTGATAGCCCATATCTGGAGTACAGGTATAATATCCCATATCTGTTTCCTTAATTTTGAATATTCATAGCAACTTCTTCACCTTTTTAAGTCATGTCGCTTGATATGCAACGTATCGTATAGCAAATGTTTTCGACGGATTTTCCAGGTGTTGTTATAAAAATTCTTATTATAGATTCTTCTTACCGTGATCAAATTCTCTGGAATTCAGTTTATTTAATTAAATTTTCTGTTTCATTACATCCTTGTATTTTTACTTTTTTATTACTGGACAGGCAATTACATTGTTTTTTTTATCTTTACTCTGTGCTTGCAACACCCATCACTGGTTTATATATATACACACACACACATATACATATATAATTTAATTACCCATTTTCTTCATTGGAACCATTTTATTCTTCTGTTGTTTTCTCCCTCTGCGAGAAAATCTGCCTGCATGCAAATCGTCAACTTAGTTTTATAATAAATGAGACGTTAAATATTTTATGCGCGAATCGAAAGGTTTTAATTTTTAAGAGTGCTTCTACGAAATCTAGTCTCTACCAATTGCGATCCTCTACAATTAATAATGGTGATACTCGGACAATCACTTATTTTTCATAACTGGTATCATTTTTTAAAAATATTTTTTTTATGTTATGCTAATGCAATAAACCATTCGCCATTAAGAAACACCATGGCAAGTGCGAATTGAAAGACGTAATTTTTAAATTAATTTGGAAATAGTAGAAAGATCGTAATTATAAAATACCTTTCCGCACCCGCAAATATATGTAGGCTATGTAAAGGTAGGAATCAATATAATTGGCACAGTTTTGGGAAAGCGAGAGTCTTAAGAGGAATTTAAAGAAATTAGTTTTTATATACGGAGGTTTGTAATCTCACATCATCATGTATTTTTATTATTCTTACGGTTCCGTTTAAAGCGTATCACATTTTTAAATAAATTACAGTCTACAGATAAATTTCGATAAATTTATTTCTAAGATTTTGTCTAAAAGACAAGCTCCCGTTGACAACTACTGATCGCTTAATTCCCTCAGCAAAATTATTCAATTCATATTTCCTGACCTCTTGATGATTTTATCTCATTCCTTCCATCTACACAGCAGTGGACCAATGGAAATGGAATTAAATTTGACTCAGGGAACTAATGGCCAGGGTCCATATGCGATGATTGCTCCCGTGCACATTTTCTCCCGAAGCAAGGTCGTTATGCACCTACAGAGCGGTAGAGCATAGTGCGGGGATTTGGCCGCCAGAGTACAGGTCGGAATGGGATGGAAATTTCCCGTTTCCAGATCTCATACTGAGGATCAGGGAGGCATAGGAGGAGCGAAGGCATACTCCCAGCATGTGGAGGCTGGAGGATGAGGGTCGGTCCGGGGGGGGGGCAGCGGGGGTAGGGACGGAGCACGGGGACGGGGAGTTTTCAATGGATGAAGTTAATCCGCATTACAATTGAGGGTTAGGAGAGTAGTCGGTGGCTCCGACCCTCCCTTTGGCCCCCACCGGTCGCCACACCGTCCCCACCACCCCTTTTGGAGGCGCCTGCATCTCTTCGCCCCACGCTCCCCTCCCATTCATCCTCACTCCCTCCCCCACAGTGCGAGGAAGGGCAACAAAGAAGTACTCCCCCATCCTTCATCCACTCCGCGAATCCAGAGCTTTCAATCTCAACTCTCCCGGAACGAATAAAATTTCGAATTCTCCCCCTTTTCACTCACCTCCTCCGACCGCCCCTGCCACTCTCCTCCCGTCGCTCTCACCCTCCCTCCCCCGCATCCCTCTCCGGGGAGTGGCTGCCGTAGTCCTCCATTCCGGCCGGGTGTGGGACTCTCAACCGGCTCTCCCTCTTCTCCTCTCCACGCGTCCCAACCCAACCCCGGCAGCTCCCTTCCCGTATTCTCTCTCTCTTTCTCTCTCTCTTCTGTTCACTCGAGAGAGCTGCGCTGGAAAAGCTTCCGGAATGGAATTCGATGCGGAGACTGAGAGGGAGAACATGCATTTATATATAGTATGGTGCATAAAAGATCCGTACGCACATGAACGCGAAGGGTTCATTTCTTTCTTTTTTTTTTGAAAAATACGCATAATAGAGTGTTTCTTTACGTCGTCGGGTTGCAAAGATGTGGCGTTGGGGGGGTTGGGCGAGAGTTTGTGCAAGTGAAGGGGAGGCAGGGAGGAGAGGAGGGACAGAGAGTGGCTCCGCATTGGAGGATGGGGAGGGGAGAGAAAGATAGAGGGAGGAGATAGTCGGGGGTTTGAGGGAAAATAGCTGAATGATTGCGTGGGGAAGTGGCGTGTGGATATAGAAAATAGGATTGGAAGGTCGGCCGGATTGGAGGGAGCGGGAGTGTTAGGCGAGGGTTGGGGAGCGGCGGTGTGGGAAAGAGATCGGGGAGGAACCGCCAAGGGTCAGACATTCTCGGATTGAGTACTTGATGACTATTGCGGCTAGATTCAATTCTACCAATGGAACCAAAAAAATTACAAAAACGTATTCACTCTAACGCAAAAATTATTATTCAATCAAACAAAAAAAAACAAAACAAAGACAACATACATTGTATCCTCAACTATTTTTTTGTATTTACGTAAGGCTTTGGGAAGTCCTGTGCATTCGCCCGGTCGCATGTTCGCGTCGGGCGCTTTTAAATCAGCGAACTCCCATTTTATTGTTCATTTCTTTGATACCCTGTTTCCTTTTGTACTTGCCCCTTAGTTTAAGCTCCTTGCGGTGCTCCCCGATTAATAATCTTCCCCCGCCTAGTTAAACTTAGTATCTAAATGGGCCGTTACCTGTCGGCTTCAAACATCATTGTGAACCTTATTTATAGCATAGTTTAATCATAATTTAAGTTTCTCGTTTCTCACAAACAACACGCACACGAATGAGAGGAATGTCATGGAATAGAATGAATGGAATTTTTTGGAATGTCATGGTTTTATCAAATATGTTAAATGACCGGTTAAGGTGGGCTTTCGCCCACCGGGACGGTGTATGTGTGCCCGTAAGGGCTGACAATGATTCTTCGTTCGACAAGAGAATACAGTGTAATACTTAAATGAATCAAATGCGATCAGCTTTGAGATGCCCATTGCTTTTTAAATGACACATATTTTGGCGGTGCATTATAAAAAATAATATGTATGCGATACCCATGCACCGAAATATTGAAATCATTATTTGGTGATATGAAGTGTATGGCTTGTTTTGGGCAATGTGAAAAGTCTTTGGATGCGTTTATTTACGTTTCATTTAACGTCAAGCTGCCATTACCATTGATTTAAATAAGTCGATCGATTTTAATGTCATTCTTGATTCTTCATCAAAGTAGCTTTCCATGATTCATAATGAATTTTCGAGAAAAAAAAGTTGAATACATTTTATGTATACTGAGTTTTTCAGTGGAAGAAAGCCAATATCAGTAAACTTTAACATATTTCGATCGCTCGATTTCTGAAACATATTAAATATCATTTTCATTTTTTAAAATATATTTTGTCCTTTGTGTTTCAATAAACTTCGTAATTTTGTTTAACATGAATGAAACTATTTCCAATATCATTAGCTGTATTAATATTAAAGCTAATATTATTACAGAAAAATAATACAGCTGATATTATTAGCTGTATTATTTTTCTCATTTTATGTAGAATTTGATCGAGAGTTAAATTGTTATCTCATGGGTTCGAAAGAGATATCATTCATGGCAGTATCATCTCCGATTGTAGCATAGTCGCTAATATATGTATCGGAGATCATCCATAGACATCTGCCGTTTTATCCATACACATGTTATAAGAATCTTTATTAAGCATGGTAGTTCAAGGTTGTAAATGTGAAATTTTGATAAAAATATAATACGTTAACAGTCACTTTTTTTTCTTTCACAGCAGGAAGCAGAAAAAAGTATGCATTTTTAAGAAGAATTTCCGTTCATCACTCGCGAAGAAAAATTCCCAGTTTGCAGAACGGAAAACGACTTCTTGGCCCCAGTCTCACTGCCTCGGAGTACAGGAGATCATGTGCTGAAAACAGGGTGAGTACATGAGAATTTTATTTTCAAATTTCCAATATGCACCATGTTTCCATGCTCTTTACTGGCCCAAAACCCTTAGCAAAGGCAATCAAAGTCGGCCTAGATATACTTCACTACGCTTTGATTGTTAAACGAAGAATTGTAGCTAACACCGAACCTGACGTATTCTGATATTACTAGTAGAATTAAGTTTCGTATAGATGCTCGTTATGAGGAAAGTGTTTTTTTTTTGATTAGCTATTCCAGGTTATTTGAAGATGTTTTCTTAACCGTGAGGACTAGTGGACGGAAAAGGGCTAAATGAAGGGTACAAGGCTATATTTTTAAGGCACCGAAAGATGAAAGGGGTTATGAAGCATAAATTTTACCTCCTCCGTTCGAACAAATCGATATCGTATGGCATCTTAGATCTAGCGTACCTATATATACTCGTAAAATGATGCTGATAGGTCACCATGTTATTTTCCTATCTTGCGTTTCTTGGTTCGGAAAAGGTCACCAACAAATATACCCATATCTTATGTGGGTATATTTATACGCCAAATAAAAACTATTCTGTATGTCTGGAAGAAATTTTTATTCTCCCAGACATAAAAAAAGAAAGAGGTAGTCTTCACTGTGTGAATACGTACAATGAGTTCGTGGAGAGGTTATCAGTATCGAAATGCCGACGGATATGTACGTTTTGAGTCTTCCTGAACATGTTCGCGATAGATTTATCTCTGTTTTTGTTTATGCATTAATGTAGTTCGGCTATTTAGGACAGATTAAAGCACGAGCTATTAACATAGTGACATGAAATATATCATTTAGCTTTTTTATTGCCGCTATAAAAACCAATTAGATAATGACGAATTCAACTCCCAGTCAGTAAACGTGGACACATTCTGACACACTCACTGCTTTCCACCCGACTCGCTCTTTTCACTTAATTTTGCAAATTGTCTTAATGCTTAACGTAAATGTAGATTTTTTATGCGTTGAAGTATAACTTTTAATTGTACATTTTCTTTCTTACACCTAACAGTTTCGGAAATGTTTTTTTGCATTTGAAAACTGATCAAATGTATATTTCCTTTAACTTCAAAATAAGTTACGTTGTTAAGTTAATTTGAAAACTAGTGAACGGAGAGCATTTTTGTAACTGTCATGTATCCTAAAAATATAAATATAATGTTTACGAAAATCCGCTGTTGGTGGATGGGAATAGATATTATATTAAGTTTTGGCCTAATTAATTGTTACGTATTCTTGCGGAGGAAACGTATTTTAGATTTTATTATTTGAGAATGCGCAATGTTAAGTGTCCTGGGCATAGCTATGCCGTGAGGAAACTTGATTGAAGGAATTGATACAATGTCGTTGAATTTGTTCGAATTTAATCGGAAGTAAAAACCACATAAGTTTTTATGAACGAAAATGTTTGATATTAGATAGTAAATTATAAAGCCATATTAAACTAAACTCTATCTGTATTACAATAATTTTATTTATGTGCCACCCTTAATATTAGTAATCTACTGCATTGCAACTTCATGTAAGTTATTGTAGTTATGGATTCCAATATCACGGGAAATTATTTGACTGATATTTTCTCATGAGAATCACTAGCACTGAAATGAATTTCGAAGCTCCGTCAGCGATTAAAACTTTAAAAAATTCTAAGCGATAGTCATTATTGGAGATCCTTATAATTAGGTCAGTAAAATTTAATATTTTTGCATAAAATATCATTAAACGATTCTAAAACTGTAAAACTCTTCAAAATATCCGTATTTCATTTTTTTGCGTTAACTTGATTGTATTCTCATGCGCAACAAATTTTCAATTTGTGTTATCAAGACAAAAATGCTTCTGTTTATTGTTACAAAGAGTGCAGATGAGACGAAAGGAAAAGTATGGGCCGAATTAAACTTAAATTAAAAGGAGAAGAATGAAGAACTTTGGAAAATAATTTGTGAGAAAGAAAGAAGAACCTGATATTCTTCTTTCTTTCTCACAAATTATTTTCGTAAGTAGTAAGGGTTTCGGAGAGAAAGAGTGGAGTGAGAGACGGATGGAATTAGGTGCGAGGGGAAAAGGGTTAATATACGAAAGAGATCGCTTATTATGAAGATGGTCCTGGAATTTACAGAATATTTCAGTAAATCTTCGTCAGTGCATTGATGTATAGAGGCTGTTTCATTCTTTAAATATGCATGCTGTACATGTACACGTACGATGCCATCCACAATTTAAAAGTTAATTTATAATTTTAATAAATGAAATAATGAAGGTTTTGTTGAACCATTTGCGAGACGTACAAATTGACGGAAAGAGAGGTAGTTTTTCCAGCTCTCAAGGTAGAATATTTAAGATGGACCTAAACCCAATTACGCCAAGTCGGAAAATCTTATTTTAAATTATTCATTTGCATTCACATCGGTTGTAATCATTTAATAATGATGGAAGGCAAAGTGAATCAGCAGCTCGTTTCTCATATGCTGACGGGAATTTTACACTGAGATGCCGTATTTCATGCGGTTGTATTTTTTGTTTCCATTTTTGAATGACTTCGCCTATTTGTGGGGAACTAACATTGAAGTAATATTAAATTGGAATTTTCATTCATGGTGAGGGAATCGCCAACTGCCTCACACCAACGCCGTGGCTTGCAGGGCACTCATCTTGATGTAATGGTTAAACGTTTTGTACAAATATTATTCTGAAGAGTATAAAAATAACATGGGCACATACTGACGCATTCCACGCTGCCGGTGTTTCAGTGGCGTGCTATAATTTAAAAATCTATTCAGGTGTAAAGATATTGGTCGTTTTTAAATATGGAGAAAATGATATTTTTAGTCTATCTTCCCTCATGTGGATATCTTTCAGTGTACCAGACCTTTAAGAAGTTAGTAATGGCATCACGAGTAAACTGTGTAATACTCAGCGTTTATTTGGGCTCTCGATATTCTCCACGAAAACAGCGAAAAAACCTGCTAGATGCAGGATGGTGGAAAAGATGAGGGAAGAAAGGAAGATATGGAAGAGAGAGAGGTGAAGAACTGCATCACATTAAAGAAAAAAGACAGGGTGGATGGGGATTTAAAAGGAAGGGAGTCAAGGGAATGCGCGTAGAAGCGGGGAAGATGATTGGAAGGAAGGAGTTGAGGGAGAGGGAGTGAGGAAGATGGGAATGGCGAAAAGTGGGCAGGAGGCATCCGGGGAAGAACAGAAGTCAGGAGAAGCTAAGGCATGCCCCCAGAGTAAAAGCGGACAGAATGAAAAATGAATCTTCTCATTTTTCACAGAGCATTTTGTCTTCCTTTAATCTAAGTTTTGACAAAGGGCGCAAAAAAGAAAAGGTGACACACTGCCTCCGGAATAAGGTTGGCCTCACTCAACCCCTCCTCACACTCCTGTCAGATCCCTCCGTCCAAACCCTCCGCCGATCCCCCTCTTCTCCCCCGCTCCTACGCATCCGCAACAGCCGCGCTCTCCTCCTTCCCCCGTTCACATCACCGCCCTACCTTCCATTCCCCCTCGTCCTCCGCCCACTCGCGCCCCACCCACCCACTCGCCGCCGCCCTCCCACCCTCCCCCACCCTCATCCGCTCCCTCCATCCCCTTCCACCCTCCGCTTTCCTTCGCTCCCTCGAGCGTCCTTTGTCTCCGAGTCATTATCTCTGGAGAGTTTCCTTCCCTCCTCCACCCGCCGCCGCCCTTTGTCACGTGACCCTCGTAACCCCCTCGCGCCCCCTCTCGCTCCACCCTTAAACTCCTTGCTATCCCGCCCCGTCCACATTTGCCAGGCATCCATCTCGTTCGTTCTTCGGGAAGAGTAAAATTCTCTCCTCTTCGCTCCCCGGGGAAGGGATAGAAAAACGGAATAATAATGATGAAAAGTCACCGCATCCCGTGCAGACACTCACGCGTGTTCCCGATTCCTTCCAATGCTGCAAGGATATGCATTCCTCGGATTTTCTTTCGAGATTCATTCCGAAAATATGTTCCGAAGCATTTTTTCAGGTCATCAACTCTTATTCGACTTGCCGCAATTGCAGAGGTACCCATCTCTTTTTCCAACAAATGCCGTCTTTATTAATTCTCAAACCATGTTTCTGACGAGCACATTATGCTAAAACACACTGCTTCGATGTTTTTCGTCGAATTGGATATCGGAGTACAAATTTTTGACGAAGTAGGGTGTTGTCATAGTGACGTTTGAAGAGTTGTAGTCTACGTTGAAGTCGAGATCGAGGGATAGGCATGAACATCCTACAATTGGTTTCAGTTCCTAGTCCCTCTATGTTCTTTTCAAAATTTTCCATTGAATCGCTTTTGATAATGATTTAATGCAAATGGTTATTGGTAATTTTCGTTAAACTGTTTGCTATTAGTTTACATGAACTTCTCAGTGGATTAAATTATTTCATTGCTCTTTTGAAAAGGAAATGATATTTGAGGATATAGTATACTCGGGTCTATCCCCTTGCTTTAGTGACCATGTTCCCTCGCCGTGTATAACTACGCTCCTATACACAAAGTTTTAACGAGCCTTTTCTTAATATCTTTACTCAACGTCCCTGTCAGCAACTCTATCCTCCTTGTGAAAGCTTCTTTGCAAGGTTCAATCCTCCTCCTTACGTCCCTGGAGTGTAGAGGAGAAAGGAGAAGGTAAAATGGACCGAAAGAAAAACAAACGAGAAAGTGCTAGGTACGGTGGGCGAGAAGAGGGGATTGTCGGGAGAAATCCTGAGGAGGTAGGAAAATGGATGAAAATCATTTTGATCGGAAGTGGGATGTTGAAGACTGTAATAGAGGAGAGAATGTTAGGCATGCGAGGAAAGGGCAGCAATAGGATAGGGATGTCGGACGGGATTATGCGACGTACCGAGAGTGCACTGCACGGCCAAGCTGAGTGTCACGCGATGCACGGCGGTTGGCAGGCGGGGGAGGAATGGGGCGTGGAGAGGGTTGTGCAAACTGGCCCCAGGTCCTCAACCAAACAACGACAACCCTCTCCGATCATAACGAGGGAATAATGGCATCCTATTCAAAATAATTTACTCTTAATTTCATAATATATTGCATAAAGATTTTAAGAAATCAACCAAATATTTACAATATTTTAAGGAAATTAATTTGCTTGTTCCAATAGTGTATTTGATTCAGCAAGTTGGAGTGTGAGAGAGGAAGACAGAGATGAAGATGGAATTGTTGTAGAGAAGAATGTGGGGTTTCGTTTTGTTAGAAGATATTTCTTTGGTAGAGGTGTCCATCCAATACCTACCTTAACCGGTAGATTACCTTAAAAAATACTCTGGTCGATATTTTAGTTAGCCATATATTGCGTGTACAAATTAATGTTAAAATACAACACGGCATATTAAATTCACTATGCTTATCGTGAATGTTACATTGATTGATTTGGTTGAGCATATTTCTGTGTTTCTTGGGAAGAATTCCTTTTCCATTGCATTCACCACTCAGGAACTAGAGCTAAAAGGGTAGTCTGAAACATTTCTGACCTAAAAAAGATACAATACATTTTTTTTTAATTTTCTGAGTCATAAACTATTCAGACCACCCACGCATATGTAAAAAGGATGTGTAGGTGGCAGTTTCTTTTAAAAATGAAATCAGCTCCATAATAGAGTATTATTGCTTTGTCGATTTTTATTTTCTCCTCGCAGAATGATTAAGTTACATTCCAGGAATTAAAAGTTGTTCGTCTCCAGAGTTATTAGTATTTCGTGCCATCTAAATTTGTTTTTGGCAGTTACTAAATGCATTCAGAATGAACTAAACAACATGGCATAGTGATGAATTTGGTATAATGATCGAAGAAGTCGTATTATGGTAATGTTGGTAGTTATTATATTTGTATCATACGCTTGCCCTTCATTCAGCTATTAGCCGCGTGAAGGAGATAAACAAACGTTCCAAATATGAGACACACACACCAATTAAATATGATGAAACGTAAGAGCTGAGAAAATTGGAAATGAACTTTAATAAGGTAATGACATTTTAAAAAGAATATTATTCAATGCACTATATTATTTTAATGCATAGTTTAATTTAGTGAATGACGTCCTCCGCGCTTAGTTCTTGTTATTCCATATTCAAAATTGATGCTTCCTCTACAATACCAATTTTTCAAGAACTTTGTTGTTGCAAGGCATTCTAGTGGACACAACGTCACTTAGTTGTTTAGCAAAGAACCTGTGCTCAAATACGAGTGATGACTCTCAGTGCTCCAAACTAAATCAAATGCTGTTTGGTTTTATGGGTAAAACTTTCTGGAAAATCGCAAAAGTATGGAAATTTGCCTCCCATATGTTAATTTTCCACGTTATTAGACAAAAATCAACCTTCTTGTTAATTATTATGTTTTATATGCTTGGTTACTTTTTAAATATGAGGAAATTTTTGGGCATAAAAATTTCAACTTATTAATTTCTCCAGATAGTTGTGGTTTCAGTGTCATTCATGGTGATGTGTACTTACCCAGAACCTTATTGGTACGTACATATTACTGCTATGATAATCAATACCCATATGGTTTTTTTATTATAGCTGTACGTCCGTAAATGTCCATTCTGTTTTCCAATCTTCACATCTGTGTTAATTAAAAGAAGGGAGGATTCTCATAGATAAATATTCATTAAAATCTAATCGCTGTGCGATGCCGAGATAAGCCCATGCAGCATATCCATATGCATTTGAATTCGTGGCATTGGAAACTCATGCAGATGACTTACAAAAAATATCCTATCTGCATAAAGATCATGTATTGTATTCATATTTCCCTGATATCATCGAGCATTATCGGTTAGCTGCGATTTCCGAGGACACATAGCAGAAAAGGGTATCCGAAGTAAAAAATAAATTGTAACAAAAAAATGCTGAAGATTCTGAATCCATCTCCATGATTTTATCTGGTTGACTCAACTTAAGCCGACCTCCATCCACGAAATTATCCTGCCTGATAATCTACCACGCGGGGTAGAATAAATTCAAGTAACCTGGCACAATGACGTGTAAATAGACAAAGACTGGATGAAGGAAGGAATACGTCATAAATACATGC
Organism: Hetaerina titia; assembly: GCA_037158775.1. NCBI lineage: Eukaryota > Metazoa > Arthropoda > Insecta > Odonata > Calopterygidae > Hetaerina > Hetaerina titia. The sequence continues at coordinate 85,573,597 of CM073768.1, read as the reverse complement.
TCATGCTACTAAATTTCAAATAAAATTCGATAACTCGATACACTTTGCCCTTTTTGACCCCCATTGACCCTCTTTACCTTTGTTGGACTTGGAATATCACTGAATAGATTAACTTGTTAATTTCTTGAATGTTAACTAAAGTATTGCGTTTACCATGCACTCTTATAATTAATTACACATTTGATTTATAAAAACGTCAGTATGAATATTTTACACCAAGTCACGCCACAAACTGTTTCATTTGTTTTAATTACACATTTGACAACTACACTTTATGAAGTTTTTCCTATGAAAAGCGGTTTACCTTTAAATGGGCGTTTATAACATGAAGCCAAACTCCATCTATGACGTCATGCCAATGCATTTTGAAATTATATCGTCTCATATAATTGTTGATAATAGTCGTAGTTTCCAACCCATTACTTTTTTTTAATTGCCATTAATGCTTTGTAAATATTTCAAAGGATTTTAGCCTAGAGATATTTGATATCAATTTGACTCAAATTAGTAAGTTTATAAACGTGCATATGGAGGCCAATGTATTTCTTTTTGGAATGTGAGATATTATACCTAGAAATATGATGAGTTTACGTCTTTCTACGTACTAATTCACATATGTTTACATGAAATATGATCGTCGTATTATAATATAAATAAATAAATATATATATTTTTATATATACATATATATATATATATATATATATATATATATATATATATATATATTTTTTTTTTAAGGTAATCTACCGGTTAAGGTAGGTTTTTGGATGGACCCAACTATCAAATAAACATTTTGTGACTCCCCACCTAGCAAACTAATCTATATCAGGTCCCTCTTCATCTCGGTGTACTTCTTTCCTCCCTTCATCTCGTCTAACATCCCTATCCTGTTCCTACCCTTACCTCGCTTGCCCAACATTCTTCCCTCTATTACCCTCTTCAACATTCCACTACCGCTCAATACGCCCTTCATCCATTTTTCCTGCCTCCATAGGATTTCTCTCAACAAACCCCTCTCCTCCCCCACCATTTCTAGTACTTCCTCATTTGTTTTCCTTTCGGTCCATTTCACCTTTTCCATTCTTCTCCACACCCACATTTCAAAAGCCTCCAATCTACGTCTATCCTCCTGCTTCAGCGACCACGTTTCCGCGCCGTACATAGCTACGCTCCATATCAGAGTTTTTACGAGTCTTGTCTTAACATCCCTACTCAACGTCCCCGTCATCAACTCCCTCCTCCTTGAGAAAGCCTCCTTGCCTAGCGCAATTCTTCTCCTTACGTCCCTACCACTTTGACCGTGTTGGTCCAAAACACTTCCGAGATATGTAAACTGTTCTACCTGCTCTATTTTTTCCCCTCCTATTTTAATATTTAGCTTAGCCTTTTTCTTTCTGGAAAATCGCATAACCTTTGTTTTATTAATATTTATTCTCATCCCATATTTATCGCACTGAACCTCCAATTCACTCAACAATGCTTGCAACCCCTTGGCTGACTGAGCAACTAATGCTTGGTCATCAGCAAACCTAACCGATTTTCCGAATTCCCCTCCGACTTTCATTCCTACCTCCAGTTCTTCCCATGCCTCTTTAATCATTTCCTCTACACATACGTTGAACAGTACCGGTGACAATGGGCAACCCTGCCTTACACCTCTTCCTAACACTGCCCATCCGGACTCTCCGTTCCCCACTCGCACCTGAGCAGTCTGAGACATGTACAGGTTGCGGATCAGTCTCCTGTCCCTCCAATCCATTCCTATTTTCTGCAATACACGCATTAATTTTTCCCAATTCACTCTATCAAACGCTTTTTCGAAATCTACAAAACAGGCAAAAACGTCCTGATTGTATTCTATATTCCTCTCGACTGGTGATCTCATTACTGCAATGGCATCACGCGTACCTCTTCCTTTCCTGAACCCAAACTGATCATCCCCTAAGTAATCATTTGCCTTACTCTCTATCCTTTTGTTGATGATCCTGAGAATAACTTTAGCTGCGTGGGATATCAAACTTATTGTTCTGTAATCCTCACATGACGAAGCCTTTGCCTTTTTTGGAATAGGAACTAACACCGATCTCACAAAATCTTCCGGCCAGATTCCTTCCTCATAGATACTACGAATCAGTCCATATATGGCCTTCTTCCCACCTTTCCCTAACCATTTCAACATTTCTACAGGAATATTGTCCACCCCCACAGCCTTATTTGCTTTCATCTCCTTTAATGCCCTTTCTATTTCATCGTCGAGTATGCCTGGACCTAAGCTATCTTCTTCTACGTCATGTTCCTTTTCTATGTCTAACCTTGTCGGCCTAAGTTCTTTACCATACAGTGTTTCTATATATTCCTTCCATCTCTCTTGGATTTTTCCTGGTTCAACTATTATCTTACCCCATTTATCTTTAACTGTTAGCACAGATCTTGCCTTCTTACTTCCCGATAATAACTTAACCTTGCTGTATAGAGCACCAATTTCACCCGTCTTCTGTAAACTTTCCATATATATATATATATATATATATATATATATATATATATATATATGTGTGTGTGTGTGTGTGTGTGTGTGTGTTTATGTATATATATATATATCGCAAATCAACGTCCTATATATGATGAGTTTATCCCTAGGCTATTTACCTCAAGAGCTTTAACAAGGCTCATTTCCCCATGCTCCATCCATATATATAGCGGGTCGTGGTAGTCTAGTGGGTAGAGCGTTGGACTACTGACCGGAGGGTCCCGGGTTCGATTCCCGGGAAAGGCACCAGAGCTAGTTGATTTTTCGGGTACCAGATTTTCCTGGGAAACCATAACCGGCACAGGGAAAGGAACTGGCCCCCCTACCCTGATGTGTGAATATTCACACGCCGTCGGGCTTGGTACACGGGTGAGCTCTACCATCACCTACTAAACCGACCTTCGGGTTGATTACTGTGTTTATGGTTTTATATATATATATATACTCACACTCATATGTATGTATATTGTGTGTGTATATGTATATGTGTGTGTGTTTATTTGTGTCTGAATTTTATTTAACGGAACAACTGCGTGGGTGGTGAGCAGAGGAAAGGGGAACCAACGTCAGATGATGATGGAATAGGCATAGGGGGTGAGAAGGGGAGGACTATGCATAGGAGGAAGATTGGAGACCCAGCATAGGGAACGAGGAAATATGATGTCCGGGGGAAGATTTTCAGTTGACCTCCTGTTGCGTTGATTGGGGGGTTATATGAATGGACAAAGCGAAAAAGATAAGAGGGGGGTCTATGAGGGAGAGTGTGTGTGGAGGAACCTTAATTTAATGGCGCGACCTCGACCTCACTCTTTCCCTCCAACTCAAGTATAATCCGGCTTAATTTTAAAATTTATTCCTCTTTCAACCTTTCAGCGTTTAAGGTAAAGTCTCGCGGAATCTGGCCAGAATCATCCAAAATTTAGAATTCGCCACCTCATTTAATTCTTTTTTTTTTCGTTTTTCTTGCTGATAGTGTGCCCCAAGTATTATCTAATAAGACGCTAGCTTATATTAAGCACTTCAATAATCGGCCAATCGAAACGCAGTAAATTATCCTCGAGCGTTTTCTGTTCTAGCTTCATTGGCAACACTAATATGAGTAGTGCTTCATCAACAGAGTAATCAAATCGAAGAGTGAACGACATAGATTTGGCATGTGAATTTCACACATTCAGCGTAGAGGGTATCGGTTTCCGCGTGTAGTTCCCTACAGAGCTAAGGTTACCAGAAACACTCACCACGTTAATTTTATTCGGAGATTGTCCTAAAACGTATGAGATTTGATCCCGGGACCCTCTTTTAAGTATCCGATCTTCATTGAGTATTTTTCCCGATTATTAAGTCTGGCCAGTGAATATATTACTCTCTCATTCGGAGGGCGCTAATCTATGTTTACGTTATCTCCTCGTATCACGCAGTTACTGTGAATATAACTTTTATGAAAGTACTCCTACCCATACAGATATGTATCATGGACTCGAAATAGTTTAGTGACAAATGATCATGAAAGTTACGAAATATTTCAGTTCAGACGAAGAAGAATGAGTGAAATTTTTAAGTATTTAACAGTAGCTGCTTACTGCTTGTGACACTGATTTCACTTTGCTCGTCCCTCTCTTCATTCTCATATTATAATTTGTTTCCTGTTGAATTTACTCCAGCGGAAGCGAGTGAGATTTCCCTTCCCCCCCTCCCCTCCCTCCCCCTGTCTCTCTCCATTTGGGCTCACCTCTCGCCTTTCTTCGACTTGCCCCGCAGTTCTTCCTCGTCCCCATTCCTGGCCCACCCCTCAGTCAAACGCACCAACTTGGCTTTTCACCGGTCCGATCCAATTACTCCCCGACTTCATTAACAAAAGGCGGCAAATTAGCGGTGTTTGTGCGGTCGGGGGCATCGCGCGGCGGTGCTTTATGGAGGCTCATCATCCTCCTCTCCCCCCTTCTCCGCCTTCCCCTTCCAGCATCATCTTCCTGAGCACCCCCACTCGGCGAATTATGGAGAAATGAGCACAGCGGGGGGGGGAGGAGGGAATGAAAATTTGTAATATTTTGAGCGTTCTGTTTTTGGTGCGGCAAGTAATAATGAGGTAATGTCCGCAAACGGTTGTCCTTCCTCTATGGCATTAGGCATCTTTTGCATCTTAGCGGCATTCGAGTACGATCCACGGGACATGAAGGATATTGTATTTTTCCTTGCAGTGAAAATAAAAATCGAATGACTTTGGACTATAATCCTAGATCTGTTGATTTGTCGGACACAGGACTTATCCAGATCTTTAGGAGGTTTAGGATCCTAAACTACTAACAGTCAATTGTTGGTTCAAATGAGTTGTATTCTACGCTGGGATGTTTGGCTTCGGAGAGATGTTCACTTTCTTTTACTCATACTAATTTTAATTTTAACAATTGATACACTTTGAGGAGTAATAATTTAATGAGTAGAGTGGTCGGCTACTAATCAAAGGGTTCCGGTTCGCTTACTGGCCTCTTTTAAAACTCCTAGATTCGCCCAATGTATATCAGGTACAAGATGCTCCTGGAAAACCATTGGTGGTATAGAGAAATGAACTGCCTTACCGAATTTTAGGCGGTGTGGATGATGAACAAAGTTTAGCAATCACTTGGTTCCAAATTCATTAATCAAGCCAACCTTCGTATTGATTACTATGGTTTTGTAATTCATCTATCCCCAAATAACTTAGTAAAATTGAATGGTAATACTTTGAAAAGCATTTCACGCTTATATAAAACTAACACATATGTCATATTCATTTAATTATTTTTTTTTGTGAGTAGGTATTAAAGGATTGTTGAATTAGAGTTCTAGAATCTCTTGCCATAATACAGGAAGTTAAGGTAATGATTTAATGCACTTTGCCACATTTCTTGATTCGTTTTCCATTGACACAACACATAACGGAACAAAATATTGACGTAACTGTTTACTTTTTAATAGGAGATGAATCAGAAATAAGATATTCAAGTTACAAAAATGAACAAATTTAATTTTTTTCATAGCATCAAAAATAGTTTTATTTTTTCATTTTTTTATGGTAAGTTACGTTCGATAGATTCCGGCGAGAGGTAGTGGAAATTAGTCATCATGAGGAAAACAAATTTGCACTTTTCCACAGTTTTTATTGGTAACTTACAACGCGCTTCGGTTCACAAAACCACCATCAGGTACAAGACGTAGTTTTGCATCATAAATCATCTTCTCCTCAGAGATAATTGGCGTTATTTGTCAGAAACATCCCTCATGAATATAAAATTCTGAGCGATAGCATTATTCACCGATGGAGGTAATGTCATCCTTTATTCTATGCGCATTAAAATTGCTGAAATTCCTCAACCTCTCTTGGAAATTGTGATAAGTAACGCTTTCAGTAATAATTTCGATCTGCGACTCGAAAACTGAGTTTATTGTCAGGGAGTTTTTTTTGTAATTGGTATTTCAGTGAAAATGCATAAATCCTACGTCTAAAATCGGACTCCGAGCAGTGCTTCCGGCGAGGACCGCTATTCTTGCTAGTTCCTCAAACCGTCTCAGCTCCAAAATTGTTTATCCTAATTTTACCCTACTATTTCAATAGTTTTTATATAGTTTAGTAAAGAAAATGGCACGGAAGCAGATGGATCGGTAAGGTTCAAATCATTATCTTGTAGTGAATGCACCTTTGCACTTTGCACAAATCAAATCATATTATGTAGGTTAATTTATTTCTATTTTTTATAGCTATTTTGGTTGCCAAGAAAATGAATAATATTTGTTTTCCAATTGCATTACTTTGCATTAATACCTGTTTGTTACGTGTCCTTGAGCACAATGATTTAGCGTCTTTGTTCTGATGTGTGCAGTTTCATAGGAATTTTTTAAGCATGAATTAGTTAATTTTTGAATTGAGAGATCTTAAAATGAAATAAATCGAGAAAAAAATTGTTCGCAAATCCTCATGGCGGATTATAAGCAAATACTCCTTTCGTTTACTAAATTTGAATTGGCATGATGAAGAAATTGATATTTTGAATTCTATTGGAAAATGTTTGCTGTGAGAGCTGTCAAATTTTTAGGGACCACGTCAACTTCCAAATTTAATTGAACTGATTTCAACAGTTTTCTACGTAACAAGTAGCAATTTCGCGCGGAAAAATCAATCCGAAAATACGTAGGCTACATATTAAAACGTCTGATTGAGCACGATACCCTGGAAACTGCTGATATGGTGAAGTAAAAGCTATTGTACACGTACATTGTCGGCGTATTAGCTGCACGGTTTTCCTCGGGTAATCGACTTGGTCTTTGGGTTACATGCCGACGTTTCTACACTCGCGTCTGATTCTCGAGTCGAGTGTCGAAACGTCACCCGCGATGCAACCTCTAACCCAATGGAAGGTCTAAGAAGACTTCCCGCTTCTACTCCAGATATGTCGAAGTACGTGAAGAGTAGCCGTCACGTATCATACATGAAAGACTGTTAGTCACATATAACTTCTGCCATATATACTCAATGTGAAAAATCCGTGCACATATTCTTGGAGAGCATCTTGGTCGTAGGCGGATATTGAACCCGCGGGTTGGGTTAGTCAGCAAACGTAATACTCACCGGGTCTGCCCAAGAGACAGACAAGAAAATCGGAGTGCCACCGGCTAACCCATTCCCAACGCGCACGCCGAGGGACGAGGTATTCCCCCCGAGCCATCGACCAACATCTTCAACCAACCCCGTGTGTACACCATTGCCTTCCACTCGACCCCGCGCCCTCCAGCGAGCATCCCACCTCCTCCGCCCCAACTACCCCATCTCCAACGACCTCAATCCCCTTCCGAGAAAGAGAGGACTCGTCAAGTTTCTCCTTCCCTCTTCCTTCGCTCCCCCCCACCCACCCGCTCCACGGGACGCGCACCCCTCCCCCGTCATCGGGATGAAAGAAACAATCCGAGTCCTGATTACGGGAGCACAAAAGGGAGAAACTGTGATGGGCAGGGTTTCGAGTGTGGGGGTTGGGGTAAAATGTGGGTGAGATGAAGGGGGTTGTGCGGGGGAGGAAGAGGGAGTTGAAAGGGAGTGCAGTTGCGGTCCCTGGGGGAGAGACGGGGGTGAAGGCCCAGGAGGTGGCCGAGAATGAGAAGAGAGAGAGAGAGGGGTTTGTATGAGAATTGATATGGACGGAGATATAGAAGAAGGCGACTCAATCAGCAGATGTGGATGCGAGGCGAGACGGTGGGCGTGCAGAGAAAAGGACCGACACCAACCGCACCGAGGGTTCACCCTGCCTTCAATGATGAATAATATCAAACGGACACCGAGGGTACGAAGAATGGAGACTCTGCTAAATGAAATACATTTTCCTAGGACTTTCTCACTTAGGTCAAAGACATTCAGTGCTTGGAGAAATTATTTTTACCTTTCGAGTGCATCTGGTGGTCACTTTAAACCTGTGTTCCCCGTAAGGCACTTTTTGACTCGCAGTAGAATATACAAGGCCTCGAACCATAAGAGTTTTACATAACAGCCATGCCCTAAACAGAATTCTAACCTGCGATCACAGAGAGAGCTTTCCCTATGTCTATGACCGCAGGCCCGATTTCGTATTAAATGTTGAGAAAACGTAGTAAATAGTACTAATTTCACGAAAGAAAATAATGAAATTAACATGACGTAGTAGCAGTTAAAAATTAAATACGAGTTCACGAGAAATACGTGTATTACCTGAGTACGTAGAGCGGATATAATATTTACTCAGAATCTTCGTGTTAAAGGGATAGATATGTAGCAAAAGCAGTAGATTTACGGCAAAATTTCCATAACTCTCTTCTACTCAGTTCCCTAGTCATTTGTTCCTCAAGGGTCCCGCTCACCTCCTTGTCTCCAGATTGAACCCTTTCTCTATCTCCTCTCTGTTGTGGTATTGAGATATGCAGATGAAAAATTTGTTCATTTAAAAATAAATTATTGTAACAAAATAGTTAGTCCGTTGGATTTATTTGCGAAAGCGTATTCTATAAAGGTCGTAAATGTTTACAAATGACATATCGTAAATGCCAAAAATTCTTTAGAAAATCCGTTTAGTAAATACAAAAAAGTATGTAAATCACCTAAATTGACTACAAGCTTCTAGTTCAAAATTATATCTAATTATTAATAGAAGAAACTAACCTCTCTTGAATATTGCAGCAAAAGAGTAATGATTGACATAGAACGTAGAGAGTACGAAACGAGAATGTACCCACTCGCTCAAGAACACTATTAACCAAAGTCTAGATGACTCCTGCCCTGCACTCTTCTTTTCCGATCCTCATTCAGATACGATTTTGATTTTTTTTTCATTTTAATTTGACCTTCTTAATTTTCTAATGTTCATCCTCTTATTACATTTCTTTCTATTTGCCTTTGCTATTTTGAATGCACACTCTCTCATGATGTCCCATTCATGTTTCTTCTCTCCTTTGACCTGTACACTCTTCTGCCGTACAGCCTCACTTCTTGCGTTATCTGTCCGTTGGCTATTTTTAACCTTCGCCTTCAGCACAAGGTTCCTAGCAACATTCTTCTCTGCTCTGCTCTTCCAGAGGCCTGTCTGTATCTCTGAGCAGCCACATGCAACACGCTATCCTAATGTTTGTATGGATTTCTTCGTTGTTTATTGTGCCTTCTGGAAGTAGAATTGTCTATTGATCATAAACACCTTAGCATGAACGTTTCTTTGCTGGGTGTTGATCGACCTGGTCAAATCCCATGCTGTTTTGTTTCTGAGAAGGATTAAAGACTCAAGGCCTTTTCCTCGTACAAAAATTTCTGCCGTTTACTTTGTTCTTCCGCGTGATAGGATTTTACCTTCCTTTATATTTATTTTCATGCTATAATCATGAATTTCTTGATTCTTGACTTCCTGTAGACTTGAGTCATTAAGTTCTTGGATACCGGCAAGTATTCTCGTTTCTCTGCGATAATTGCAATTTCATCTTCGTAAAAGTGCTTGTCAATTCCTATCTCTTAATGACCCCCATTGTTGATGTAATTGTCTCTTCCATTATATTGAATAATTCTTGTGACAGGCTACGTTATTGTGTAACTCCTAGAGTTATACCAGGTGTTATTTCGTTTATCATTCCCTGTATGAGTAATTAGTTTGGTAGTTTTGATTGCTTATTTATCCGTCTTTGTACTTGATTCCCAATATTTCCAGGAATTTGGACATTCTAGTATCACATAATGCTTACGCGTTTGTATCAAAGTTTCATCCAGTGTACACAGACATAGTATGGCCTTTATTTTTCCTCTTTTCTTCGGACACATTCTGTGTTATGTCTTATTCAAGCTTAAATATTTATTGTGGATTAAATTTTTGCAAGTTGTTTTTCGGACATATTTTCCTCGGATGTTTCCTTCATGCTTGTGGAATGCACATTATTGGTATTACTTTGGATCCATCTGGCACCAAACTCAACTTTTGGTTTTTACCAGCTCGGGAGAAAGGTTTTGTCGGGTTTCAGTTATATTCAGGTCTAAGTCTCCGTTAGTTTTTCAGTTTTGTGACTGCCTACTTATTCTAAACAGAAAGCCTCCAACCTTACTTACGAGTTTATGGATATGTTCATCTTTAATGTATTTTCATCATGATACTTTATTCCTTTTCAGTTCCTGCAGTGCCTCGTCCAAATTTTCGAATTGTCCCAACTCCGTCGTACACTTCCATCGACACTTTCTTCAATTTACAAAAGTTTTAGCCCTTTGGAAATTTCTCCAAAAAAATTCCTCCCATTTATTTTCTGCTATAATTCTATCGCCCCATTTCTATTCGCATCCATTTTTTAATTGGACATATTTCTTTTTTCTACAGGTTTTCATTTATTTTCCTGAAGCGCTCTTCCAAATTTTTTCAGTCTCCATACCTTTGATTCTTCAGCTTTCGTTATTCTTCTCTAATCTCTCGTACATTATATTCACCGCCAACAGTGGCCACCGAGTGTCAGTCCTTTGAGCGTTACTCTTAAAAAATTTCTTAAATTTGCCGTATTCAGTTCGATTAGTTTGTTGTAGCTCAGGTATCTTTTTTATGCCCACTTTGATCAATGGCTACTTGCATCAATGGCCGCTGTGAATCCTGGTCTAGTTTTCCCCTTCGGATTTCGTGTTTCAACTCAATTCATGTTTACTTCTTGTTATTCCTGTGCTTAAGTGACTACTAAGATGTTGTAACTATATTCCTCTCATCAGCTTAGGTCTCACATTCCTTTTACTTCCAATCTATATCAATATCCATTCAAGCCGAACCGGTCGTAGTGGAGAACTAGGTGGATGGCTGAAGAACAGAGAAGAGTAAAACGCTTTAATTGTAAACTCTTTCAATTGTACAGTATTCAAAATATTTTGTCATAGAGTTTTATATATTAGATCGGTATATAAGAAGTATTTCTTTATTAATCTCCACCATCCAATCGAAAACTATGGCATACAGTGCCAGTATCCAAATACGTGGGTTTTGTTCTCTTTGTTTACTCGCTATCCGAACTTCCGTGAATATTCATAGTCAGAGTTAAATTTATAGTCCAATTGATGAAGGTGACTAGCAGTATACCGCATAAAACATCATTGAAGAGGAAAAGTATATGGAATTTATGTCAAAATTGTCAATGAAACGAGCCATTTTATATAAAATTTGATTTACTAATGCTTGATTTCGTATAAAAACCATAAAAACTTACTTATTTCTTCTACTGTACGATTAAATTTTACGATTCTGAGTGAATCCTCGTCCTGTTGGCTAATTTGATTATTAGCTACTGTGATTCTCAGACAATAATTTATGAAAATGAATATATTCGCGGATGGTCTTACCAGGGCAACATACCAGAAGTACGTAGGAGATAAGTAGAGAAAGTAGAGAGGGATTGGAATTTGATTGGAAAATAAATTGAAAAATATTTTTATAGGCAGTTAAGATTATAGCTTGAGGAATTCATGCAAAGAATGTGTTTGCTTGTAGCTCGGATACGAAACGTTAATTTCTCGAAATACAAGATTTTCTGGTGACGGAGAAGAAGAGGAGAGAGAGAGAAAGAAGATTAATAAACGAGATGAAGGGGAGAGCGTGAGGGAGATATAGTAGGAGAGAGGGCAGTACAAGGTGCACTTCTCTTGTAGCATGATGGACAGGAGGTAATCGACTTGTGAAGATTGAAGAGTAAGAGCGGAAATGGTTTGTAGGAATTTTTTGTCGGCAGGAGCGTACATGAAATTTCACGGTGAGTTTAATACAGTGACCGTGCCTCATCGCCCCGCTATCTTACAACTTGGAGCCTTTGAATTCGTCTCAACTTAACGATTTTTTCTGTAACCAGCGCGTAACCTGATGTGAGTCTCGGGGCGCCTGTCTGTATAAATGGAATGCGTATTTTATTATACTCAAATGAATTTCCTTCCACGTTGGATTCCTTAAATGATGTCAGATCTACCGGGGGAGTTCACTCACCCAAACCTTACGTATTGAAATTCCAAAACCACATTGGTTGTGACGGTACGAATAAATCTACACTTCGAGAAAAGGTACCTTTACACTGAAATCTGCGTTCTTATAAAGCGCCAAAGTGCTCCGAATCTTTACCCAGAAGATGGCGTTAGGGAGCTGTTACACCCACCAAAGGAGAAATTGACAAACACAAGAGGAGAATGGACAGTAGGTTAGCAAGCATACAACATCATAAAGGATAGGAACGGTGCGTTTCATGGCACGCATAGCCAGAAGAATATATATATATATATATATATATATATATATATATATATATATATATATATATATGTATGTATATGTATGTATATATATATGTATATACATTCAAAAGGACAGAACTGAGTAAATGAAGGGGCTGGAAACGCTGGATGGAAGGAGAAGGTGGTAAAAGGTTTCCGAGGGGAAGAGTTAGGAGGGGGATTTAGGTGGGGATAATATGGAAGGAGTTTGGAGCGGAGGAGGGATGGAAATATATGAATATCGGGATAATTAATGCCTCATATTAACACCTGGGAAATTCCAGGAATTCAGGAGCCATATAAACGCTTGATCTATTGTTTTGAGTTAAAAGGGGGGGGTTAGAGGGCAGGAGGGATGCTAAGATGGGTAAACCATAGCATTTATCAAAGAAAGTGTTGTGTTCGGAGACGTGTTTGGGGATTGGAAGCATACCAATCAGGGAAGAATTCTTGCATGAGGCCCGGTGGTTATTGATTCTGATATTGAGGTGTGTCGTAAACTGTCCAATATAAAATGCAAGGCAAAGTTGGCACTTCAGGAGGTAAACTAAATTGCTGGAGGTACATGAGGAGTCCGGAATTGGCGGGAAAGAGTCAAAAAGCGGGTGGGAGAGGGATGGGATTCTGGTTTTGAAAATAGGACATGTTTTACATCCAGTTTTATTACAGGGCATGGGAGTGGTTTTGGGACGGGGCAAGGATTTAAGGAGTGGATTGGTTGATTTGAGAAGATCTGATAAGTTGGCGGGGCGTTTGAAAGTAACAGAGGGACATTTGGGAAAAAGTATGGCAGTGAAATAATGGTTTGTGAGGATAGGGTAGAGGCTTTTTTAGGATTAATCGCAGAGATTATAGCCCAGGGAAGCATGTGGTGCACATTGAAAGAGGGTGGATTTCCCATCCTATTTCTTCTTTCCAACCTTCTATTCTTTGTATGTGAGTTTCTGTGTTTTTATCTTTGTCTACTAGTACTAACTTCATATGATTTAATATATATACTATATATATGTAATTATAATTTTTTTGTACATGTGTGTGTAATATATAATTACCTCTATTGTAATTAGTCTACGTAAATCCGTCAAAGTCATTGCTTAGGGAGCCGAAGCGGTTAAAAGGAGATAATAATTGGGCGCTTCAAAGCCATTACGGAGAAATTTCAATCATGGTCCTACTGCCAATCGCAACCCTCTCGTTCGAATTTGTCAAAACCAAAATTTCTACGACGGAATGCAACGCTTAAAAGTAAACGCTTAGAGCGTTGTTCAGTTGTCTTCACATCGTGATTGCATACATTCTGGGTGAGGGAGAGGTTAGAGGGTCAAAAGGAGAGAGATTGGGCATTAAAGGGAAGAGGAAAGTGGACGGATTGGAAGAAATCGAACGTTGGAGAGGGAGAGAGGGAAATGGAGCAGACGACTGAAGAGAGAGAAAGAGAGAGAGAGAGAGATGGAAGGAAGTGGTGGACGGGGGTCGAATGAAGCAGAAAGAAGAAGGAGGGGAGAGGTGAGAGTGGCTGGAGTCAGGCGGAGAGGATGAGAAACGGTGTGAGAGTGGCGGCATCCGCAAAGGGGTACCCATCCCCCTTCCCCCCTCCCTCTCCCTTTGTTCTACCTCTCCCCCTTCCCACTTCCTTTTTTTGTCGTTCTTTCTCTTTCTCCTCCTTTTCCCTTGCCCTTCCGTACAACTTCTCCCCGACTCTCTCTTCTCTCTCCCTGCCCCTCTCGCCGACGGCAGACCCCTCTGTCGGGGCGGACCGTGACGATGACGGATGGCCGACGTGAGGGCTCTCCTGGAATCCACGGACGACGGCGGCGGCGACGGTAGAGACCTCTGGCGGTCCGCCTAAGAGATGATGTTTTTTTTATTCTTCCTTCTCGATTTTTGTTCTCTCTCCCCGCCAGGGTTTGGGTGGAGCGGGGAGCGGTGGTAACTCCCCAGCTATTGGCTCCTCTCACTCCCTCTTGCCTATTATTTTGTATTTTCACCCTTTCGCGAGGAGGGAGGAAGAATATGATTTGATTGCGAGCGAGAAGTTTGTTTTTTTGTTTTACTTTTTTGTTATATGGAATAATTGGACATTTTAAGCATACGAATAACAGGCCTGGGTAGAAGCACTCATTTAGTACCATTGGGATTTTTCGGGATTATTATGCCCATCGGTCAACATTATCGTAATATTCTCCTCAAATAATGTTGTCCTGTCATTACCAAGTTCTCGTTGTAGATGAAACACTTGGTTAGCGATTGGCGAGGCAAAAAAATGCAATTTCTGCGAGTTCTTATTATTCGTGGATATATGAATGTCAAGTGTAAATTTTAGTCGAATCGACGGCAATTCATATACTCTACTGCAATCTTTTTCCAACAAATGTTTGCTATTGTATGTATGTGTGCACATAAATATTAATCTAAATACAAACATACATAGTTTATTAAAACAGAGATACTTAAAGAATAGAAAAATTATTCTCGTGAAAATCACGGATGGTGATTGTTCGGATTACAAAAGGTTTCCCCTTCGTCAGCAGAGGAAGAATGCTGCTTTCTGAAGAATTGCTCCCCTGCTGACGAAAGGGCAGACTCCTGGCTCCCCCTCCATGAGTTTCATGAGAATTCTTTTACTATTTTAAAAATTAAATTCGCACTTTAATTGAACAAGTTAAAGAGTCACTTTGGGTGAGGAACTTATTATCAACATATTTGTATACAAAGTCGAGGTCGAGGAAAATATTTTTACATTTGTGATCTGCTCAAATCCGCCTTCCCCACCTCTCTTGTGTTCGTCCTTTATGTGTGTTCCTTTCCCATTTCCTTATCTCTATTTCTATGTGAATATATATATATATATATATATGGTATATATATATGTATATATATGGTATATATATATATATGGTATATATATACCATGTATGGTACACTCACACATTCACGTACACACATGCAAACCCAAGGTGTAACAGAGAAGGTAAACTTCAAATGTGTAGATTCCATAAGCTTCGATCCACCTTATCCCTTACCTATCAAAACCAATTTTTTGCTAAATTTCTGTGATTTTCTAAAAGAAAAGTTAGGATCCAGTGCCCCGTTGATGTATCTAACGTTGTTTCAGGTAACCAATTTTTCCAAAGCAAATTTCATGGCTTTAATCGAAAAATAAATCTGGTATTAACTCATCATTATGTTTAATAAATGAAACTATTGAATAATTGAAACGTATAGTTTCTCACGTATTACATTTAAAACAAAATACAAGCAGTAGTAGAGACGATTCAATTGAATTTACGATAAAAATCTACAGTTAAGTTAGGCTTCAACTATGTTACTGTAACCCTTTCTCTTAGGTCACCACAGACTGACGTCTAAAATATTGATACTATTACCTTGAGAGCTCCATTTGTATTGAGAAACATTTTGTAAAAAATGCTGCAGTGAGTTCTTTCATATTTTCTCGTGACAGAGACTCATTATGAATAATAGCAAACATTTTGTGAAATTAATAACGGGACTGAATTTAGGGAAATACTAAGTGAATTTAGGAAAATAATAATTTAATTAGGTTTCAATTATTTTAATAGATTTTTACTTATTCACTGTGCTGTACGTAGGTATTTAGTGACACGATAACGTTAGTGGTTCAGTTATTGTATTCATTCTCATTACCACTGAGTTTATAAATGTAAACAAAAAAGGTTTGCTCAAGCACCTCAAGGAATATCTACTTAATAAGTACGGTACACGAATTTCGCACACACGACCAGAGCGAGTTCGTTAATGACTCCCGAGACTATTTTGAGTTCATCGGTGCGTTGGAAGAGGAGGGGAAATGAACATGAGTGGAATTTGAGTTGAATGGGAATGCAAAAAAAAAGGATCGAGGGAGGAAGTATAAGTGGAACCAGCGGAGAGACGAGGTGTTGAAGGGCGTTGTCACCTATGCTGCCACAGCCTTCAATTTCAGCCTTTCTCATTCTCCCCATTTCTACGTCACACTACCGTTATCGAAATTTCGTTACCCCCTTTCCCTAGAGGGTCCTGGAAGAGTGCGTAATATCTTATAATGACTAAAATAAATGGTTTAAATATTTATTGCCTTACAATTAGAAGAACACAAACTGGATAAATAAGGAATAGATGAAATTATCACTAACTGGATCAATTGTCTTCAACTTGAGACGGTCCCTTCTCCTTATTAGCGAATGATGCTTGACTGTAAATCATACGCCATGTTACCGTCTCACTTTTGTGACAATTTCACGAATAAATGAAATTGTAAAAAATAATCGTGAATACGGCCTCAAAAGTTTTCAAAACATCATCGTGATTTTTCACATACTACTCTGGTTTTTCATTGATTCGAATTATTTATTGCATATTTTCATGCAGAGTTGTTGTTTATCCATATAAAATTGTAGTATTAACTTAATCTCTCAAGTTTTCAAAACATCATCGTGATTTTTCACATACTACTCTGGTTTTTCATTGATTCGAATTATTTATTGCATATTTTCATACAGAGTTGTTGTTTATCCATATAAAATTGTAGTATTAACTTAATCTCTCATGTTAAGACGAGAAAATCTTCAATCCCATATCACTGTTAAGTTTTTATTGTGCCATACTCTAGTTTTGATGAAAAAGTTATTGCGTTCAAAGCTATGTTATTAATTACTGTTTGGAGGATTGATTTGCTACGAAGACAATGCAACAATTCCAAAGAGTAAAAATCATTTTAATGGGCATTGTTTATTAAAGGATTAAATTCATTTTTGCATAGTAATGCGAATCAGCCGATGGATAACTACGTTAAAAAATACTTTCGCGGCATCTCCCACACTTTCTTTGAATTTGCACTTAGAATCAACTTGGTGACGGCAGAAATCTTATCAAATACGATGTTCTCCATTCATAGCAAAATAACCCCAGCAGAGGATAAACATTGAGCCAAGTGGAGATATTGTTTTATCAAACGACTGTAGTCCCTTGTTTGCGTGGCTTTTTTGATAAAGGTCATTTGCCTTTTGAAAGAATAATCATTCCGAGATATCTCCATTTTCAAATGATATACCCTTAAAAATACGAGTACACTGTAGCTTCTTATTGCTATCATTCGGATACTTCATATCCATGTCAAGCCATGTGATATGCATGTACCGCATAGGGAATTTCCTAATTTAGATACCTCATTTCACATTTCGTATATTTTCCCTAGATTATCATGACAGAACGCAGCTAAATTAAAATGTACGAACTAGGAAAAAATCGCACAGAAAAAATGAAAACAGCCAGCATATGATATTCACTATCTGTCGCAGCGCGATACACGTATCTATATCTCCGTTTTTCTTTTCTTCTCAGGGTAACAAACAGGACGGAGGAAACACCAATTGCGGCTCATTCGGAAGGGGAAAAGTTCTGAATATAATTGTGAGAATCGTTCGGCGCTGCGCAATGGTCAAAGCGTGGAAACTTGAGCGCATGTGGGTCAAGTTCGAATGAGCCTTCCATGGACACGTCTGATTTCAAAGCCGTGCGAATAGGCGTCCGTAATGTTCCCGCGCGAGATGACCTCTCACGCGCACGGGAACCAAGTCGCGCGGACAATGGGGGAAGCTTGGGACCGTGGCTGCGAGTTTTGAAGAATAAAAGCCGAGAGACAAGTCCGGGAATAATATGCTTCTTTCAAGGTGAGTATTGAGAAAGTTTCCTTCCCCATTAGAAAGGAGTAACAGGATGTCTACATCTTAGTAAACCCGATGGGTTCGAGATAATATTCTGTTTCTTTCTCTTTTAACGGTGATCTTTTATGCGCGGAAAAGTACTAAAGCATATTTTGTGACTACATTTATTATTTCCAGTATTCATAATTGCTGTGGAGAATCTAATAGGTAACATCTGGATAAAGATTAAGTGCATCATACCTCGAAGGAACAATTCATGGACGGAAATTTTGAATTTTATTTGTAATTATAGCCTCATATGGGTATTAATCAATTTTAACCTTATGGAATATGGATCTATAGGAAATTGGTTGAATGTTTAACTGAAATCATTATTCAGTTGTGTAATTATCCCGCGAAATTATTAGCAACAGGATCTAATTTGTTGAGTCATTAATGAGATGCCACTATTGCAACTTTTTTCTGTAGCTATCCGCCGTCTTGCATGTTTTGGCCTGGCCAAAAGAAAAAAATTCTGTCCAAAAGGGTTAGCATTTTCAGCTAATCTAAAGCAGGAAACTTTCATTTAAATAATCATCATGTTATAACAAATATTAACTAAAGAAACCATAGTCCTTTTTGGCAACCCCTTACTAATAAGTATACGATCTCCTTGCTAGTCATTACACACTTATAATAACGAATGAGTATAGGACCATCCAAAAGTGATGACAAGGAATCAATAATTGCACTCTTAAAGAAGAGTTTCCAACGGGGACTAGGATATTAAAAGCAACCATAACAGCATTAGAATTTTTAAGTACTTTTTACGAAAACTGTACTACTTTACAGTTTTTTATCTACTTACAAAATTCTAGTTGGCTCACAAACCAAATAGTTTTTACATTTTTGAAAATCGATTCGTAAAAGTGCTCGTTTCACTGGGTTAGGATAAATTAAGAGATGAAATATTATTTTATAGTATTTTTTCCCTAAATTTAAGTTATTAGGCCATATCAGGTCAGTGTCCCATACTAATTTTTATGTGAGGAATTTTTTGACTGCATTTCGACGTCAATTTGCGAAGCAAATTTCGTCTACATCAATTGCGCGTCAACCACTTAAGGTAACGTATAACCTCATGGACCATTCCTCTCTAGATCAATTCCGTAAAAAAAGTGAACCTTAATGAATATTTTTCGGATTTGATGATGAATGAGGAAGTAATTCAACACTGATACAACTTAGTTTTCTCATTGAATTCTGATGAGTGAATTTTGTTCTTTTATATCGGTTACAATATGGTATATATGATATGATTCGTGTTTAATTAGAAATTCTTCCATGGATGACACAAGTATTCAGGGTAAAAATAATACCTCTTACGCACGGGAAAAGTTTATCGAACTCATTCGCGGAGAGTGTACTCATAACGACAAAACATGCGTCCCGCGTCGCAAGTGTAAACGCTGCCATTGTACCCACAGTGACGCACACTAGATGGTAGACATACCTCATATAAGGAAAGGGAACCACGACGAGAAACTAAGACGATCAATAAAAAGGGATGGAATGCAGCATAACATGACAGAATGTCGTAATCCCCCCATGGGTGACGAGGATTAGACGCAAGGGCGGATGGTGACACGGGAAATTCTCGGGGCGCAAGCAAGCGGGGTGAGGCGAACAAGTAGATAGGGCGGGGTGTCGAAGGAGATGTATGGACGCGAAGAAAATGGAGTGCTCGAAGGAGGAAAAGGACATGTATCAATTGGGTGGGGTGCAGAACGGGGAAGACGGGAATGGAGAGAAGGGAAGAGAGCCGCGAGAGGGAGGGAGAGGGTGGGCTCGAGCGCTCATTACGTCATTTTTTCTTTCGAGAGAGAGTCAACCCCTCCTTCCTCCCAGGTGATTGGCCGAAGGGGTCGAGGGGCTTCCGTTTCCATCAAAGGAGACGGACGACTCGGTGGGGGGAGGTGTGGATGAGGAAGGGGAAGGAACGAAGAGGTGTGGGGGGGAGGGGGTCACGGCGGAGGTGCGTGCGTGTGTGTGCGGTGGGGGAAGGTGCGGAGAGAATGGCGGGAGGATGAGAGGTGCTGATTGATGGCCGACCTCTTTCTCTCATTTCATCCCTTTGTCCCTTTTTATGTATCGGCTCAGTCCGATTATTTCCACACCCCTCTTCCACCTCCACCACGAGATATCCTTCTGCCTGCGCTCACCCCCTTCCGTTCGCCACCCTCCCTTCCCCACCTTCACCCCACGCACGCCACATTCCCAACTCCACTTCGATTCTAGCCACCCATCACCTTCCCTTTCCCGCCTCCACAGCTTTCCAACTCTATTTTCTCCCTCTCTCTCTCTCTCTCTCTCTCCTCCGTCTCCATTCTTCGAAGCTGGCCTTTAATGGATTGACCCCCCGACGGGAGAGAGGACCCTTGGGCTCCACAGGTGCCGACCCCTCCGCCCCCTCCCCGAAGCACACCATCGCCCGCCTCATCCTCCCACTCCGGCCTCTCGTCGCTTCACACCGACGGGGTGCCCCCCCGCAGTGAAACAGACGCTACCTGCAACGACCTAAAGGAGTTAGGGGCGGGGTGGATGTGGTGCTTAAATGAAAGAATGAAAGGGAAGGAGGAGGTAGGAGGAGACGCAAGGGGCGGACTTGCTGAGATATCGTGAGTGAGAGACGACCCCCGAGAAGATCTCTCTCTTTCACCCTCTCCATATCTCTCTCTCTCTGTCTCTCCCTTGACAAGCGAAACAGTGGGAAAAGAAAGGAAAGGTGGACTTCCTCCGTGTCGGGAGGCGAAACTAAGTCAAATTGAATCGCCATAAAACTCATCAATCTCTCACTTGCACCCCAGCCTGCCCTTTAGATCGTATCGTCGGACGCAGTTTTACACCTTCCGTTTGCCCCTCCCGACTCGGATGTTCCAGCGTACGGGGGATATTCCCGGCTCTCTTCCTGCCTCCACCAGACACCGGATCCTTACTGAACGAGAAGTCGCGCGTCTTTGAATGCTACCGAATTGCATGGTTTGTTGAGTCCGGTGACATATTTGTAACTGTAGCTCATATGTCATTTATTCTCTCGATGAACAAACATCAAAATCCATTTTTCTCGGAAAAATGTCGAGCTTTAAAGCATTTAATAGCTGAAAGAAAAACTTGGTTTTTCCTCATTAA
Source organism: Hetaerina titia (assembly GCA_037158775.1). Classification (NCBI taxonomy): domain Eukaryota; kingdom Metazoa; phylum Arthropoda; class Insecta; order Odonata; family Calopterygidae; genus Hetaerina; species Hetaerina titia. The sequence goes on along the minus strand of CM073768.1, from coordinate 85,552,458 downwards.
AAACTTCATTCGTTACCTCGCTTTCGCCTCATAATGAGTCGAAATAATCTTCAACTGAGGATGAATAATTATCGTCACCTGATGATGACGCTACACCTTGAAATTTCGGTCATGAATAGTGTTTAATGTGATAGTACCGAGTGTTTCATAAATTAAAGCTTGAAGTTTAGGCGATTATCGGTCGTTATGTTAGTTACATGTGCACTTTATTTACTTCCTTAGAAACTATTGCTGGCTTTTGATGAAATTAGGAGGTCTTTTATAGAAACCGTACCTACAAATCGTAGCCATATAAATTGTAACTTATCTCCAGGCTATTTAGAATTATATTAAAAAATGGATATATTTAATATCTTTCATATATCCATGTGAAATCATTCTGCTGTGAGTATTTCACAAAATTTAAATCCCTGGGATTGACGAATTAAAAGATATTAGCATAAGAAATTATAAAACCATCAATGTAAAATAGTGATAATAACTCTTTGTGATGGGCTATTTCAACATATGACTTCGGTTGATTATACCAAATGTTTTGGATCAAGTAAAGTATTTTTTCGGCATGAGATTCGGGAGTAAAACGTCGTAGTAAAATAAAATTTAGGGAGAGTATATTGAAAACTCTAATCACTAGTCCAACAGGTTGTCTTAAGAGTTATTTAGTCCGTTTATGACTTTGATTAAGCACTGAATATATTTTTCAACTAAATTGTTGAACATCTCAAAAATTTTCCTCAATCTCTGAATGAACCATTATCTCTTGAGTGTGGTGCCAAAAAATGGTGATTTATTTATTTGAAGAATTGTCAATCGGATGTTCGAAAACGATATAGTGTAATAAGTTTATAAACTCACCTTGCAAAGGAAAAACAGGGATAGCGTACGCAGTGATATTCACGATTATCGTTTCTCCCTCTTTTTTCGGGTAAACAACAAAAGGTGGAAGTGGTTGTCAATTTTAGTTGTTTTGTTGATAAAAATAAAATGAGCGCGATTTTCATTCGGACCTTAGAGATTTTTGTACGAGGCGTGTTCATAAAGTAAGGCCCGCTTGGTCACAGGAAAAAATATACCCAAATGAAACACATTTTATTGGCACTTTTAGTTAGCTACAAACCTACTTCACTTATCTACATAATCGCCGTTCACTTCTAAGCATTTTTCGTACCGCTGCACCAGCTTCTTTAACCCCTCTGCATAGAAACTCGCCGCCTGAGGGTTGAACCAATCGACAACGCCATTCTTGAGTTCCTCTTCGGTTTCGAAACGTTGTCCACCGAACCATTGTTTCAAGTGCAAGAAGAGGAAGTAGTCACTAGGTGCAAGGTCTCATGATATCCTTCTCGTTGGTAACGGCCCAAAAACTCTCGTCCACTGGACATTCTTTGCTCTTTGTGGCGGTAGGTGAGCATTTTCGGTACCCACCTTGCACGCAATGTGTGGTATCCGAGGTTTTCCGTAACAATATTGTAGACAGTAGTGCGTCCAAGTTGAGGAAATTGTTCAGCCAGGCCATTAATTGTCAATCGACGATCACATCGCAGTTTTTGTTCCACTTGCGAAACAATTTCATCGGTCAGAATACTGGGCCTACCACTTCGCTCTTCGTCATGGACATTTGTTCGTCCATTTTTAAAATCACAGCACCATTGTCTAACCTTTCCTTCACTCATAACTGTAGGTTTATAAACTAGGCATAATTCCCGATGAATTTCAGCAGCCGACAATCCTTTAGCATACAAGAATCGTATGACAGAACGCACTTCACAGCTGGCGGGATCAACGACTGTCGCGGACATTGTTGTTTACATGCACGGGCAAGCAAACGACTTCTGAAACAAAACAAATGCTGCTATAGGTTCTCAATGAATCAGTAGATGGCGCTGCAGGAGCAAAACTGTGTTCTGAAGCGCCAATATTTAAATATAAGCAAACGGTACTTACTTTAAGAATAAGCCTCGTACAAATAGGAATATACGATCAAATAGATTTGTGAACTTATAGAAATTAAAACTTAAGAACATTTTTAGTACAAAAAATAGCTCAGTCGCGAAAAATCGCGACGCAGGTATAAAAGAATATCGCCTTTTTAATTATACATTTTTCCATTTTGAAATTAATTTCTCAGCATAATGTGTGATTATTTCTTTTATTATGGAAACATTTGGAAGGAAAATGAGTGCCCAATCGTTTGGTACTGTAGGCTACCCATAGTGTTACCTCTCTTTTCGAGCGGGATATTTAATATTTCTCGACTTTTTGTAAATTAGATTCTAATATTTGGGTTGTGATTTTTGTCATCTGCAACCTGTGTCTTACATTTCCACAATCGATCGATCTGAAGTTATATATGAAGGTTGATCAATAAATTTCAATTTTTTTTTTAATCACGCTCCACCGTAAATCGAGCAAAATTCCCTTGAAATACCAACCGGTCCATCCCTATACCCTGGGCGGGTGTCAAAGACAATGGTGGACACGAGGATTTTTATAAGGGGCATCTGGGAGGGAGGAGGTGTTGCGGGAGTCACGAGGCGGCGGAAGAGGTCTACGGGACGGCGGCGGCGAGGGCGCCGTCGGTCGAGGTACCCGAGGGGATGAGGAAGGGTTAGGGAATGGGGGACCGGCGGAGTTTTCTGCGACATTCGTCGCATTCGGTCGGCCGAGATTCCACGACGGAGGAGAACCTCCTCCCGCCCGCCGTTGTTCCTCCCTCCCTTGGGAGATGGACAGGAATGGCACGCTCTCCCCTTTCCATCCCCCATTCTCGCTCACTCGAGCCCCATCCCCTTGTGCGTCGTTGTGCGTGTGGGGGGGATGGAAGGCGCAAGACGGTGGGAGGTGGCGGGGGTAGGGGGAGGAGCGGCAGGAACCGGGAATCCGGCGGGTGGCAGTGGAATCCATCAGTCGGCACTTGAGGACTCGGGAGCCCTCCAAAGACAATCGCCTCGCGCAATCGTGACTTTTTTTGGTTATTTGCATTCTGTTCGGGAGTGAGGAAAGGAAAAATTAAAGAAAAGGATGCGAAGAGTTTTGCGGAAAGCCCATTTGCCGACTAGTGAGTGCCTTGAGACTTTTTTTTTGCGGGAGCGGGTGTATTGTTTAGTGTCATAGTTAGAATTATTTACGTAATTGCGGAAAGTATTTTTGACTTCAATATCTATTAAACGGTTTTTTTTAGTGTTGTACGAGTTGGAAAACGTAAATTGTTCGATTTTCTCGTAGGAGGATTGTAAATGTAAAAATTAGGTATGTGTGTTCTTCTTGTTCCTATGTAATGGTCGCGTTGGTAAATGAATGGAATAAACTGAATATTTTCCTTTAGTGCATACTTTCCGTTTAAACAACATTTAAAGCAGTCTTGAAATAATTTATTTGTTTTTTTTTTATTTTGCGTACGCCAAGGGAATCAAACTTTAAAAGAAATTTTACAAATATTGATGAAGTAAGTTGAATTGTGTTATTGGGAGAAAAACAACATTTTTGAAGCAACTCAAGTTTTTCATTACTGTTTGGATGGAACCAGGTGGATTATAATTGATCATGATTACAGATGTGTGAGTGTAAAGGTATCAGATTTGCACGATTCGAAATTGCGCTTCTATATTGAGATATTAATAAGGGTATATATTCTTTTGTGTTGCATTAGGGAAAGGTAGGCAATGTATCGTGTCTTTACTTGAAAAGTAAATTATGCTTTGGAGGAATAGGAAACTCAGTTTGAAGTCACTATTTGACCATGGAATCACTTCCTACTTCACTTTTCCTGCTTGAACACATTTAGCTTCTGAATATCCTCCCCTTCGGCCCAGTTTCTCCCGAGAGAACGTATAGTCTGATATCGACCAGATTCATCCAACATTAGCCCTTGTACCACACAGAAGTGTAGTGAACAGGGACGGGATGATCAAGAAACTACATGTCGACGTCGGAACTTATTGAGGCAGAGTAATATTTCTTTAAATGTCACACATTTACGGAGCATAAGAAAATATGTTAGCTGGATGGAATCCTTCTCTCTTGAATCACGCCGGTCGCCATACTCCACTCTTGCTCCTTTTTTACGCGCGGTGCCCAAAACGACGTGTCGTGTCAGAGAGGATGAAGGGGGACGTCTCCTGGAATGAGAAGCAGCGTAGGGGGCTAAAGGCGGAGGAGAAAGGGAGGGCGAAGCAGGGAGAGAATGGGGAGAAACGCCTGGGATTCCGAAATAACATCATGTACAGAACGGGGTTGCTCTTATGCTTAAAAAGGCCTAAAAAGATATGAGGAGGCTTGATGGGGGGGAGGGGGGGGGGCAGAAGAAAAAGTCGATCCCCCGGCCTCCCGTCATCTTTATTGCTGTCCAGCATCGCCAACGTCCAGCGTCCCACAGCACATTGTCCGAGGCCTGCAAGAAGAGGAGAAGAAGTGCGGTGTAGTCGGAGGGGGGGTTTGGAGGGAGAGGGTGGGGGTCGTACGTGGAATTATGGGAGGGCGGCGGGCGGGGGTGGGAAGAGAGCAGGCCATGGATGGTTGTTACGAGGAGGTTGTTGGAATATTTAGGGGCGGCTGTTGTGGTCTTTGAAGTCGAAGCCGAGGGGAGGTCGGATGGAGTAGGGGCGGCAGTGGTCGAAGAAAGGGGGGGCTGAGGAATAGCAAAGGTGAATTCCCAGTCCGAGTGCATTTCTCTCCCTTTCTCCTTTCTCTCTCACACGCACACCGCACGCACTACAACCTTGTGCTCGCGTCTGCTACGCACGGCGTCGTGACTATCTCTTAGCTGCAATTATTTGTAACAGGAATATTCCGACTCAGTTATCCACTCAAGTACTTTTTGCTACATATGGGTGTGTATATATACATATATACGCACATATATATATATACACACAAACATATATATATAAACAAATATATATATATATATATATATATATATATATATATATATATATATATATATATATATATAGTATGTACACACACAGGCAAGCGCACACACATTGGTCTGTCAAAGGAGCCAATATAAGTGAGCAATTATTCAGAATTAATTCATAGAGTGTACAAGCACGCAAGATATGTCTGGGAGGCTGTGGAGGATATTCATGTTAAAGTTTTTTTTATTTCATTCCATTCCCGGCGTACAAGCATCACCTCCGTGTCCTGTAACTAATAGGATAAGTACTGGCTAGCCAAAAGGAATGGATGAAATATTTTTCAAAATGTTAATTAACTTTTCATTTATATGCTACACATATATTATATTTTATTGCTAATGTCAAGGCAAGGGGTTGTAAAGTTTTGCAAAAACTTCACAATTTCCTTCTAATAGCCACTACATGCGTCTCATGACAGTCTTAATAGTATGTAACTATTTATCTTCGAATAAATTCAATCTGAGGCATGTACCTGACACCAATTTAAACTCAAGATCCTCTATAAATGGATATAAAAGTTAAATATTTCCTAGTGGTATGCATGAAACCTTCCAACAATTAGCTTCTTGCCATTGCCCTTAAAATGAGGAAATTTACAAAGCGAATATTAAGACTTCGCTTCTTGCTTTCGGCAAGAGGCGAATGGCTTCGCGAATGCTTTCTCTATACTTCTTGCAATGTGGTTATAGGAAGGAGATGTTTTTCAAAAGGATATAAGTTACGGTAGGAATAAAGTGACGGAATTCTCATAAGATTGGTTTGATATCGGCATCAATTTTCCCATTTTAATCTGCAGATAATTTTATTTCCTTCTGATTCGTGAATGTAAAGGTAGAAGGGGAAATTTGAATATAGCATGGACGGGAGGATGAGAAATGCCGAAGAGGGGGGAGAGAGGAAGAGGAATCCAAAGACCTTGTGAATTCTGTGGTCTGGATTCTACTAGTAAGTAGCTGGAATTTCACTTTGTAGCAGCGAAAGGATACAAACAATGTCAAAGATGAACGTGAGAAGTTTGTAAGGATGTTGGTCAAAATGGTTTTTGCATGAACATATACGCTTCTATAGCTGGAAATTGGCATAAGTTTGTTTCTTTTTGTACTCATTTACGATTGATGATATAAAACCCCCCCGCCACACGCCTTTGCGACGGCTTATGGGTAATTATATAGATGCAGAAAGATCTTCTGGCTCTCCTCTTTGTGCTGTGTTTATTTAAAAAAATTTGGAAATTCCCTGTACTTCACGAGAGTCGATTGGCTTGTATCTTTAATCATCTTGAATGAATGCCACGCGTGGCATGACCTACATGTATAATACGGTACAAGGCGACGTGCATGATCCTTATGAAATTCTTATCAAACATACTTCAGAACTTTCGCACCCAGGGACTAAAAATTACTATACTTTCAAAAGTGGGTTCACAAATACGGTGGAATAATGTATTGTATAAAATAAAATCATATTGACCTTTCACGATTATGGTTAAAAATATGTATTTTGTCATTAGTATTTATGCTAGTTATATAGGAAAATAAAACTTAACTAATTAAAACACCATAAAAATAAACGCATAGTATTTGGGACTGGGTATTTTACGGTTTACATGAAAGTACTAAATGTGAGCATTATCGCAAATTTAATATTTCAGGATAATGTCAGGATAGGTGATACAAAATTATTTGCTCGTCCCAACTTATTTTTGCCTCCTTCCATGAAACAAAGTTTCCTCAAAGGATATCTCGCATCACATCCAATATTGTGAGCTGTCGAGTTATAGTATAAAACTGTCCTTCGTTTAGTAGATTATTTTGTGCGTGGTGCAACCCATTTGGTGACAAGCGGTCCATTTTCCTCTTAAGGCTAGTGAAAACAGAGAATAATTGAGGCGAAAATGAGCTTCTGGTAAAAATTGGCTTTCGGTAGTCGACCGATTCCTTTGCGGTGCCGCACTACTTTGGTGTATGCTCGCCTCCTTAACCTTAAGCATTTGACTTCCTCTCCCCGAGGGAGAGGAGGAAACTGAAGAAGCAAACAAATATTTTTTCAATCTGAAGGAGAATTTTTTTAATGAGAACGACGGGGAGATTATTTGGAGCATTTTTTATACCGTATTTGGGACGTGAGGAGAGAAAATAAAGGGATCTACTGATTTGATTGATAGTTCGCATCCAATTCCTCGTTATGTAATTTAGAATTTATCACTTTGATTTTGGAAACAACTAGCCAGCCCATGATTCGCGACAAGGATATTTATATTTTCCTCCAACGGATGCCCAACTTCTCTACTTTTCTTCTTACTTTCTACTATTTTATTTTTCTTCTTGTGAGTAGTAGTTCGTATGGTATTCATAAAGAAGTATTTAGAACTTAGATACCCTAGGGCATGTAATTGTGGTTGACTTTACCTGCATTATGTGAAATGTTTTGCATTTTTTGCAATTAATTAAAGCAAAACTTAGTTTTGATTTTGAATGCTTTGTGTAGAATCACCCCATGCCGTATCCATCATCGTACATCATAATGGCTATTGTGATATAAGTGTAGATGTAGGCTTAATAATGAAAGGGGGAGCACATAAGAGAGTAATAGTTATGCGCTGCCGAAAATAGGGGAACACAAGATTACGTAGATGTCCACAAAACACTCTCGATGTCTTGCGCCCCAACGCCCCCCGCCCTGCGCTCTTGTTTTGTGCATAACAATGTGTACATCCTTCCATTTTCTTCTGTGATCTTTTTTCGTGTCGAGTCTTTAACTATTTGTGTCGGGATCATCTTCTTTGAACGCGATGCAATTCTTTTTCAAATATCGCTTTCCGTGGATGGAAAGCACGGTCGTGGACCGTGTTCGAAATGTCTTCCTGGCGGAATTACGCGTTTCCCCGGCCTACTCTTTCCAAAGTGAAAAAAGACACTTTGCTTTTCCTCAAAGAGTACTTTTATTACGATCTAGGTTACCAGACTAACATTTTCCGACCACGGAAGGGTCATACTATATTTGGGCTATAAATTTGTGGCTTCTGCATGCGGTTTTTTTCCCCCTAATTCACGGGTGGTGCCCTAACACACGCCCTTGTGGCGGCTTGCGGGGTACTGAGTAGATGTAGATGTGAATAATTGTCGTAATATCAATCAATGTAGAAGTAAAAGGATGATTGGAATGAGAAAATAAAAATCCGAAACAACCCGGTGCCTAGTGTTTAGCCTATTGCCAGTGAGAGGAAATACTTAAAACGTCCTACAAATGTGACGGGATGCTTCTACACGCAGGTACACTATCCACGTGATGGTGTTTTACCGTTAAGTGAATCCCACTATAAAAAACGCTAATGGACTCCAAACTACGGATTATATTTAAAGAGTACAAATGGTAACCAAATTCTTACACTTTTCATAACAATTTTGGCAGTCCGTATTTTTTATAATAAGGAAAAAGAAGTTTTGAGTGGTAGTGGTAGTTTTATGGGATAGTGACCGGCAGCTAAGGTCATTTGCGCCATTATGGATGGATGGGAAAGGAGGGGGGTGTGGAGAGAAACCCGGCGTCGGCATTAGGCTACTTTTGTCGAAAGGCGTCAAGGGGTCGGCAGTATAACGTCCCTTCCGACGGACGGCCTGCTCACTTAAAAGTGATCTACACAAAGCACCTCAAGTAGGGATCGGGATACCACTGAAAAATATTTGTTGTGTCCAGGATTTGAACCCAGGCCCTCTTGGTGAAAAGCCTTATGTTACGTTAGCCACCGCACCACCCCAATCTCCAAGAAGTATGGATTAATAAACATGTAGAAATATTGTTTATGCTCCTATCTGGCCTTTAATGGATTTTACCGAATGTTGTTCGGTACGTAAAACTTTAACACACGAGGTCAATGTAAAATTTAAAAAAAAGATTTAAATTAAGAATTATTAATAAGAGAGGGAAGCAACTTTTAGCCGGGAGTGTATGGTAATAATTCATTGCATGTTTCCATGTTACGATAACGAACCTGAGTTGAATTTTTCCATTACGACCCAATTTGGCATGCAGACAGATACACCTACTAAAAGTTATGCATATTTTGGTTGCTGAACATGCCGTTAAGGTTCTGATAGGGATGTTTCGTAATATGTAGTGAGAGGTCAATTAGAAGAAAACGGGATCTGATGGTGAACATACTTTCCAGAGTCAATTGACTCCAGGTTTATGATGATTAATGACATGCTTGAGCCGAACGATTCACCTGCCGCGGACCATCTCGTCCCTCGTCTTATTTCATCCCCATGAAATACCATCTCACACATAACATGCAGAGATTGCGCCAACGAAGATTCTTCAGTACTCTTGATGATGGGATTAACTGTGCAACACTGACATAACCATGATTTATGATAGTCAATGAGGCTCGACTAATCGTTCGGGAAAGGTCTGGGCATGTGCGGCACTAGTGTGTGTGTGTGTGTGTGTGTGTTTGCCAGGAATGGCAAACTTATCTATTTCTCCTTCCTCGATTGCCGCTGAAAACGTCTCTCGTAAAATTTCCTCCAAGAGTGAATGTGAATCACTCCTTTTTCTTTTACTAGGATTTCATTTACCGATTTAACGGTTCCTTAGGTGGAGAATTTGTCATTTTCTTGTCAGGAATGAAGGAAAATTATGTGAGGAAGAAGTTGAAATGAGTTAGCCCGCGAGTGAATTTATTCAATTGCTTCCATGGAAACGTGCCTCAGAAGCTCGGTCAAAGATAATGGACGAGCATAGACATTCTCTTGAGGAGAAATATGGGAAGAATCGTCGTAGGAAATCATGTTGTCCTCATGAAAGCGGAAGGAAGCTTCAGTGTTTGTCTCCAAGTTGATTGGTTTCGCAATAGAAGATGGTTTCGATATTTTAAGAAATTCGGTATTCTGATTTTCAAACCACGAGTATTCTCTTCCAACGGAAAATAGAAGAGACAGTAACATTTGACACATATCTACTCGTACTTAACCATTATTTATTTCTTTGTTGTTCGCGGTATAGAGAATAAATGTTGAATTTAATGGTTTACTTTTGTAGTACCATGCTTAGCAAGGTTTTTCAAGACAGTAATTATTATTAATATTGACAGTAGTCTAGCTTTAAAGTCTAAAGTTAGAGTTTCGATGTGCCCAGGCACTGCAAACTAATGTACCTCTAAGCCCTGTCTACCACGACACAAATTATCCCTAGACTCCATATCACGTTTTAAAATAACTTTCTTGAACTCTACTTATTTTCTATCAAGTAAAATTAACATATATTTAGCCGTTCAATTATTCGTTGATTTTAGACGGCGAGAATTTGTCAGTGACTTGAGGTTTTATGTTAGTCTTACAATTCCATCGCTATTGAAGTTTAGCGAAACAAGCTTCTTTGTGGAACACAGAACATATAGAGTGTTAATTCAGTTTAAAGTTGATTCTAGTCTTCAGATGTGATATTGAATATAAGTTGGACGATTTTGACAACTGATAAATATATTTCATTAATAAGACGAGTGTTTTTAAAAATTAATTGGCCTCGTAAAATAACAAAGTAAAGGACAACCCCTATAGCCGTAAAAAGACACCCTCGTCTTTCCCGGTTTGTTGTTATCTCTTGATCTTGTTCAATTTGAGTAATATTCTCCAAGTAGTGAGGCCCTTTTTGAATGTGTGAGTGAATGTTTTCCGGAGTGGCCGTGAGTGTGTCAGCACTGTGGTTGTCCCAGGCGCAGAATTTTTTCCTGTAAACAGTCACAGATAGTGTGCATATGTTCATAAACCCAGGTATCCTTATCGGAGTCCCTTTAACCCTGTGAAGGATCCCTATTGGGTTTGAGTGTTTGCCTACTGAGGTTTGTAGTTTGTCTTTGACGAGGAAGTAAGATTCCCACAAAATATTAAAGAATGATATTCTAGTTGAGAGATTGTGGTTGGTCACTGTCGTGGAATTGATTTTCCCGTTAACCATCATAACAAATTTAGTTTTCATTGCGGGACGAGTGGTGCTAAGTTATTACTGCAATGTGATTTGTTTAATGGGACTTTAATTTGTTAACTACTTGTTCACATAACATTTTGGGTATGGGTGGTAAATTTCGATTAAAAAATAATTCTTCATACTTCTTGTAATTTGCTAAAAGGGAATATTTGTAACAAATTTTTAGGTTTCGCATAGGAATATTTACCAGTCATTTTCATCCATCAGTTAGCTGTGCATAAAATTGGTAATTTACTCATACTTAAATTTACTTTTTACAACTCAACTGTCGGTATGCTAAAATTCGGAATATCTCTGAAAATGTCTCTCTTGCATGGTAAAATTATAATGTTTTCTTTCGCGGCAATACTACGCCAGTGTTTTGGAAAATTCCAGTTCGAGCGAAGAAAATGAATTTGAAATTATGATTGATTTCACTCCGTGTACCTCGCCTATTGACTCAAAGAAATCGTTGAATTCTCGACCAAACTTCCCTCTTTTTAATGAAGTAGGTGATATTCCATGTATTGAAAGTTGACAGAACTTATACCATTTTTTGCTTCACGAATCCCTTCAAATCAAATTGTCGGTGGCTGTATTTGGTATTTGTTTAGGATATGTTCGCTTCCATCCAACCCCGATTTTCTTCACGATTACGAGAATGAATTACGATGTTGAAAATTACTCACTTGGCCTGAATACCCGTTGGAACTAATCCGTCACCTCGCGCTGTCGACATGATCCGTTCCCATTTTCTTCATACTAGATAATGAATGCGTTCATTAATCAGGTCGCAGATTTCGACGAAAATTGGCAGGAGGATGCGAAGTGCGATTAAAGAATTACCCCTCCCACCATTTGGGGTTTTTTTTTACAGCAAGTCGTTCAATCAAAACAGACCTTTCAATTGCCTCTTCGGCCGGGGTGTGAGACAATACTCTGTGGAATCGAGCGGCCGTCAAAAGTAATCGCGCTCTTAAATTTCCGCTGCAAATAACAAGGTCGCGGAAGCAAAATATTTCTGTTTCTCGGGAAAGCAACACCGACGGGAATCGAGCGCATTACCTCGCGTAGAGAAGACCTCCAATTTGATTACCCCGCGTAGTCGTTGTCCATCAGCAGCATCCAGTCGGAGGGGGATGACGTTCATGCTGAACTCCCTCATTGAGACCGAGCGGGACGATTTACGGACCCGCGTATGATGGTCGGTAAGGGAGACGGGGTTGGAGAGGGAAAGAGAAAGGCTGGAAACGCATGGTGTGGTGGTGGGGGGGTGGGAGGAGGATGGGAGACGTGACTGCCGCGGACACAGAGGGAAAAGATTCTCATCGTCAGATCGGCTCAACAGGGAATAATCCACGCGGCTTGCGCAGCGAGGAAGGAGTCATTTGTTTCCGCGCGTGACGTCATCGCTGCTCTGCTCTTCATCTGGTGAGTGATGTTTCGTGAGTGAGAAACTTGATTGGACGCCGGGCGAGCGCGGGGTACATATTGGATTTTGTCGACACGCTACACCCTTTGAGCCCACCGAGCTGCCTGTTAGAAGGTCGAACGGTCAGCCCGATAGTGTCTTCATCATAGAATTATGGAATGCACTAAACGGGAACAAAGCAATGAATAAGCTTCGCCTTTCAACTGTCAACGGTGGGGTGACGATCTTATGTTGCGGGAGTGGTTTGTAATATTTCTTTAACTCATATTTATAAACTATGATTAGAAACTTTTTGTGTGAATTTTCTTTAATTTGCTATCGTTGTCCCCGGTGACTTTAGACTTATTTCCAGTCCCTTTAAATCAAAACGAGAATGCCTAAAATTGTCTTCATCCAAGTTGGAAACGTCCACTTTTTTTAAGGTGTCTTCGTTTCCGATAGGTTATCTGTGCTTTCACTCCTCATGAGGAATTACTGTTTCTGCGATCAACTTCATTCCCATTCTTTAGTTCTCTGAAATCGGAACAATTTTATATTATATAACGATGTCGCTCATTCGTTTGACTCGCCATCTATAATTCTCAACTGTGGTTTTAGTACTTCCTTGGAACACTTATGACTCTTTTTTTCATTGTTACGTCAGTCTTTTTAAATAATGAAGTACAGGACCGCAAGATATATTTTGAAACTGATATTTCAACCACTGTTAAATTGTGGTTATTTATTGTTTTCCAGAGAAAATTGTTAACAAATTGGTTTGACAAAGATTTTTATTTTTGTTGGGTTGCTATTAAAAAAGGTATTTTAAGCACCACCTCTTCAGAATGAATAAATGAGAAAAAAGTCATGGATTACGTCACTGGATTCCTAAGATTATCTCGTTGCTGTCAACGCTTAGCCTCGCACTCGGAAGTTTGGTGCAAACCCTCGTTAAGGAAGCAGGTCGCAAGAGCTATCGAAAGTCGCCGGATTCAAATATTGGTTAAGAAAAAAGTATAAGTGAGTGTACTACCTCTCAGAAAATGTGAAACAGGAGTCCAAAAGAAATTTAATAATGTTTGAACGCCATATGAAAAGAATTACAGACAAAATGTCATATTTACATGAGTTATATTTCGCTATTCGGAGTTTTTTTTAAATTTTCTAATCTAAATTGGACATTTCTTTCATATTTTTTTAATTTCAAGTATACTCAATAAATGATATCGTGACGATTAATTCTACGTGGGGTTATTATTAACTTATTGATATCTGTTTCAAATCTATGAAGTGCATTGGTAATTCTCTGAGTCGCTTTGCAGTAGAAAGGAGAAACTGATGTCGACTACGATTTGATTTTTTTCAAGTGTAAAATCACTTTATAAACTTCTTTTAACATACCTTTTTGAAAGTAATATCCAATTTTCTCAAAATAATTATGGATATCTGTTTCGCAAACAGAATCAATGATGGCCCAAAAAATAGTCAAGATCGATGGACTTTTCCGCAACGGTTACATATATTTAAATTGGCACCCCCACTTCTCCTATTTCCGACTCCGAAGAAGATACTTTACCTGAAAAACAGGAATTTTTTTCATCAGGTTTTCAGTCGGATAGGAAAAAAACATGAATAGGCACGCCCCACGTTCAATTAAAATCCCGAGGGAGGGCTATAAGCAATAGAAAATATGACTCGAGGGTGGTGTGGGGTGAGAGTCATGAGTGGGTGGAGGGTGGGAGAGAAATGAGAAGAAAGAGTGGGTGGGAGGGACGAGGAGGGGGGGGGAAGAGGGCGAGTGGGTGAGCCGAGTTGAGTGAGTCCTTTCTTCCGGGAGACGAGAGGTTGGAGAGAGGAGGGGCGTGGGGGGGGATGGAGATAGATAAATATGAGAATGTGCCCGACCGCTCACCATCCCTCCTCTCGTCCCGCTTCACTCTTTCTCTCTCTCTCTCTCTCCCTTCCTATCTCCCTCTCTCTTTCCCCCCTCGCTGGGACCCCATCTAATTCCCTCGCCCATGTATGCAGGCGAGCGAACGAGTGTCCCCTCCGCGGCCACGTCGAAGGGGGAGGAGGGAAGGATAGGGTGACGGAGAGAAGGATGGAGAGAGAAAGGGAGAGAAAGAGGGAACGGAGAGGAGGAATTGGTTGGGGAGAGTGGAAGGAGAGGGAGGAGGAGGACAAGTACTCATAATTCGTGGGATGAGGAAGTCCAATTGAGTCCAATATAGGCCAATCACGTTACGCACTCCTTCTCCCTCTTCTCCCTTCTGTTCGCTTACACTCCACTCCACGAAACCCCACCATGTCACCACCACCACCACCCTCGGGCCTCCCCGCTGCCCCCTCCTCCTCTCTCCTCCCTTCTCCCTCTCTCGCACCCTCCTCCCTTGCCCTCTCCCCCTCTTCTTTTCTCGCTGCTCCTCTCCTTCCCTCTTCAAATCTCCCTAAGCATTAATATAACACACATGCATATATCTGCCGATCTTCTTCCCATCCCCATTGCGTCTTCCCTCTTCCAGATGTCTCCCGAAAATGCTTTTTCGTTTTCCGGTCCGGCTCAGCGGGATATTCACTGCGAAAAAAAAGTTGATCGCACTCGGGAACTGCGGTTTGAATCCCTGGAGCGGTGAAATCTCTTTCGCCAATTCTTCCCGACCACAGCCACTCGGTGGGACGTTAAGGTGGTTGGGACTGGGTTGGATAATTTTTTGGAGTTTTGGAGAAAGAGAGTGAGCATCTGTGGTGATTTGAGACCATTCGAGGAGCACGCTCTCCTTTACGAATCCCTCGACTCCCGGGGAAACGTCGCAGCATGATTCACCAGTGAGACCCGGAATTACGTATTGTCCAATTTATATCGTTCGCCATGACAGGGGGAAAATATGTTTCGTTCATGCACAGTTTCGTGGCAATCACATTTAATCTTCTTTCTACTCTGTTATAGTAATCATTTACGTTTACTCGTATTGTCCTTACTGATTTTTCATCAGATAATAATATTATTAATACGTTTCTTTGAAAATGAGTTATACACCTAAGTTACCTTTTCCAGATCGAGTATTTTCGAGGTTCACGTTATGAGTCTGCCTCAACTTTCACCTGCAAAATTGTCCTTAGAGCACTTTTTTATCATAAGCCATGTTTGAATTATTCTTCTAGAACAAAATAACTTAAATTAGCTCCTAATGAGCAGGGGGTTAAAAAATATAAAACTTCTGCGTTATTTCTTTCTCTGCAGACGAAAGCGATTACAATTATCGTAAGGCTCAATATTTGATAAAAAGTCTTAAACAGATCTTCAGCATGATTGCTATTACTATACTGTCCGAGTGGACCTTTTCTTGAAAAACAAGGATTTTTCTTTCCATATCATCGTAATTGCAAATAATTATCAGTTCTGTTTCTAGAATGGCGTTAAGAATCTTGTTTGCTGTTTAAATAGAAATATCAGCACAATTTCAGCAAAAATCTGAAGCAGTTTTTTTTGCGACAGTACCATGGCATCATTATTTGCAGCACTAGTACCACCATCTTGCCGTTAAATATTCTCTACGCCAAAATGTATGGTAACCATTTCAAGTGTAGGACTTCAAATGAGGGTGTGCATGACGACATGGCCCGAATTGTAGTCATTTATTTCCTATTTCACTCATTTAAGTGATGTAGTAGGCATCTACGTGACTTCCTCTCTTTTTCCGTTCCCGTTTTTCATTTGTAGCGATTGGTTGGCATTTTTTTCAATTAAGTCGTCTCCATGTGATAAATTCTTTCCCACGATGCAGCATTTCTTTCTCCAGCTGAAGTTGTCTTGAGGTCCCAGGTGTCCCTTATCTAGGAGGGAGCCTGTAGTTCAGCGCACTTCTTCCCGTTTATTCTCCATCTCATCTCCGACCCATCAATTCTCATTCACGAGCGAAGGAAATGAGGGAATATTTCCTTGGATACAATGGACCCCGCCCCATGCTCTTACCGAGACGGCGGCTATTTGAATATTCTTTCGAGGTTAAGCTTTGGAGTATGACAAAACGCGGTTTCATAGCACTTCCCCTTGCTCATCCAATTAGCTCGAATTGCCAATTGTTTTGGTTGAGAGTGAACCAGGCGTTCCTCTTGCTATGTCGTAGTAAATATGAAGAATCTAGGTGGTGTTGATGAGAGGAGTTATACTCCAATCAACCCCAAGTTTAAATCACTAGGGTTTATAGTATTATGGCAGATAATATACTTACGAAATTATGGAATATTAATGTTTGCCTTTAAATTCTATGCAATTACATATATTTTTCCGAATTAACGTTTTTTACAAATACTAAAAAAATTATACAAAAGTAATAATATTTTGAGTTTTGTAGTGGTCAAAAGTATTTTTTGCTTAATTAATCACACAAATAAGCAAACCGTTAACATATCCCACCCTCGAACTATTTGAACTACTTACGTTAAGAAAAGGGCAGATCGAAATAATGAATTTATCACGATTTTTTTATATAAAATATACAACAAAAACTCATGTGTACTGCATTCGTAGTATATGCTTATATTTTTTGCTTGCAGTCAAAATAAAACCTCAAATCCAAAGTGTTGAGTATCCATTGTTTTCCGATATTGTACATAAGCTAATGTGAAGAAGCCATTGGCCTCTTTTTGATTACCTTACCACCACTTCACCACTTGCCTGTTCAACAAATTTCATAAAAATTTCGCCAGGCGCTGAATTCGTAGTCGCATCTCGCTCCCACCATATTTCCACCGCCCTCATTTCGGGGTGACCCAATATGCACCACCACTCCTCTCTTCTCCCCCCTCCGGCAAGCCCACTCCAATTCCCACCCACTCCACCCTACGCTCATCGCCCTCGGTCAAATATTCGTCGTCCTTGAAGAGAACGGGAAGCACGTGTCTTCTCTCAGGGGCAATTGGCAGAGCAACATTCAGGGCCCAGAGGGGAGCTGTGGTGTCCAAGTAATTCCTTTAATTAACGAAATCATTGCGTTCAAATCTTTCCCCTAAGCTAGAGATAAAATAATGCTTTGGTAAAATTTTTGAAACCTTGTGTTTGAGTAAGTACAATGCATTGTGTTATTTAAAACCAAGACACTTGCCCATTCTGTATTCGCTTTCTTCACCGGATGCATTACGTCCTCTTGGCCTTTGCAATGAAAATGAAGCATTATCGTATGAGTACTCCAATTTTAAATACTTACGAAGCATGTTATTATCTGAGACTGAAAACAATTGTGAATAGATCAGATAGATTCTACCTATAAATGAGGAAAATCACGTTAACCAGTATGAAATTTGCTGTGGGCTGTGAAGATATTTCGTCATTCGCATAAAATCAAGCAGAAGTGTGCATATATAAACATAAACACAGTAATCAACCCGAAAGTCGGTTTGGTCGGTGATGACAGAGTTCACCCAGTACTAAGCCCGACGGCATGTGAAAATTAATCATCAGGGTGGTGGGGCCAGTTCCTTTCCCTGCGGCGATTATGGTTTCCCAGGAAGATCTGGTACCCGAAATACTAGTATCACATACATTGGGTGGATCTGCAGTTGC